>OY856409.1:196181323-196781323 GCA_963693085.1 Alisma plantago-aquatica
ATATATGTATATATATACCCGTGTGGGTAGCCTGGATTTTCGCTACCCGTCAGTCCCAAATGTAACCATATGGCAAACAAAGTAACTGGAAGGACCAAAAAGTAACTAAGTTGATAACAAAGTAAGTATATGACTAAAAAAGTAAAATCGGGCAGAATACACAAGAAATATATATGTAATTGTATTTTGAAATCTGATGTTGCAAATGGAACTATCTATGCATGAAAAGTAACAGTTTGCAAGGTAAAGTAACCCTGTACATGTTGAAAGTAAGAAACTTGAAAAAAAAGTAACCAAAAAAGGGGGTGGGTATCTACCGGCGTGGGTAGTAAAGATGAGCCCATTATATATATATATATATATATATATATATATATATATATATATATATATATATATATATATATATATATATATATATATATGGGTATATATTCACTGTCTGTGTGGGTAATTAACTTTTGTTACTCGTGGATCCATTTTATAACATGAAGGCTTTTTTACCCGTGGATCTGTTTTGTAATAGGAAGGTAAATAATTGTAATGAGATGACCACTGGTTGAAATCCAAAATAATTTTCCCAGGATTTTTGGCCATAAAACCCTATTTTGTAAATACAGCATGAAATTTTTATTATCCCTTTGAAAATAGTAAAAATAATATTTATGAAAAAACTGTAAACAATTTACGTTGTAATACACAATGAGTCTTTGTATTTTAATTTTGTTAATCTCATTACAATTTTAGTTGTCTTATTACAAATATGTGCCTTCCTATTACAAAACAAATACATGGGTAATTAACTTTAGTTACCCGTACATGTAGTGAATGAATGACCTATATACACATAGTACACATAGACACACACACAACCATATATATATATATATATCATAATCAAGAAAATATATTTGGACTTCTTTCTAAAGTTATAGTACATTAAAAGTCATACATATAGCTCGCCACTATACCCACAATAGAAAATAACTAATGCCATTGTCTATCCATGTAGCTTATGATTTACATTTTACCAAATTTTTGTAGATTTTTACTCTCACTCACAACTTTGCCATTGTGTATTCTTATATTTCTCTGACTCCATAATTGATAACATAGTGCAGCAACTACAAGTCCTTTCACCTCATCATTGGCACAAAATTTCAACATTGTCTTCGACTCTTCCTCCAATACTAGTTTCACCTGAAACTCTCTGGATAGCATATTCCAAAGCTCTTTTGTGAAGTTGCATCAGGCCATCAGGCGGTTGTGGGTTTCCTTCTCTTCCCCACATAGAAAACATGTGGTATTTACATCATGATTCCATCTATGGATTTTATCAAGTGTGGATAGAACTCAATGCAAGACCTTATAGACACACAAGTTCCATTTAGGCACATGCTTTCTTGACCAAATTAGTTCCATAATTTTGTTTTTCTCTGCCCTTATTCTGGCAACTGCCTAATGATTTATCTTTATATCCTTGAGCTTCCATCCATTTGCCTCAAAGGGATCAAACAGATGGTTTTCTTGATGTTATAAGAAATTCATGACATTGATAGTGCGAGAATATCCCTCCCTTGTCTTTGATTGGAAGTCCAAATCACGTGGATATCTATTTATCATCATTTTCCCCCACGTCGTGATAGCATCATGATATATGATTATCCTCATGAGAGTCCTCCATCTATCTATATCTCTTGGTGTTTTCAGATTCAACCCCCTTCCTCTCTTGGAAGTGCCAAACATGCATACCACATAAAATGATATTCACTTTCCCAAAGAAAGTTAGCAATCTTCATCTTTGTGTGGCCAGGAACCGATCCTAAGATCTCACCTTGCTAGACCCAATAGGTGAAAAGCTCCTCTAAGGCTTCTTTAATTAGAGTTTCTCTATCTTCCATTTATGTCTTCTGTGAAGGCACTACTATAGAAATGATGTATAACGTCACATTTACTAGTGTCGGTTGAAACCAAAAAATGACGCCATTAAACTACGATGTTGGCTGCAAATACAAACCGACACCCATATGTGAAGACCGGCCAATTTTTATAAGACACAGGTATCACTTTTTATTTAGCGTCAGTTGGGCGACAAGAAACCGATGTCTAAAATCACCTGTGAAATATAATTTTTCCAGTGAAAAAAATTTACCTCCAAAATTACATATACGACGTCGATTGTTTAGCAGGTAACCGATGACTAAAGTTATTTCACGGGGCAAATTTTCATCCCTATTTTGTCGTCGGTTTTAGTAAACGAACCGACGTGGATTTATGTTCGTGCGCTGTCCCCACGAAAAACTTTTCCCCCCAAATTGCCCAATTGGCGTCGATTTTAGATGAAAATCGACGACTATGGTCGTAACTCAAAAACATTTTTTTGTCGACATATTTTTCATCGGTCCTACTAAAAACCGACACTTCTATCCCACTTAAGAATAGTGAAATGTCCTCCCCTTCCCCATCCTTTGTTTCATTCTCCGCCCAACATAGCTCTGGCGATTCTAGTTTCTGCCACCGCTGGAGCTCGCCACCACCATTGTTGCTCGTCCTGTGCCTAAGTTGTCGTGTGCTCATCGTCGTCCGCTGCTACCACTGCTGTTACTGCCATCGATGTTGCTGCTGCTGTCGTTGATGCTACTGCTACCACCACTGCTCAGAACCTATAGCTCTTCGCCACTACTGGAGCTCACCGCCACTACTGGAGCTCACCACCGCTGATGGAGCTCGATGTCGTTATTCTAGGCCTCTGCTTCTATGGCCACCACTGTCATCTCCAGCCATCACTCCTATTTGGTCATATTCGCCTCTTTGGTGCCATCTAAGAAGGTATGTGTCCTGCATTCCTAAGTTGTGTATGTTTTGGACACACATCTTAATGCATAATATTGATCAAAATATATGAAACTGACTTGTTTTGGATTGTAAATGACACAAGTTTCTCTATTTTTTTATCTTTTCTTCTTAATATTGCATCCGTTTCTCTATTTTTCTTCTTAAAAAAATTTATATTATCCATATTAACCACAAACTAGATGCTTAGGTACAAATATACATGTCTTAATAATTCAATATGAATCTGGAATAATCAAAAGAAAACTAATATATAGGGGAAAGAATAGTTATATATAAGAAGGTTTTTCTTATTAATATACATATGGATGAGTTTTAGTAACATAAATTTAGATTATAAACTATGGAGTAGAACAATTGATTAAATACCCTATTATAGTTCATCTATATCGTACTTGTATTTGGGAACATAATGAAGATATAAGTAAATCACTAGTGTATATTAAGGTATGTTATATTAAACCATAGATATCCCTAGTAAGGATATATTGGGAAATAAACATATTTGATCCTAGTAAATAAACAGAACATATATAAGAGGGTATGGTTAAGACTACAAGATGTTGCTACTGTAAATCAACTCATATATTGTTTCTAATCTTGTTGGCCTAGAAACCGATCCAAGATTTACTCATTAGGAGTAAATCTTGGATAGTCCCCAGTTTGGGACTGTTCTTGAATACTTAATCTCACTTAGGATATAAGTGTATAATGTGTATTGGGTTTTCAAGAAAATTTCGGCAGCATTTCCCCATTTGTTCTCTAAGTACATATGTACTTGGAGAACAATGGGGAAATGCTGCCGAAATTTTCTTGAAAACCCAATACACATTATACACTTACTAGTGAGATTAGGTGTTCAAGAATGGGATAGGTGGTACACATTTATTATATATAAGACCTTAAACCCTAAACTTTTAACAATAAACCCTAATCTTTTAACCCTAGACCCTAATCTTTTAACCCTAAACCCTAATATATACTTGTTTTCTCTTTGATCATAGAATGGATACATCATGGATGTCCATTCCAAATCGTTGCACCCCAGAGTTTATTTCTAGTCTTGATCAGTTTATTAGATTTGCCGACGAACATAGGAAACAACCTGGATATAGGTTCTACTATCCATGTAGGCATTGCGGTAACAACTTGAAAGTCAGCATTGGTGACAAATTCAAAAGTCATGTCATGTGCAACAGGATTGTACAAGGTTGTACAGAATGGCACTGGCATGGAGAGATTTCAAACCTGAAATCAGTGGATGTCGATAGTAGTGCTTGTGTGGAAGAAGAAATTGCCTCCGATGACGTAGATGTGAACGAACCAGTTCCAATAGACATCGTTGATGCGATGCTAGATAGTTATGGGGTAGAACGCACCGATCCGCCTCCCATGTTTAGAAACATTGTACATGATGTTGAGATACTGTTATACACAGGTTGTACTAAGTTTACGAAGCTTATCTCTATGTTGAGATTGTATAAGCTGAAAGCTAACAATAGATGGAGCGACAAAAGCTTTACATCGTTGTTGTCTTTGTTGAAAGAAATTCTTCCTGAAAGAAACGAGATGCCAATATCAACATACCAGTTAAAGAAATTGTTGTGCCCAATGGGAATGGAGGCCAAGAAGATACATGCATGCCCAAATGATTGTGTATTATTTCAAAAGGACTATGTGGAATTGAAAGATTGTCCAAAATGTGGTGCGTCAAGGTATAAATTGACGACTTCGGGGGAGTCCAAAATTGGTTCTCCTTCCAAGGTGATGTGGTATCTACCTATAATATCATGATTTCAATGCTTGATTGCCAATCTGATAGATGCGAAGAATTTGAGGTGGCATGCAGATGTTAATAAAAATAATGATGGGATCCTACGACATGCGTCTGATTCCCCACATTGGAAGAAGATTGATTTATTGTACCCTAAATTTGGTGAAGAAGTCAGGAATCTAAGACTTGGGCTTTGTACAGATGGGATGAATCCGTACGGGACATTGAGCAGCCAGCATAGCACTTAGCCAGTTATGTTTGTTATATACAATCTTCCTCCCTGGTTGTGTATGAAAAATAAGTATGTTATGTTGTCGTTGTTGATATCGGGCCCTAAACAACCTAGAAATGATATCGACATTTATCTTGAACCTCCGATTGATGACTTAAAGAATCTCTGAGGTGAAGGTGTGATGACCTATGATGCTTCACGAAGAGAGACATTTCATTTGCACGCTATGTTGTTTTGCACTGTTAATGGCTTTCCATCATATGGGAATTTGTCTGGATATAGTGTCAAAGGATCTAAAGCATGTCATATATGTGAAGAGAACACTAATTCAATACGACTAAAACATGGCAGCAAGACTATATATCTTGGTCATCGAAGGTTTCTTCCAAAATTTCATCCATATCGTAGGTTGCGCAAAGCATTCAGTGGACGGAATGAGGAACGGAGTGCACCTAAACCTATACTAGGGGAGGTTGTTTATGAAAGAGTAAAAGACTTTGCTAATGAATTTGGTAAGAGATCACAATGTACCATGGCCACACAGAGTGACAAATCTTTATTCAAGAAGAAGTCGATATTTTGGGATCTTCCTTATTGGAGTTCTTTGGCAGTCAGGCATTGTATCGATGTCATGCACGTTGAGAAAAATGTTTGTGATAGCGTCATTGGTACTCAATTGAATATACCAGGTAAGACTAAAGATGGGATAAAATCCAAAATGGACCTATGTGAAATGGGAATAAGAATAAAATTAACAGAAGTAGTTAGTAGCGATCGGAGAACATACTTACCTCCCGCTTGTTACACATTGTCTAGAAAGGAGAAGAAAGCTTTTTGTGAATGCTTGGTGAATGTTAAGGTGCCACAGGGTTACTCATACAACATTCATAGATTGGTATAGATCTGAAGTTGATAGGTCTTCAATCTTATGATTGTCACACTCTAATGCAACAAATATTGCCCGTGGCAATTTGATCTATATTGTCGAAGTATGTAAGGTTTGCAATCACCAGACTTTGTTTCTTTTTCAACAGTCTGTGCAGCAACGTTATTGACCCTGATACTCTCGCTAAATTACAAAGAGAAGTGGTTGTTACCCTATGTCATCTTGAGATGTATTTTCCTCCTTCGTTCTTTGATATCATGGTACATCTTGTTGTCCACTTGACTAGGGAAGCAAAAATGTTGGGACCAGTTATCTTGCATTGGATGTATCCCTTTGAACGATACATGAGCGTTTTTAAAGGTGATGTTCGAAACCATTATCGGCCTGAAGGAGTATTATTGAGGTTTATGTGGCAAGAGAGGTTATGGATTTTTGTAATGACTTCTGAGTGGTAATGACGCTCCTGTTAATGACAAGAATATTGAGGAGTATTTCGGCAAAGGAATTTTGGGATCACAGATGAAAGTAATCAGTCGTGAGCAGTTGGAACAAGGTCATTTGTATATTTTACACAACATCGATGAAGTGAGTGTTTATATCGAGGAACATACCAATTTTATCAAGAGATAATATCCACATGCCAATTCAATGTGGTTTGCTAGAGAGCATAACAAGATATTTATTAAGTAGTTTGAAGATAAAGTCTTATATCAACTATCTCAAACACCAAATAATCTTACTGAAACTATCAAATGCCTCACCTTTAAACCAAAATTGAATGTTATGTCGTATGAAGGGTTTGACATAAATGGATTCTCATATTACACAAAGCGTCAAGATGATAAGAGTGTGGTCCAAAACAGTGGGGTCACCCTTCAAGCGTCTTCATTGTTTTATGCAAGTGCAAAGGATAAGAGTCCACATGAAGCTAAAATGTCATATTACGGTGTCATTGAAGACATATGGGAGTTTGACTACGTAGATTTTAGAATTCCTCTTTTTAAATGTAATTGGGTTGATAACACCAAAGGAGTTATAGTAGATGAATTGGGTTTCACATTAGTGAACTTTGAAAAGATTGGCGAGAAGGGTGAACCATTCATATTGGCATCATAGGCAAAACAAGTATTTTATATCGATGATCCTGTAAATGATAAATGGTCAGTTGTTCTTCATGGTAAAAGATAGTTCATTGAAGATCCTATAGATGAAGAAGAGTACTATGATAAGTATGATGACTCCAGTCCATTCTCAGTTGGGTTGCCAACACCACCAAATATTGAAGCTAATGATGACTTATATGTGCGCAGAGATCACAATGAAGGATTGTTAATTGATTAAAGATCGCAATATTAGAGGCATGCATGTTTATACTTTTTTATATGTTTTATTTTTCTGAATGTGAACTTTACAATGTTTTATTATCTTCTAGTTATGTCAAATGCTAAATGTTTGATTTTTTAATGACACTTTCAGATGGATGAGCATGAGCATGATGACCGTGATGATGATTACCGTGAGGGTGAGGATATCAATGCACCACCTCACAATGTAAGTTTTAAAAATATATCTAATATTTATATCTATATGTCCATTTATAGTTATATCCTATAAGTGTGTTTATTTTGTCAAATTTTAGGTTGATGATGTACCCCCTGAAGAACTTGGGGCACTTGATGAGAAACAACAAAAATTGAAAAGTGAGGGGCATCACTATGATGAACAAGTTACTACAACAAAGGGGCAATGGACCCAAACTGGCTGTGGATTTTGATCATGCAGGAAATCCAGTTGGAGTGAACTGCAACTCGTTTATTTCATATCTTGGGGTTCTTACTCATAGCCATTGTAGTCCTAATGTAGAATCTTAGCACAAAGTTCCTAAGGAGAAGAAAGACTTAGTATGGAAGGAACTATGTGTGAGTTATTATTATTTGCAATTCTATTTTGTAGATTACTAATTTTTAGGATACTAGTTAATAGCAATTCTATTTTGCAGAGTATATTTGAACTGGATGAAAAGCTACATCATAAATGTGTGATGCAATGCTGTGGGAGGGTCCTAAGGAACTATAGGATAAATCTCACCCGAGATTACATACGAGATGCTGAGAAGAGGAAGAAGCTAGCCACTGAACAATGGAACTACTTGGACCCCAATGACTGGGAGGAGTTTGTTACCAAAAGAAAATTTGATGAATTCAAGGTATTAAGTGCCACTTCCAATTTAATTAATATACATTATTATGTATTCACCTATTCAAGATTAACCTTTAGTGTTACTAACCAAATCAATGTGCTTACTAATAAGTCTATCATTGATGCTCAAAGAGCAAGGCGTGCACTAAATGTGCATGACCACATGATGGGTCCAAAAGGATATGCATGCATTCGCCAAAGACTACAGGCTGAGTCTACTGCTCAGTCTACTGTTACTCAAGAGACTACAGAGTCCTCTACTATTGGTCTCGCACCTCTGCTTCACCATGCTATGTGGATAGCTGGGAGGCAAAATAAGAAAGGAGATATAACCAAGCCCGTAATTGTTGAGGCAGCTGCAAAAATGGTAAAATTCAACTCTTAGAGCAATCGATATTGATTATTGTTATGTTTACTTACCAATTTCTATTGATGGTGATTAGTGGGAGGTTCACGAGAAGAGGAAGGAAGGCAAGTTCATACCTGAGGGCACAAGGGATGAATTTATAGTTGCTCTTGGTAACCCAGAGCATCCTGGACGTGTTAGGGGTGCAGGCGCTGGTGTGGGCATAAAAGCATTCTTTGGGCCATCATAGTGCAAACATGTCCCAAAAGTGGGATTATCAAATGTTGAGGTAACCTATTCTTTTTTTAGAATGTTATTGCAAAAGGGAATTCAATAATCAAAAGCTAACGTTTCTTTTCTCAATGTATAGGTAGATGAGTTAATTAATAAGAGAATCCAAGAAGCAATGGTGAAGTGGCAGGCATCTCAGGCTGCCACTCAGACAGTACTTGTGGCGTGCCACTCTTCTCCTACTGTAGAGGTTGGGAGTAATCCTATAGACCCACCTAGCACGTCCGCTATAAGTATTTTTATGACATAGTAGCTAGTCTTTTTAAGATGATATGTTTATGTATATGTGTATATAACATTCTTTACGTAAATTTGTAGGGGTTGAAGCCATGCCATCTAAAACGTCAAGAATTTATCGTTGCAGAGGTCGAGGCTTACCCATCCCTTCCAGGGGACATGTTTCATGGGACTCCAGTACCAGATGGTGCGCTTCGTGTGAGCTTGATACATATACTCCCCAATTGGAGGGATCTTCCACTACCATATGCCCACCCAGATTCTGAAATGCTTGGTGAAGAAAAAGGAGGAGTGATATTGTGGCCCAAAATGAATGTCGTCTATACTAATATTGTATTGTAATTTTACATTACGTTAATTTGTTAGTGTGTATATATGAGTCAATTGATCTGAAATTATATATACAGGTCAAAAGGAAGACACCCGCTACATCTCAACCTCCACCTCCACCTCTTGAAGTACCTAGTTGGCTTCTAAGGGACCTATATGCCTTGTTAGGTCCTAATTGTAGGGGTATGGAAGTATGGATAGGCGAACATAACCCAAATTGTCCTATAAATGTTTCTATTCCAGAGGATGCTGCAGGTGAATCATACGATAACAATCTATTTATACAAGATATTTTGGAGTTGTTTTGTTATGATTGGCTTAATACATCTATGATAGAGCTATGGATATGGTGAGATCTTGTTTATACATCCATATACCTTATTTTATATACGGTGATCTAGTTTCTTATATATTAATGCATACGTAATACATGTTTTGCAGCCACTTACACACGATCTGTAAAGATTTTTTATTTTCCCAGGTGGGATTTCTAGTTCCATCTTTGATCAATCTTGTAGATAAAGACCCTTCATCAGTTACCTCATACTTCTCTGCTGCTTTTAAATATTTTGGTAAAAAAAAGAAGATGGTGATAATAGCTCCATTCAATGTTGAGTCAGTTTACTTTGCTTATAATTTAGACTTAAGAAAATTATATTTTTATTGTGGATTTTGAGTTATTAATTTTTAACTTTCTTACCTCTAGTGGTAGGCATTGGGAGTTACTAGTTATTGTCCCCAAGACGTTCATTGTTTATTATCTAGATCCTGTGGGGAAGGAATTGGATACATTATATGGACACCCAATGAAAAGGTCATTATTCACATGAGAAATATTTCATATTTTTATATCCGTTAATATATGTTATTATATGACTATTTAATTATGAAATTTAATGTGTTACATTAATATGTAGGGATTTAAGAGAGTTCAAAAAAGTTGGAGGAAACATCTCCAAGAAAAAGAAACAGTTACTAATTTGGATGAATGTGAAAGTAATTTCCTGACTCCAATGTATATATTATTTATGTGAACTGTGCTTGTTTGTATTTTTGAACATTTTGTATGTTTCAATTTATAGTGTGTTAAACAAGACAATGGTTGGGCATGTGCATACTATGTGATGTGATATATGGACCTAATTATCAAACATGCTGCAATGGAAATTGATACCATACAACAAGTATTATATATAGTCTCATTAGATAATATGAAATATATCAATTTTATTATATATTATTAATTATATATATACGTCATTCTCTTTGCAGGTGTTTAAAACTAGTGACTTCACTGTAGGTGAAAAGTTATTAGATGTACATACTCTCTATACAATGGAAGAATTAGATGATGTAAGAGAACAATGGGAAAAAGCCTTATAAGTAGTGGGAATTTTTTTATTATGATTGAGATATTGATGACGATAATAATGATGATGATAATAATAAAGAATGATATTTCTAAACTTTGTTATCATAATTACTTTTGTATTTGATGACATGTGAATGAATTTTTTTGAATTGTCATATGTGTGAATGTGAAGATGATCAATACATGAATGTTTCTACATGTGTCTGAATGTGAAAATAGATGAAATGAATGGAACTGCAGGTTGCTAAATGTGTGTGAAAATGGAATAAATTTGAAATGGAACTACTGGTTTCTACATGTGTGTGATGAAAAATAATATGAATTAAATGTTCTTATACATGTGTGTGAATCACACGATCATAAATTGTTGTCTATCCTTGTTAATTTTGCATGTTTGTGGCCTGTTGTTGGTTGAAATCAAAGGGTACTGTAAACCTGTAGTTCAGAACTGAACTGTAGGTTCTGCATCCTTCTGACCAACCGGACAGCAGGCTTGCAAACTGATAAGAAAAAAAATCAGAACATAGGCGTCGGTTATTAGTATAAAACCGACAAGAAAACATTACTGCGTCAGTTATTAGTATAACACCGACGTCTTTATCCCTTTTATGGGGGCTGATTTTTTTATTAGGGATGGGGTATGGCATCGGTTATTATTATAAAGACGACGTCTTTAGAAGGGATATAGTGTCGGTTATCAATAAAAATCGACGCCTATGGTGCCCTTGCTGGCGCATTTTATTAGTGGCGGGAAGGGTTATGGCGTCGGTTATTAGTATAAAGTCGACATCTTTAGAAGGGATATAGTTTCAGTTATCGACAAAAACTGACGCCTATGGTGCCCTTATTGGCACATTTTATTGGTGGCAGGAAGGTTATGGCGTCGGATATGTAACTGACGCTGAAAGTGTATACTTTTAACGGCGCCCACTTGGGTTTCGCTTGAAAACCGATGCCAAAATGGCTTATATAACCGACACTAAAGGACATTTTTGTACTAGTGAGGCCACCTGTTGATCATCTCCTCAATTTTATCAATGTATTCAGCAAAGTCTTTCACTAGAATATTACCACATACAAGAGGGAACCCTAGTATTTTCTATGAAAATGACCTAGTTCCACACCCGTAACCACCTTTAGCCTCTCCTAAATGAGATAGAAATTCTTTGATAGGAAGAAATGTATCTTGTTGGCATTCACAAAAAGTCCCATATGTTCCCCAAATATTTTTAGAAGATTTTCATATCTTCTACAACTTTGAGTTTGTCCTCCAAAAAACCAGAACATCATTTGCAAAAATAAAGTGGCTCAATACTTCATTCCATGCATGTTATATGGTTTGATTTCTTTCATTCTATCAGCTGCATTCATCTTTTGTGTGAAGTACCCCATAATAATAGTGAATAGGAGAGGAGATAAATATCCCCTTGGCGAATACCATTGCCTCCCTTAAACATTCCCATTGAGGTACCATTTAGTAGAATAGAAACGTTTGTAGTGCCAATACACTATTTTTCCATTTGATCTATGTTTCATTGAACCCCATTTTCTACATAATCCACCATAGTTTCTCCCACATTACACTGTCATACACCTTTGACACATTAAGTTCTAGACATGCTTTTATGCTATCCTCGTAACATTATAGTCATGTAAGAACTCATCAACCAGAAGTGCACAATCATAAATACTCCCACCCACCACAAATGATCCTTTGTTTCTAAAAAGGATAGGGGAGTCCTAGCTTTAGTGTTCAAGCTAAAATCCTTGCAATAATTTTCTATTAGACAGAGCAACATGCAATAGGTCTAAAATCAGCAAGAGATGCAATTAACTTCTTCTTGTTAACGAGGACCAAAAAAGCATGGTTGACTTGTAACACCATATTACCTCCTTCTAGAAACCAACTAACATATGATACAAGTTCTTCCTTGATGATGTTCCATACTTACCTATAAAAAAAGAAACCATCCAATCCTGGAGACTTGTTGTAGCCAATACTCCACAATGCATTTTTAACCTCTTATTTATTCAACTTTGTGGTAAGGATATTATTATGTGTGCTAGAAAGTTTGAACTTGCATTCCATATTATCTTCTTCTAACTCCTCCTCAAATTTTTTGTCATATAGAGAGATGTAGAAACTAATAGCGTTTTCCTCTAGATCCTCTTGTTTATTTACCACCCTCCCTTCAACTCGTTTAAACATAATGTTGGTTTCTTCTCTCTATATGCATGTTCAATGGTAGAGATTGGTATTCCCATCCCTATCATCCAACCACTATTCCCTACTCCTTGTCTAGGAAAACTTCTCTTAGACTTTCTTTAGACCATCAAGCATCTTCTTTAACTCTTCATCTTCTTTTATCAAATTTTCATTCAAGGGGTCCGATGGAAACTTTTCTTTACTAGTATGTGGTACTTCTTAGTCTTAGCAAGTAAATTAGGGATATTCACGTCTGCCTTTTCTCATCATTTTAGAGAAGCTTTGGTACACACTAGTTTCTTTTCAAACATATACATGGGATTCCCCACCACTTGTGTATCCCAACTTTCTTTGATGACTTCATCAAATTTCTTCCAGTCAGTCCAGTAGTTTAGGAATCTGAAGGGTTTCCTCTTATGCTTGTTCTCTATGATATGTACTAGGATCAATGTGTGATCACTCATATCGGAGCCTCCTACCTTCAACTGCATTTTTGGAAATAAATGAAACCACTCATCATTCACTGATGCTTTGTCCAATTTGTTGGTTGTCATGTCCTTGAGTTTCCTCTAATAATTCCATGTGAATATTTCTCCTCCTATCATTAGAAATTCACACTTTCCAATTTTATCTATGGTTTGATTAAATGCATCAATCACATAATTCAACACTAGTCTACCCCCTCTCTTCTCTACCTGCAACCTTACATTATTGAAGTCACCTATCACCATATAAGGAATAGAAGTCCTCTTAGATATCTCAATTAGATCATGCCATAACACATATCTCCTTTTTGCATCATTATGACCATACATTGTTGTGATACAAATATTTAGTCCCTCTGTGTTTTTGTAATCGGTAGTGATATCCTGAAAAGTAACTCATGAGGCCTCGTTATCTACCATGCATTAGGGTTTCACACCATACAAACCCTTGCCAATTCAGCATGCTCCAGATTGGATATAAATACCCAGCCTTACAGAAAAATATATTGAATACTTTGCTTATTCTATCTTTTTATTTTGTTGTCAACCACTACAACCAGTAAGGCATTACTAGATGAAATCCAATTGTGTATCTCCTTCTCCTTGTTCCTATCACACCCTTAATATTCCTTAGTAATATGGACATATTGAGAGGGTTTTTGGTGACCTTGTGCGTCTCAGAGGCTCCCTCTTGTTGTTCTTCCTCACTTCCTCCCTATCTCCTTGATTGATTTAATGCAAAAAAGTTGTTTTGTAGTATTCGATATAGCCTCAACACCTCTACGTCTAGGGAAATCATTCTTCCTGGTGCTCTTCTTCTTCATGGGCAAGATGAACTCTCCTTCTTCTTATTCTAACTAGCTCACTCCCCTATCTACAATTGTCTTATGTGCTCCAAACTACAACTATCTTTTCTCCCTTCGTACAATCATACTTCTCAAAGGGGTAGCCACAATTTTAGTCTCCTCTACATTATTTGATCCTTCCTAGTTCATAAATTTCCTCCAGATCATCTTCATATGTGGTGTGGGGGCTTCCTTTACTTCAACCATCTTCTGTATCCTATCATATCATTCAGCACCATAGGTAAGGCCTTGTATCCAGTGCACTTTAGTGGAATATGCTCGTACAGAATATTTACGGGAATAGCTTCCCTGCCTTTCACCTTGATCCATAACATGTCTGGGGAGATCTTCTCTGCATCCAAGCAGACCAACACCCTCGCTGCCAGCTCAACCTCATTCAGGGATGAGTCGTCAATATGTAGGACTTGTCCTGCTCCCACCACGATGAGTCCAACCGCTCTCCTTGTCCATTATCTTCCAATCAAATGTATTCCAATCCATACCACCATATAAGAGAGTAAGTCACATCACAACTCCACATCATGCTAGTAGGCCTTCATCACAACCAATTGACGATTAAACCCCTGAGGGCCTACCTCTAGAGCTGACTACTTATCTTCCTCATTGAAAAAAGAACTAGAAAGATGCCCCTCTCCTTCAAAATCAACTCGTATTCACCCTTGGGTCTCCAAGTCCTTCGTATCCAACATTCAAGTTAGGGAAACATGACCGCTTGCCTAGAATATACATCAACACAATGTATTCTCAAATGTTCTTCATCTGGTTGAATTCGTCCACCTCTAATTCTAAGCAGACATGTCCATCTTCCATTATTGTCACTAGGAATTCCAAATCAAATATACTCTTCTTCTCTCATAGGATATGTGTCTAGGCCTTCCTCTCCACCCTTCATTCATCTTTCCTTTCTGGTCTAGTGTTTGTCTGGCCGTGAGGGTGTTGGGTGTTCAGGATAGGTATCCTAATGTGTTAGGTTGTAGAGGGGGTATATTTGTGGAGTTGTAGACATTAGAGGGGGATTCCACCAGTGTGTTTGTAATGTCATTAGGTGATCACCTAGGTGGTCGTAAGAGCACCCTAGGGGTAGACAGATGATACATACATATAAATATATGCACTCACACACACACACACACACACACACACATATATATATATATATATATATATATATATATATATGTGGCCGACACAAAAGACATCCATTGCGGGATGAGCAACACTTATTAAAGTTTTTGTTGAAGGTCTTCTTATCTTTTGGGTGCAACAAGAGGAGATTTCGGGCTCTGTCTTGAATAGGATGGAGATGAAGATGGCAAACTTTATGTGGGCAAGTGAACACCATCCTATGAAATATGCTAGAGTGGCACTTCCAAGAGATGAAGGAGGACTGAATCTAAAACACCCTAAGACATAGAAAAATGGGGGACAATACGGAGGGTCATCACCTATCAAGAAGGTTCCTCAACATGGGGAAAATGGATGAGGGAGAGATATCCAAGAGGGCTGGACTTAAATCCAAAGACAAGAGAAGGTTATTCGCACACTATCAATGTTATGACAAAAACATGACAACAAGTTAAACACCTATTTGCAGCCATGATATGGGAGGTTGGAGGATCAAAGATCCAAAGACATGCCTGTGGGAGGTGACTCGTTCAAGGGGCACAAAGGACAAGTTGGGAGAACATATTTTGACCGGTAGTTTTGTGCCAAAATGGAGCATGTGTGTATATGAAATTCTGCACATTGTTCTTGCCACTCTTGATAGAATAAAAGGGTGGAACTATGATGTATCCACGCTATGCTTGCTATGTCAAGAGGCGGAAGAATCCCATAGTCACCTTGTGGGTCACTATAAATTCACAAGTGACATATGGGAGATGGTGTGCAAGGAATTCAAGATATAAATTCAGCTAACGGGAAATCCAAGAAGGATGCTGACGAAATGTGGAAATGATGATAGAAAGAAACTTCTTTTTGCTGCTCTATGCTACCATATATGGGAGGAAAAAATACCAAAAGACACCGAGGAGCTGCTGCAAATGCTATGAGTATTTCTGTAAAAATTTGTAAATGTGGGAAACGTAAGATGCACATTAGATAGATGTGTGAGTTGTAACCCTTTTTTGGATGTATGGCGTTGGGCCTACATATAACTCTTGACCTTTTATAATTTTAGGATGAAGTTAGAATATATTTACCTAATTTTGATATATATATATATATATCTGTGTGTGTGTGTGTGTGTTTGTGTGTGTGGTTTTGTGTGTGTATATGTGTGTGTGTGCGTACACTAGTAAATTTTTAGGTCTGGTGTTACTTTCCTTAACGTCATTTTTTATAGCAAACAGACACTATAGGCCTACATCATCTTTTGATAAAGCAAAAATGTCACTACTAGTTAAGTATTATCGATTAAGAAAAAACATAGGTACCAATTTTACTATAAAGTTGGTTTCTTTGTGAAGAACCTACATATCAAATTGCCAATGGAATTCAATTTTTTAGGGAAATATTTTATATAGACCTATTGCATTGGTTGTACAAAAATATATGACAAAGGCCTTCTCATGAAATAAATTTTGCCTCGAAAAAGACTCTATCATCGATTGCACTCCATAAAAATGAACGCTGTAGGTCAATCCCACTGTCAAAAGTTTTACCTCCAAAATCTTCTGGTGTCAGTTTCTTCAAAAAGAAGTTATGGCAAGGGGTTACTTCCATGTACCCTCGAAAAATATTTTCCATTGAATTAGATTATGTCATTGTTTTTTTTAGAAACTGATGACACAAGTTTTAGTGAGGTTACATTTTTTTACAGGGATAAGTACATATATTGTCGAGTTTTTTTTGTAGAAAACAATAGAGAATGAGCTCTGGTATCAGTTTTCCTGTAAAACTGACAACATAGGTCTTAGCAAGGTATTAAATTTTTAAATAGGGATAAGTACATATGAATCAGTTTTTTGGTGGATAACCAACAATGAGAATGAACTCTAGTGTTGATTTTCCGGTGAAATTGAAGAAAAAAGTCTTAGTGACGTTGGCATTTCTCAATAGGGATAAATACATATGGCTTTAGTTTGTTGGTTGATAACCGAAGAAAAAGTACAAACTATATCATCGATGTTTCTTTTCCTACTGATGAATAAGTAATTACTCGTCAATTTTTATAGTAGTCGATGGCTAAGGTCCACTTAATAGCACCAACAAAATTTTATTTCCCTAGTCTTTGTTTCATCACCCTAGTAGCCCTCTTTTCTCTGGCAATCACACTCTTCTCTACTGGTGTCATCACTCATTGTCACCTATGTTGACCATTGTCATCATTATTGTGTTGACCACCATTGTAGCTGTCACCTATGCTGACCAACGTCGTCACCATCACCTATGCTGACAACCATCATTGTTGCTTGTCACCATCACTTTGTTGTTGTGCTGCTTCTCTACTACTGCTATTTCTACGTTGCTTGGACCACCATCACTATCGCCTATGTTGACCACCATCCTCACCACTCGCTGCCTCATTGTGCTACTATGTTGCTTCTCTACTGATGTTGCTTCTCTTTTGTTGTTGTTGTGCTGCTTCCCTACTGCTCATGGGCGTTGCTTCCCATCACTCCATGACCACCTTATTCTAGTGATGTAGTTTCTTTTTTAAAAAAATTTTGTTATAATTTTTGATTTGTCAAGAAAATTCATAATAATTTTAAATCATTAAATTTTCAATTATATTACGATTTGCTATAAAATGCATGTGTCATGTATTATTCTAGTCACTTAATTCTAATTGTATATTAATTATAATTTATATGTATGATTAGGAAAATGTATGAGTGATGACACTAAGGTAATAGATATATAAATGTTAACACAATCTGTAGGCCTAGAAACCCATCTGATATTTACTCATTAGGAGTAAATCTTTGATAATGCCCAGATCGAGACTATTCTGGTGCACTAAATATCACTTTTGATGTAAGTGTATAATGTGTATTTGGTTTTCAAAATGTTTCATCATCACTTCCCCACTTTTTCTCTAAGTACATTTGTAGGTGGTTATTTTCCCATCTACATCAGTGTACTTGGAGAACTGCAGGAAAAGTTTGCCAGAATATTCTTGAAAAATGAAATCACTTTATACACATACTAGTTAGATTAGGTGTTCAAGAAAGGGATAGGTGGTACACATTCATTACTAAACCTTAAACCCTAATCTATAAACCCTAATCTATAAACCCTATATCTTAAACCCTAAACCTTAAACCCTAAACGATAAAGCCTAATCTATAAATCGTAATATCTAAATCCTAAAATCTAAATATTTGATTCTATACTGATTTTCTCTATGATCATAGAATGGATCGATTATGGATGTCTATTTCAAATCACTGCACTGAGGAGTTTATTACTTGTATTGATCAATTTATAAGATTTCCTAAGGAACATAAGAAACAACCTGGAGGTTGGTTCTTTTATCCATGTAAGAATTGTAGTAACAACTTAAAAGTCAGCAGTTAGTGACCAAATGAAACGTCATGTCATGTGCAACATCATTTTATAGGATTATAAATAATGTTACTAGCATGGTGGGATTCCTACTATGAGATTAGTAGATGTCGATGTCACTTGGGTTGAAGAAGAAATTGTCGATGATGATATAGATGTGAACAAATCAATTCTGATAGACATAGTTGATGTAATGCTAGATAGTTGTGGGGGTAAATCTTATTGGCCCACCTTCCTTATTTAGATAAATTGTGCATTATGCTAAGATATCTTTATACTTAGGTCGTAGTAAGTTTAGAAACCTGAGAACTGTGTTGAGATTGTATACTCTGAAGGATAACAATAAAGGGAGTGAAAAAAGTGTCATGTCTCTGTTGTCTTTGTTGAAAGAAATTCTTCTTGAAGATAATGAGCTTCCAATCTCAAGATACAAATTAAAAAATATATTATGTCCACTGGGAGTGCAAGCTAAGAAGATACATGCATTCCTGAATGATGGTGTATTATTTCTTATATCAATTTTAATAATTATCCAAAATGTAAGGCATTAAGGTACAAAATAACACTCTGGGTAAGTCCAAATTGGCTTTCCTACCAAAGTGATGTACATAATTGATCTTGTCATGAAGAGCCATAGAAAAAGAATGATGAGATCCTACAACATGCATCTGATTCCCTACAATGGAAGCAAAATAGATTTATTGCACCCTAAATTTGGTGAAGTCAAGAATCTAAGACTTGGTCTTTGTACTGATGGGATGAATCCAAAAGAACACTAAGAATCCAATATAGCACTTGACCTACTATGATTATTATATACAACCTTCCTCCATGGTTGTGTATAAAAAATAAGTATGTCATGTTGTCATTGTTGATATTTGGCACCGAACAATCTAGAAATCATATTGATGTTTTTCTTTAACCTATGATTAATGACTTAAAGAGAATCTCAGGAGAAGGTGTGATGGTATATGATTCTTCACATAGAAAGACATTTTGTTTGCATGTGATGTTGTTTTGCACTGTTAATGACTTTTCATTATATGGGAATATGTTTGGATACAACATAAAAGGATTCAAATCATGCCCTATATATGAGGAGAATACTAATTTAATATGTCTAAAAACTGGTGGAAATACTGTATATCTTGTTCATTGAAGGTTTCTTACAAAAGTGCATCCTTATCAAAGGTTGCATAAATCATTCAATGGATCAACTGAGGAATGGAGTGCTCGTGAATCTATATCACGGGACATTATTTATGAAATAGTAAAAGACTTTGTAATTGCATTTGGTAGAAGATCACAATGTACTACTCCCAGATGGAGTGAAAAATCTTACTTTAGAAGAGGTTAATATTTTGGGATCTTCCTTATTGAAGTCTTTGTCAGTTAGACATTGTATCAATGTCATGCATATTGAGAAACATGTCTGTGATAGAATCATCGATACTCTGCTAGATATACTAGATAAAACTAAAGATGACATCAAAATCTAGGATTGACCTATGTGAAATGGGTATAAGGAAATAATTAATAATAGAAGTTAATAGTGATCAACAAAAATATTTACCTCCTACTTGTTACACGTTGTCTAGACATGAGAAGAGAATTCTTTGTAAGTACTTTCTTACTATTAAGGTACTATAGGGATACTCTTCCAATACCTATAGAATGGTACCAATGAAGGATCAGAAGTTGATAGGTCTTAGATCTCATGATTTTCACACTCTAATGCATACAATATTTCTCATGGATATTCAATCTATACTGCCAAAACATGTAAGGTTTGAAATCATCAGGCTATGTTTCTTCTTCACCATTCTATGCAACAAAGTTATTGATCCCAAGAATCTTGATAAGTTGCAAGGAGAAGAGGTTGTTACCTTGTGCCATCTTGAGATGTATTTTCCTCCTTCATTCTTTGATATCATGGTACATCTCATTGTCCATTTGACTAGGGAAGTGAAAATTTTGGGCCTGGCTTTCTTGCATTGGATATATCCTTTTGAATGGTACATAAGATTTTTTAAAGGTTATATTTGAAACTGTTATCGATATGAAGGGAGTATTATTGAGGGTTATGTGCCTAGGGATGTTATGAACTTTTGCAATGACTTTCTAAGTTGTAATGCAGCTTCTGCCAACAAAGAGTCCATGTGAAGCCAAAATGTTTTATTATGGTGTCATTGAAGACATATGAGAGATTGACTGTACAGATTTTAGAGTTCCCGTCCTTAGGTGAAATTGGGTTGATAACACCAAAGGAGTTGTAGTGGATGAATTGTATTTAACATTAATGAATTTTGTAAAGATTGGTGAGAAGGGTGAATCATTCATTATGACATCACATGTGAAGCAAGTATTGTACATCGATGATCCTGCAAATGAGAAATGACATGTCGTTCTTTATGGGAAAAGGCAGTTCATTGTAGATCCTATAGATGAAGAAGAGTACTATGACAATTATGATGGCTCAAGTCCATTCTCAATTAGCTTGCCAACAACACATGTTTAAGATAACACTAACATATATACATGTGGAGGTTGCACAAAATGAATATTAATTGATGAAAAATCCAACCAATACTAGAGGCATGTATTCTAGTTTTTAAATGATAGATTTGAATTTTGCATCCTTTATTACAACTATACATGTTTCATATGCTACATTTACATTTTACATTCTTTATCACTTAATTTCATTCATCAACTATTTTTAATATGATACTTTTTAGATGTCGTCTAACCTTGAGGATGAGAATCATGACAATGTGCATTGTGAAGGATGAGCCTAGTGTAAGTTGTATTATTGTATTACATATATTTACATTCTCTATCCTAGTTATTACATAAATGTGTATTTTACATTCTCTTTCACTTAGACATGTTTCATGACAATTCTAGGATGAACATCATGATGATGTGCACCTTGAGGATTTTGTTGGCTTTATAGAGGAACAATGTGATTGTGCACGTAAAAAAAGCATCACCTTGATGAACAAGCTAGTAGCACAACTTGGTAAATGACCAAAGCTGGATGTTGAATTTGATGGTGTAGAAAATCCTACTGGGAAGAATCACAGTACCTTCACACAGTATCTAGGAGTTATTACTCGCAATAAAGTGAATTTAACATTAGAATCTTGTCATAAATTTGATCCTTCCAAATAGACTACATATGGTAGGACGTATGCATAAGTTATTTTGGTTTTTTAAAAATATGTCATTAAGTATATAAAATCTTGCAAGGCATCTCTGACCTTGATAAAAAGAACTACATCATAAAAAGGTGATGAAACACTATGGAAGGATATTAAGGAATTATAGGAAAAATTTGACAAGAGAACATATAATGAGCAAAAAGAAGAAGAAGAAGAAGTCCACCACTGAGGAAAGTTTGTCACGGAACCATTCTTACCCCAATCCCAATCTCACTGCCTAGACAGTGGTAAAGGGATTGAAGCGTACGTCCCTGAGTGGCCCGATAGGACCTATCACACTGGCATATAAGATAAGAAATAATAAATCAAAAATTGGAGATATAAGGAACAAACTAACCCAAAATGGAGATTTTCCCAATATATCCTGGTATGTAGAGTGTGGAAGCGATCTTAATCAGTGTTCCATTTGTATTGCCTAAAATTAAGAAAATCAAGACGCAATCATGCAATTACACGGTACACTATCAAAATCAAGTAAAACAATTTATAAGAAAATAAGTGTACTTGGCAGGACTTATATTTCAAAAGTATAACAAGAAATTTGCAAGAACCAAAAGTTATTCGACAAGTTTTTCAAACGATTCGATTTTTATTATGAGTTCCCATTATGTTGTAATTTGAGAAGCGTGCTTATATATTTTTGTGTGACTTTATCACCCCAATGTGATGGGGGAAGTCACTGGGCTCCTTCTCTCCATATGAGGTAGGAGGTCAATGTTCAAGTCCCACCTCTCAATGAGGGGGGTCGAATGCACCCAATATCAACATTATCAACATTATCAACATCATCATCATTATCAATATACAGGCAGTTATAATGGGCATGCAATTTATGTTTTCATATTTTTCAAAATATAGTATAGAAAAAGGAAGACTAATCATAGGGAACAGTAGCTCATCCAAGTAAGTAGCCAAGTATACAGTCAAGAGATACATAAAAGTATCTTCAATACAATCAAGGAGGAGTTATATAATAGCATACATTTCCCCAAAGTTTTCGAGTATAGATCAACAAGTAATAGGTAGACCCTTCGAGTCGATCCTAAATCAACAATGTTTGGATATAGGGTCAGGATCATGATATTTGGAGATCATGTTTCAATATATGAGATTAGGGTTACATTTTCCTAGGTCAACCTTAGGATTAGGTGATCCACTTATGATCCATAATATTTCAATATGTCTAACATTATTCAAGTGTCAAGAATATTTCAAGTGTGGATGACCTACTTAGGTTTTCTAGGATCATATGTGTAAACCCTAATGATCAATATTCAAGTCATCATCACATTCCTAATTCATCATCATGATCCTTAACATAATTGAGATTCAAGGTCAGTTTGATTAAAGTAGAGTCATGAATCATACACATGATCAAGGTTTTCACAAGATTTAGATCCATTATCACAATATAAAGGTTAACCCTTAGTTAAATGTGCATGATTCACATTCTAGGAGAGATAAGTTACAAGATCATATCTAAACTCATATTTTGTCAAGTTTGGTTTCAAGATGATCATTATAGTCAGAATTAGGGTTTTTCAAGGATTAATCATCATTATTGAGCCATTAGATAAACTAAATAAGCAAGAGATCAAATATAGGGATATCGGTGAAAAACATTTGGAATCTGGTCTCAAAAGTATTTTTAAATGATCCATTGGATTTTTTTGATAAAAAAGGACTACTTACTTGTAATTTTTGGATCTATGATGCATTTTCTATGATTTAACCAAGATCTAGCTATTTAAATGAATTTTCAAGCAGAGAGGGGGTATAATACCTTATTTGCAAAAAACCAGGGCCATTGGATGCACAAGCAATGGCCCAGATCAATCCACAAAGTCCTTGCAACTTGGTATCTCAATTGGCCGGTTCAAGCTCGGTTCACGGGTTCAATTGGTTGGGTCTTTCTTGATTTGTTGGTTAAACATTGGTTCGTCGGACCGGCTAGTTCTCCACTGGTTCGTCCGATCTTTCTCCTGTGCCCTTCCCTCTCTCGCACGAGCCACACAGGCAAGCAGAGGTGCTTGCCGGAGTGGAGGTGGTTTGTTAGAAGGAGGGTGGATGGACGTATCAATGATGTCGTTCGTGTTCTTCTAACCCTCGCGAGTTGAACAATGGTGGCAGATTTGGGTGGTGAGCCGAGGAGGTAGGACACCCAATATGGGCCAGGCAGCGGCATAGTGGCAGAGCAAAAAGGCAGAATGAAAGGAGTGAATGGGGAAGAGAGGATGAGGGAGAAATTAGAGGCACCTGTTGCGATTGTGGGAGCATGTCGAATCATGTAGTGGGGTTTTTATAGCTAGAGAAGGCTAGGTTTAGGGCTTTTGAGAAGGTGGCCATGGTGGCGGACGAAGGGTGCAAATGGCAGCTCAATTGTTCTTGAATCATAGGGATTAGAGGGGGAAAAAGGGATAGCTGAATCCGGATTGGTGGGATGAGCATCCTCATTTGATTTGATTTTCAAAACGGGGTCCATATGAGCGAATTGGTCTTTTGGTCCCAAATCTCCTCCCCTGCAATCAACGGGAGGTAGAAGACAGACCCACGACCATTGGATCGGGGCCCTGATCTGTGGGTCTTAGATATGAGGGCTGGGGTTTGCCCCCTCCCTTTGCAATAGATTGGTGATGTGGAAAAGCCCATAAAAAGGGCAAATAAAGGCATTTTCAATGCATTATCTTAAAAAAATTGTAGATAGCTATAGGAATGTCTAAATGAGCTAAAATTTAGACCATAGCTTCAACAAAATGTGGAGAATATCTAGAAAAATTTTGAGAACGAAATTATGAAGTTTGATGGATCAATTTGATTCTTTGGACAAAGTGATGATTGAATCTAATTTGAGGTGTGATAATGTGTATAAAAACTACATTGATCACCATATTTCGTATTTGAGTCTCAATATTAATTATGTAGCTAAAAAAAATAAGTTGGGACCATGAGTGAACATAAAGAGGTAAAAATTGGAATTACTTCATATTAATGCTAAATTTCACTTTGTCACAAGGTCCTATCTTGACCTGAAGGTGTGGGAAGAGTTTGTTGCTTCAAAACAAATAGATAAATTCAAGATATTAAGCCTCTTCATTTAAAATAAATTCTTGTAAAATCAATGTATTATATAATTAACATATGGTTTGGATTAACCAGACTCTACCTGATGCTAAAAAAGAAAGGCGTACAAAGAATGTTCATGACCACAACTTGGGTCCAGGTGGATACACAAGGCGTCGTCAAAAAAGGCTGGAAGTGTCTTTTTCTAAGCAGCCTACTATTGGGTCTACTGAGTCTTCTACTACTCCTACACCTTTACTTCATCATGAGTAATGGACAAGTGCGAGGACAAACTGATACGAAAAAATACCCAACCTTGCAAATGTTGAGGTGGCAATCAAAGTGGTAAAATTAAACTCTCTGAGCGCATGTTCATTTTTGACCTTGATTGTTATGTTTTACTGACCAATTATTGTTGATGATGTTTAGAGGGATCTTTATGAGCAAAGAAAAGAAGGAAAACTTCATCCCTAAGGCCCAAAGGGATGAATTGACGGTTTATCTGGGTACTCCAGAGCATCCTGGGTGTGTTAGGGCCACAAGGGCTGTTATCAGTATAATACCTTTTATTTGGGTCATCAGAGAGTTAGCGCAAATCTATCAAGAAAGGAGTTTGATCATAAGAGTAGGTGCAAGACATGATTGCAAAGGGAATAGATGATGCAATGAGATAGTATCGAGCTTCTCAATGCCAACCTCCTCAGACAGTACTTTTGCTACCCCACTATTCATATATGGTGGATTCCCATACAATAGAGGTGGTTGAGAGTAAACCCATAGACCCGCTAGCTGGAATGCTAGGTGTAAGTCTTATCACGGTATAATTGTATTTCATGTGAATTTATAATATGTTTCTGTTTAGGTATATATAACACTACATACAAATTTGTAAGGGTTGATACCATGTTGTCTTTTACTAGAACACCATGTCATTGCATAGGGCAATGACATGATTTATGATGTTTTAGTGCCTAGTGATGCATTTTGTGTTTCTATCAGTCTTGTCTATGATGCTTGGAAACATATACCACTGCCACATGACCACCCCTAGCATGAGATGATATGTGATACAGAAGGTAGTGTGGTTATGTGGCCCAAAGCGAGAGTTATCTATACAAATATATGTTAAATTTTCATTGCATTTGTATTTACGACTCTTTTCTACTTGCGCATATAATCGACAATTGATATGAGAATATATATACATATATATATATATATGCAGATCACAACACCTAAAAAAATCCTATTATTCGTCCTCTACTTTCTCCTCCATATATTCAATTACCTACTTAGATCACAAAGGACCTATTTGAATTGCTAGGTCATATGTGTAGGGGGTTACCACTATGGCTAAGCGACTTAGAATAAGGGTCGACTATGGCGGTCAATATTAAGGAGGATGATGCACGACAAGCTCACGATACTAGTGTATTCTTGATGGAATTTGTGAAGTTGTATGTTTATGCTTGGTTGAATACAACTGTGATAGAACTTTATATATGGTGAGACCTTATGGCTAAATACATCATTTTATATATATGAAAATATATGTTGATCTATTTTTTATATATTAATACAAATATATATGTTTTGTATCTACTTATATGAGATGTGTGGAAAATTCACACTAACCAATATGCCATTTCTAGTTCCATCATTCATAGTCATGTATAAAATGCCCAAAATATGTTAGTGATTACTACTCTACTGCATTTACATATTTTCTTAATGTAACAAAGAGCTTGATATAGCTCCTTTCAATGTTGGGTAAGTTTCGAGCAGTTTACTTATAATTTTCACTTATGTGTTATCTTTCATTTTTTATTTTGATTTATCTTTTGTTTGCCATCTTTTCACTCAGTATTAATTATTGAGAGTTGTTGGTAACTGTCTGTGAGACGATAATTGCATATTATCTAGATCCTTTGGTGACAAAGTAGACGATGGCTGACAAATAATAAAAAATGCACTATTTGCATGAGTAAATTTTTATATCAGTCAACATATATTAATGTATCCATCATTACATGTCTATTTGCTAATTCAATTAAATGTGTTAGTTTTACTTATAGGGCTATAAAAGAATTCAAAAATGTTGGAGAAAAGGTAGATAAGAAAAAGATAAATTTTAAGTTGGAAGGATGTTGTGGTACTTTTATGACCTCAATAAATATATACATCAATTATGCTTACTATTATTTATTAATGTATTAAATAATTGCAAATTTATAGTATCCTATAAAAATAATTATTGGACATGTGGATACTACATGATGGATTTTAGACAAGCGGTAGTACACATCCATTCATACAAAAGGTATTCTATATAGTCTTGATCGTCATAAGTAATTAGTCTAATTTGATAATATGAAAAAAATAAAATCTTGAATTATGTCATTCTCTTTACAGTTATTTGACATGACATGACCCTATACAAATGAAGAGATAGATGTCATACAAAAAGAATGGACACACACCTTCATTATGGAAGTCAACTTTGAATTCGATTGAGATAATATATGAGTTTTTCAGACCTTGATGTCATTATTCCTATATACATTTGGTGCTTATGAAGTTTTACAACTTTAAATTTGATGCAAGCAAATTGTTGGTGCATATGTGAATGATGTGTATATATACACAAGTGTGTGAATTAATTTTAAGAGAAGTGAATACAATGAGAATTGTATTTGTACATATCATGAGAATGTAATTGGAGAATAGAATTGTACATGTGTTTTCTGAACTGTGTATGTACATGATAATGGAATTATGTCTTGAAGAGAATGGAATTGAAGAATGGAAATGTATGTGGCTGGATGAATTGTATGTATGTATTTGTTATTGTAGGTTTTATAGGTGTGCTTGCAGGTTGTTAAACTGAGCATTAGATGGAACCTGCAGTTGTAATGAACTATAGATTTTTCATCCTCCAAAACAACTGGACAAACCTGCTACAAAACATTCTTGTGGCGTCAGTTATTATGAAAAAAAGACGCTATAAATCTATGTCGTCAATTTTTAATAAAATCGATGATACCTCTACCCTTATTAATTAATTTTTTTCTTAATAAGGAAGTATAATGTTGATTTTAGTGACAAAACTGACAGCACTGTAGGTCTACGTTGTTGGTTTTATAACAAAATCTATTGACACATCTACCTTATAGTAAAATAGGCATGCCAAAGAACACAATCGTGCTACATAGCATCCAACACAGCTGTACTTTCTGACACGATCGTGCCTGCGTCGGTTGTTCAGAATACACTTGACAACATAGTTGAACTATAGCTTTAGTTCATTGTCAAGAACTTACGACACATAGTGATTTTACGACATTGATATTGCTCTTAAGTCATTATTTGAGTGGTCAGTTTCTATTTTCATAGAAACCGAACTAACACAAAAGATCCTTAGCTATAGTGTCCCACGTAGGTACTAGTGCAGATCTTAAGTTTTAAGTATATTTTAATTGACACTATAGATGGTATTTGTACTAATTATATTTATATATATATATAGAGAGAGAGAGAGTCAGGCTAGAATACACTCGAGTGTACAGATCGCATGAATACACTCAAGTATGTTTGCATATCAAAACTATTTTTTGCAAAATGTAAACCATTGATCTTTACCGTCATACTATAACTAGGCTACATACAAATTTTGAGCCAATTTGGATGAGTGTAAGTCACTCATCCAAGGGCAACAAAGTCGACTCGCAAAACTAATTTGAAATGCATAATTTTTGCAGTCTTTATAACATGACCTATAAATGTCCAAATGTGCTCAAATTTTGCGTATGAGCTATTCACAAGATGTTTAAGAAGATCAATGGATTAGATTTTTGAAAAAAAAATATTGCATCATAAAAAACTACTTATATTCTGCTCTGAATACACTCAAGTGTATTCTACCCTGACTCTCTCTCTCTCTTTCTCTCTCTCTCTCTCGCTCTCTCTCTCTCTCTATATATATATATAGAGAGAGAGAGAGAGTTAGAGAGAGAGTTAGAGAGAGAGAGAGATAGAGAGAGAGAATGAGGTTCAAATACACTCAAGTATATTCCAACCCCAGTACACTCAAGTTTTTGCTGTTGGATCTGTTGTTAATCAGATGTGGGAAATCCCAGTCCCATCCTACTGACCTCACTTACTTCTCCCATATCGATTGTAAACTCTGCAACTTCTATCCTTTTTCTCCATCCTCTCCTCTTTGTCCTTCTCATCATCTCTCATTTTCCTAGAAATCTCTCCCATGTTCTTCTCTCTATGCTTCTCTTACTTCAACGTCCACTAGCCATTGGCAAGGATATCATGTCCAGTGTCACCGAACTTCAAAGCTACTCTATAAAATTGACAATGTCTCCACTGAAACAATATACATATCTAAAAAAGTATACTTTGGAAGTTTCTTAGCAATATTATTGATGGATGATTGTTAAGTACTGATGATTGACCACCACAAATTGCAATTGTGGTGGAGAATAGAGTGTTACCAAGACTCCAAATGTGCTCTGATGGATAGTTGTGTGTTCTCCTCATCAATTGTTCAATATATTAAGTATTCATGGACACAAACTAGAAATAAAAATGAGGATCATAGAAATGCACATGACTCTAAGGGAAAAGAAAAATGACATGTATTGGTATGGATGTTGCGAGCTCATGCAACTTGTAAAAATGAGTTCAACTCATTTGAGAGGAATGTACATGGCTTTTATAAAGTCAACTGGTAAACCCCATTATGAAAAATCTCGACTAACACACACCTAACACCTAGGCAAGATGCCCCGAGGCTTGGTTGCGTGGTCATATGTTTTTGGATGGTATCAATGGCATTGGTTAGCGTACAATGGGAGTAGTGATCTAAGTAAGTTTCTAAAATTTAGACTGAAGCAACCACATATAGTTAGGTTAGAAGCCTACTCCTTTGAGATTATAAGACTTTCATCACAAGGTGAATTTAAAATGCAAAATGTGTTTGAAAGAAAACATCCCACTTGTATCTTTCGAAATACCACCCTGATTTGTCACACTACAATCACTGAGATATGATCCCTTTGTGCATATTGAGAAGAAATAATTAATAATTCTATGGAAGGTTATTGGTATAGAACTAAATGTTCCTGGAGTTGTGAAAAGGGTTGCAGAACTCATTGATACAGATCGACAAGAAGCCAACGATGCTTAGAATTGTTGGTTTTTTATTGTTAGACAACAACAAATATGATCTCTACAAACGCCTCATCAAGAATAACCATTGTTCCCATGACTTTGTAAAAATGGATATGATCTTGTGGAAGTGGTTGGAGAGTAGTGAACAGTTATAAAGGCTCATCTAGGTAATCTACCATACATCAGTTTTAGACGTGCCAAAAATTTTGGCAGAGGCTGACACCATCCTCAAAAGAATGCAGTCTGATGGGGAGAACACCCTTATGCACTACTACAACTGTCATTACAAAGTGTTTGGAGGGGTAGCAAGGATGATGATCAATGGGAACTACTAATCTGGGGGAACATCATCTATATGACTGATGTTATCAAGGTACCTCCCTTCTTGGTCATCGATGGCCACATCTTCACACCATCTCTGTGGCTGCACCACGCCCGCCGAAACTGTCTGAATAGATACCGAATGTGGGGGCTAGTTCAACCCTGATGTTGTGAAAAGAGTAGAGAATAGACAAAGAGAGAGTGATGCCAAACACATGAAAGTAGATGAGAGTAAGGAGGGTGAGTAGGGGTGGGGGCACTCATTGTTGTGAGTGGGACTCTCCTCATCAAGTTAATATTTAATAAAACGGTAGTAAACTTTAGTTTATTAGGGCTCAAATACACTCTAATGTATTCTAGCCTCAATATTATATATAAATATATAAATATATATACATATATATATATATACACACACATATATATATATAAAATAGCTAAAAGAATTGTGTACCCGGGTACATGTAGCTAACATGTACCCATCTTCATTTATGATGATTGTAAAATTATATTGAACAATCTAAGATTATGGATGTGATGTATATCCCTTATATAAGATGCGTATAAAAATCATCATAATCTGATATCTATTTATCATCCAATAAAAGAATATGTTTATTTTGCATTCAACATTAAGTTGCAGAAATTAAAGAAATCGTTGGATGATATATTACTATATGTCATGATCCATATGAGATATGATGGTGAATTTTTGAACACATCTAGTCGATATAATATTGGATCAATCCATATGATTGGATTTTGTGAACATACTCCACAAGTGCCATTTTAATGGCCGGTACACGTAAGTTACATGTATCGACTGGTACACACTTCCTAACCCCTATATATACATATATGTGTATATGTGTGTATACACACACAATATATATATATATATATATATATATATATATATATATATATACATATACATACATATATATATACATATACATATATATATATAACCTGCATGGGTGCTAAGATTTTGGTACGTGTGCATTCCAAAAAGTAAGTATATGATCTGAAAAGTAATTATTCGGTCAAAAAGTAAATATTTTGTTAAAATAGTAACTACTGGACTGAGAAGGTAAAAATAAGAAGATTATGCAGTAAAAATTTTGAGCCAAAGATGTAATTGTACATATGTAACAACTATATCTACTATGAATCTACACTAATTATTTGGAAGGTAATGTAATTTTGTACACGTGTAAAGTAAGAATTTGCAAAAAAAAAAGTAACCATTTTTGGATCGGGTATCTATCTGCGTGGGTATTAAAGACAAACTCATATATATATATTTATATATATATGTATATATACACAATATATATATATATATATATAAATATATATATATATATATATATATGTGTGTGTGTGTGTGCATGTATGTATGTATGTATGTATGTATGCATATATGTATGTGTATATATATACACATTCATTAACTGCACAAGTAACTAAATTTTTACTGCCCATGCAGTTCAAAAAGTAACTATTTGATCAAAAAAATAACTATCTTGACAAAAAAAAAGTAAGTATGATGTCAAAAAAATAACTATTCGACTAAAACGGTAAAATCATGCAGAATACTTAGTAAAAATTTTGGAACAAATATGTGATTGTACATTCATTACAAATGTAATTGTTATGCACGTAATGTCACTGTTTGAAAGGCAATGCAATCTTGTATACGCATAAAGTAAAAAACCCAGAAAAAATAACTATTTGTGGAGCAGGTAGCTACCCGCACAGGTATTAAAGATGAACCCTATGTGTGTGTGTGTGTGTATATATATATATATATATATATATATATATATATATATATATATATATATATATAATGTGTGTATTAGGTACTATATACATACCATCATAATGTCCCATTCATACAATGTTATTGCTTGTGTAATTTTTTCGACTGTGTAAGGAATATAACATGCACATCATGACTTGGCTCTGACTTATTGCATTTATATTCCACCAAATAAAATGTAAGGCTGAGTTTGTATCAGAAAATATAGATCATGTGAAATAGGTATTATGTGGGCTACTGAGTGATATAAAAACAAGTTATGGACTCATACCTGTATGTAGATGATGACCCAATAATACTCAATAATTGTTAATTATTTAATATGTATTACACTATATGTTTTCATATTGTTTAAACATGTTATTGTGAAAAATAAGATGGAAGACTAACGGAATATTTGTTATTGATAGAAGTCTGCCTCCTATCTATATATAGAAAAGAAGGCAAATATAAGGAATGCTGATACAAACCTAATGGGCCACGACAAGTAGGCCCATATGACATAATAAACTAAATAACAATAATTTTAATATTTTCCCTCAAGCTGGAGTATGGGTGAAACACATAACCAGTTTGGATGACAAATTGAAAATAAGTAAGTCACCCCCATAAAAGATTTTCACTCCCCCTTTTAAATATGATTCTGCAAACATAATATGATGACGTCACAGTTTGAGTTGTGTTACGTAGGTTGGAAACTGAAACTTTAGAGAAGATGTTTTGATGGGCATCTAGAGTGGCGGATATCTGATAAGTGGAATCAAAATACCATTGAAAAAACTCGTCATAATCAAACTATAGCAGACGATCAATTGTGCCCAACTATTCCATCTTCATCGAAGACAAATGTGCGAGTGTTATAAGCACACAGTCAACAATTCGATGCACATAACATGGAATGAACACAGAGACACAATATCAATATAGCAATACAAGTATCTTCAAAATGTTTAACAAGTGTTTCCGTCTGGAATTATCACAGAAGACCACATAAATGCATAATATAACACGAACACGAGCTGGATGAGGTGTTGATGGCTCTCATATAGGTTTCATTAATCTGACACATGAACCTTGGGGGCTTGATAGGAATGAATGAAACTATCAAGGAGGAATCCAAGTAGATCAACATAAGGGCCATGCCAACACATGAAATTAAAAAAAGAAGTAACAAAAGTAATTCAATAAAGATAAATCTAGATGAATCCTTAAAGATAAAAAAGCACATGCTAGAAATTGACGTGCTTCTAAACAATATGATGTGAAGAAGGAACCATTTTTCTGATGAGAATATAGTGATAATGATCAAATGAAACATCATTAACATTAGAGGAACAAAATGCCGGAATAAGCACAACAAGCTCTATCCTAACATACATAATGTGGTACGAACACAGGAAACTTGGTGTCAATGGTTCAATTGGCATCATTTGGTGCATGAAAGAAAGTGTTTGTCAATTATAATGAATCACAGATAGACAACCAGTGTTCATGAAGAAGCACATTGTCATTAGGAAAGAGATACACTAATAATAGACTGGAAACACAAAAAATACAGTGTCATTGGGAAAGATACACCAATGATGTATTAGAAACACAATGCTTCGTGGGAATAAAGCATCACAAAGACATTAGAATATGGATGTATTGAACAATAATAAATCTCTATGGAGTCTAATTAGTCTGGACCGATACATATACTCTCTCCCATACTCTATCTTCATACATTTTCTTTTTCTTCTATCCTCCCCACACCAATTATGAAATGATTAGTAGTTGATGTGGAAAAGATACAATATCCACCTTCACATAAAAATTAGTGTACACATGAAGGGTGGTAGGAGAGGTTTTTTATGTAGAGGAAGATGAAGAAAAAATAGTGCAATGCCCATTCTTGTTGGTTCTTTATAAACTACCACAAGGTCTTTTGTTTCTCTCTTTTTCTTATATTTTTTCTCTTGCTTTTTTCTTCTTCAATTAAATATGTTTCTCTTATTTTTGTCCTTATCATTGTATTTCATTCCAAGTCATCAACTTCCATTTCAAATTTCCATTATATTTCCTTTCTTTTATCTCACCAACCCCTTTGTCCCTGTCGACAAATTTTTAATTGAAGATGGGAAAATAATCAGAAAGAAGCATATTGGGAAGGAGCTTGTTTGAAATAATAATAATTCAAAATTGTTGGTAGGAGTTTTTAAAAAATAAAAATGATAATGGACGATGGTATAAATAAAAAATGAAAAAAGGAAATATTAATTGGTAATGATGACAAGAGAATTTTAAAAGAAAAGAAACTTTGATCGAGAAAATAATGATGACACGAAGCTAACCAGACCAGAAAAGAAAAAGTTGATTGGTGTTGTTATTTGAGAATGAAATGAGAAAATGAAACCTTAGATAAAAGGAGAATTTTCTAGACATTGCTCTTTGAAATATGGATTTCACACACGTCAAGGCAAGGAGGATGTTGGGAAGCGACAACTAGATAAATAAGACTCAGTGGAGACAGATAAATATTGATGGCGGTCGGGATGGAGATCATTAGTGTAGAGATTAAAAAAAGGTTGGATCTTTATGGAAGAAGAAGAGAGAAGACAATTGTAGAAACCGACCTGATGTCTGGAGAGGTGCCAAGCCATGAAGAGACGGTGGTCACCCCCAGATGGAGGCTCTCTCTTTTTCTCCATAGACTTAGAAGTAAAGTTCTGATATCATGTGGAAAATAAAATGAAAGACTAATGGGATATTTTGTTTTCTATAGAAGGCAACCTCCTCTCTTATATAGAGAAAAATATGCAAGTACAAGAGAAGCAAACATAAACCTAATAGACCAAAAAAAGTAGGTCCATATAACATAATAAACTAAATAATTATAATTCTGATAGTTATATTATGATGACAAGCCTACAGATATAATGTCGGAGATGCCAAATTAACACAACGTAAAAAAATAATGTCTGTGAAGATTACCAATATAAAAATATGAGAATAACATGTTATTGCTATCATTGTTGAAAGTTGTTACTTTAAATATTATAATAATAAGAAAAATAATTTGAGATTTTCTTTAAAAAGGATTGTGTTTACATAAGTAATTAAGCAACTCTTTGATGAGTTGCAACAATAATTTCCAACGGTGTATTATACTTTCAACATAAAAGAGATCTACGAAACTGAAAAGATGCAATATAAAAATATACGATGGAAGCTGACAATACCGAGTGCCCAATAGACACAACAAATACCAAGCCAAACGTACGCCCCATATTATTTATTTTATTTGGAGATAGAAACAACAAACTGCAAACTATATCTTTATCAAAATCCTAAGTCGGTTCAACATCAGAAATCTTTTTTCGGAACTTCAAATAGAATATCATTATCGTGTTGGCCAATAGTTTAGAATTGAGCAAAATACACAAGCAGGTCATTGTGCTAACACTAAGATAAGTAACAACAAAAAAGCCTTGCATGTGCAGTTGCGATGGGGCTCACCTAGTAGAACAAGATGGAAAAATTATCTAAAAAACACTAAGATAAGTAGAGTCTCCAAATTGGTGTGGGTCTATGTTTTTGGTTGGTAGCTGAGTTTGAATGATTTTATGATTATTTTAATGAGAACGGATATAACGGACCAAGACTACTGATTAATTTGAAGTCATTGATTCCAGATTTTGTTTGTAACAAGATATATACGTACAACATCAACCGGTTCATTTTTTCCCTTCTACATTCATCATTTACTTTGTTAGCCGGATAAATGTGATCCAATTTTACTGTAGCTACTTAAAAATATCTATCCGTGATAGTGTGGTTGTCGGCATTATCTGGGATCGTGAATAAGAACTTCTTATTTATCCAAGTATGCTTGGGTTAACATCATCTTGCGCTGTGAATAAAAGTTTCCTCTATATCCAAGCACACCCGGGGTGTCATGACTACACTCATATTCAGCACCAGTGGTAAATGGCCTCGGTGAGGCTGTGACCTCATATAGCCTAACTTCCAGTCCGTCACTGTTTATATAGATCAACGTTTAATGAAAGAATGTTACTTTTTACCTGTGTGATGATAGAATTTTGATATATATTATTCATGTACACTTTTTGTATTGTTCATGCAAGTTTATGTATTACTGTGTATCAGGTGTATTGCGGATATATTTATTTTTCAGCCGATAAGATAGTAACGTACGTATTTTATTGTCTACTGTACAGACATACTTATAACCATGTACTCTAAAGAAAGGACTCTGGTTTGAATCACCGGACAAATCTTTTTTGATTTAATACCTTATGGGTGTCGGATCTTGTTGTGGAAGACAGGATAATGTTTTTCCACTCTTAACCCACACTATATATAAGAAGTATATTACACATATAAATGCTATACAACCGTTGAAACCATGATTTGCCACTAGTAAGTCTCGTGGATACAATTTTTGAAATTATACATCGATACGAAAAACATTCCACTAACTATAAAAGAATATGGCATACAAAGATACATCAAACTCTAGCGGTTGAGTAGGTATTGTGAGTCATTTCTTTTTGGATAACTAGGTGGAAGAATGCGTGGAGAAATTTGATTAAAGGGAAGTAGTGGCAATTGTAATAAGCTGACACATGATATGTAAAAATGACGGCTGTGCGAGGACAAATAAATATACAATTTATGGGTACTTTTATGCTTGTGTGCTTTATGTATTTATCTGTTTCCGACAAAAGAATTATTGATGCGTGTTTGTAATGAATTGCAATAATTTTCTTGTTTTTCTTGCTTTGTAATTAGAAAAGGTATTTCGTAGTTTAATTTATCTATCTTGCTCTCTTCTTATTCTTGCTTTATGCAGCATTTTGCAACGTGATTGACATAGTCAACGTTCTGATGCATAATGAGATTTTTCGCCGTGAAAAAATTACATTCGACTGCCACGTGAAATAATGAGATTTTTCGCCGTGAAAAAATTACATTCGACTGCCATGTGAAACAGTGGCGAAGACAAGAATTTTTTTCTGGGTAGGGCACCAACTGAAGGAATACTAATAGGCATTATATGATCATCTGTGACAAAGACTCTTCTCCAAATACACTTTATATGTTATACAATAACACTAAATCATATGTTTTGTCTTACAAATTACTATGTATTTGTGGAATCTTTAAGAACTCAATTTACATATCACATGACTATCATAGAAATTGACAAATGTTTATGGCTCATGCGGTAGCTTTTTCTTAAAAAAACCTACCATAATTAGAACTTTTCAATGTAAGGAACTAATTCATGTTATTATATATTATAAGTAATAGAAACACTTATAGCTACAAGTAAAGTTTTAACGTTAAAAAAATTAAAATACAATGATGTGCAAACTTTTTATAATACGACTTGGAAACATGCTTAAACCAAAAAAAAGTTATGCACCAAACAAAAAGGCATGTCTTATACAACAAAAAGAACAAAATAATCCGGTGGGCACTATCCAAGCTATAGGTAGAAACACCTAAAATGTGGCTCTACACACCACCTAATCTTGGTAGTTTTGAGGATAAATTGCTACGACTATGGTGCCAACTTCTATATGTAGATTAGAATCACAAACATTCGTTCTTGATTTTTCACACGATGATCAGATTTGAAGTATGAAACCAATAAACACAGTATCCTCATAAAATTGTTTGCCGGTTAATAATATTGCTAGTTACATATGCAATAGAGCGTGAAAGACGCGCAACTTAAAGAGAAGCATGTTCTGAAGCTCATGGACACAACTTTACCATAGAAATTAGAAACTTAATTGCCGTAATGCCAGACACTTCAAAGGAATACAACTCAAATTAAAGTTTCCCACGAAAGGAATACTAAATGAATCTAGAGGGGTTCGGTTTGGTCAACAGTGTGCATCTGTTTTTTGCCAGAACAGGACACTGAGTCCCTCTAGCGGCACAATCCATTGTGAAGGTAGGGCACCATTACTGCGGCGGGTATCATTTTCTATTAGATTACTTGTATAACATTTCATTATTCAAGTATATGGGCGGCAACAGGTCAGACACTTGCCTACCCGTGCCCTCAAGTGGCTCCACCACTTGCGTAAATTGCAAGGCAGTTGTTGATCTGATATTTGATAACTCTGATTAGAAACTGACAGCTCGTGTCTAAAAGATTTAATTACTGTTCGAACAATCGTCATAGCTTTTCCAAACGAAACATTAGAATAGATCCAGCCCAAAAAATGAAACTTCAGTCAGTATGATGAAAAGAAGCCCAACCCCATTCTTACTCAAAATGGAGTTTGGATTCTTGAGAAGTTTAAGTCTTTGAATTCTACCTTCATAGTGATCTAGAATGTCTAGGCCCGACCAGTCTTGTTCCTCACAAACCAGAGTCTATATGAAATGGGTGCCCCTTTATCTTACTAGGAAGACTTCAAATTCTCACCCAAGTTTCACAAGACCTCTTCGTACTAAAGGTTAATCTATAGGATAAAACTATTGGAAACTGTGAATTTAATGAATGAAAATATATTGTAAATTCATAGTTTATCATCCGACTACATCCAACCATAGTCGATCTTCACCCAAGGTGTAACATCCCAAATTTTTCTATATCAAACAAGCTCAGAGTCTTGATAGAAATTTCACCACTAATTAAATTAAAATATTAGATCCTAATGCAAAAATCCCACATGAAAACCCTGATTGAGTAAAATTGGATTAGATGAACCTAAATGAATGTAAATGGAATGTCACATGAATAAGAATAATATATTAATCTCTTTAAATATTATTAACATGATAATAACCATATTCTACTAAATACTCACCACCAGATCATAAAGTATGGAAAATAACAAATAAGAATGTTGTAGAACCTAAAATACACATGTGGCCCAAATTTGGGTTTAATATGACCTTGTTTGACCCCTCAATTTGATTTTGTAAAGTTACCATATAGTTTAAACCTTGTATAACATTTGATTAAACCAATTTGATATAGTTATCAAATTTTTAAATGTCACACCCTTTTATTTCCATGATTTCGCCTATAGTTCTAGTCACACGGACCTTGGATTTCAACTTATATCTGGATCGCTGGATTTTCCATCTGACGGCCCTGAACTCGTCTCCTACCTTGAGTAGGAGACCGAGAATAGGCCATCTGGTGGTGATTCTTTGTCGACTTGGATATCCCTCTATAGAACCCCATTTTTCAAACTTTCTTCACCAATGAACGCGTAATATCCACGCGAATCTGATAATCCTAGTTTTGAAGGGATTTTGTACCCTAACGACAAAACGTCCAATAGGGCTAAAACTCTTCTCACTGCCAGGGGTTTACAGAACACCTTCTGGACTCCCTAACATATATATAAGGAGTTCAAATTAACCATGAGACCCAGAGTGACTCTCCTCCTCTTACAATTTGATCGTTTTTGCCCCGAACCACCCCGACGAATCCAGTCTTCACTGTCGGTGATCGACTTGCTAGCATTGGCTTTCTGCACTGTCTCTGGTCAAATTGGTGATTCGGTTCGCTTCTCTAACCTCAATGGTTCTTTCCCTATTATCAGTTTACTCTTTAATGTTTGTGAGTCAAGTATCCTATAGCCACTTGTGGTTGCTTGCTGTCATCTCTTTGCCATGGTGACTCATTTTCCATCCAAGCATCGCTAGGCATCGTTTGCGATCGCTAGGACCAGGCGATGGTTTTTTCACTCTTGGTTTGTGCATGTTCCTTCGGTATTGTGGTCCTATTTCTCTGACAGGCCTCCCCTGTTCTTATTGTTCTAGCGACCCGTTCCAGGGCCACGAGGAACCCTTTTCATGCCCATGAGTGTGGCGTTAGTTTTTCAACACCGCCTAGACTAACTGATTTTTCTCAAAACTTATTTCACCACAATTTCACCTCTTTTACCTTCTTGGAGTCTCCGGTCCAATTTTGATGGCAGGAGAAGGTTCTGGTGTAGTAGGTCCCCCACTACCTTCTTGTATAGCTCGTTGAGTTTGGGTGCTTGCAAAGATTTCAATGCTAATGAGTCCTCATGCTACAAATCCTAGAGACTTCAATTTATATCGTGAATTCAAGAACTCATCTATTGATTCCTCTTCGTTCTCAGTTAAGGAAGAAGATGAGTAGTGTTACATTGTCATCCTTGCCCCTATTGATGATTTCACTTATGTCACGCGACCATGGACAATTTTGGAATCTCGACACTTTTTCTATTGGCTACCGCTAGCGCTGGGTGAGGTCCTTGAACAACATGGCCTTCTGTTGTTCATCCAGTTAGGCCTAGTAATCATGTATTCGGATAATTGCCAATGAGGTTTTATCAGAGTTTCTAATTGGCTGGATTTTGTAAAATCCATAACTAATTCACATTTTCTCAAAAAATTATGTGCAAATATGTTTTGGAAAGTTTATTCTGTGTAAAATCTGATTTCGGTATTCTTAAACCCTAATCCAACCATCTCTGACCCTATTTTCTTAAGCGACCCAAATTGGGGTTTAGGGTGTTGTTTAAGGAGATAATTAATGTAAACCATGCAATTTCATGAACATAGGAGAGACTCAGGATCGGAGATACAAAATTAGGATTTTCTCCAACAAAGGTAAGTGAGTCCATGCACTTTGAGTATTAAATAATAATTTTCAATTGCTTTAATATTATTGTATCATGGTGATCAAGTTAAAGTGTATGCATAGCTATCTATTAAAATTTCATAAATTATTGCACTATTGTTCCCCATAAGTTATTATATGATTTTTATGATTTCATATTTTATTTCAAGAACTCATGTCATGTTCATGTGAAATCAATTCATGATAATTATTTCAAGTTAAAGATAAATCTTGTAATTGGTTGTATTATTTTGTCCCCATCATGTTAATGTTGAGCCCTTAGGCCTTATGAGTTCAAATGGAACATAGTGGCACGTATGTGCAATCATGATCTCAAGTGGAGCATTTCTAATGGCACTTATGTGCAAATCATGAGTTCAAATGAAACATTATGGAACTTATATGTAAATGATGAGCTCAATTAGAGCATAAATTATGGCACTCAGATGCAAATCATGAGTTCAAAAGGAAAATCAGTTGAGCCTATAGGTCTTAGAAGCACAGTTGGTGCATAAGAGTAGAGGACATTATAATCAATCACTAAGAGTATATTATGTGAATCCAAGGTTTACTGTTCAATTAGTCTTGCCAAGTTATTATTCATTATAACAATACACAATGTCGCATACTCTAATTTGTTTTCCATTTTGAATGCATGGTTGGGGATGTGATCTCCACATGAGGAAAGAATAAGGGAGGAACTTGAGAGAGTAGCATACATCTCGAGGACAAACTTAGAGTTTAGACCTGGTGGAGTTCCAACTATCATATGGTGTTTAGTTTAGTTTTTTTTATTTGGTATCAAGACTATGTACTAGTTTAGTTTTGTTAAAAGTTTTAAGTTTTATGTTGTGGAACTTGAGACATGATATTTGCAATTATTTTCCTAAGTTGGTTGAATGAAATTTTATTTTTGTGAAATGGTAATCATTTTGTGATATCCCATGAGATTCATGCTTCTGCTAAGTATTGTGCATGCTTTAGAAAATTGGGGTGTTACAATATGGTATCAGAGCCAAAAATATAGTTGACCACCAAGCTTTTCTCCAAATCTTATATGGTTCATGTTACCTTTTGTATATGGCTCCCAAGAGGAAATCTGATACGGGTAAGGAGCACATAGACGGAGAGGGAAGCTCTTCTAATGGGGGAAGTGATCATAGTTCTTCTAGAGGGGCTCACCCTAATGGTAACCCTAATGAACCTCTAGAAGTTCTTATCAAGGTTCTTACGGATGCCCTGACTGGTTAACATGGAAGGCAACTTCAACCAACGAACCAAGAGTTGATCTTAGCAGATTTCTTGAAGATCAAGCCAGAAACATTTTCTAGAGAAGCTGAGACTGATGTAGTTGGTCATACTGAGGAGTGGCTACTCAATGTCAAGCATTGTTTCCATGATTTGGATGCCCTGAGCATTCCAAAGTTTGCTTTGGGACACTCATGTTGAAGAGTGCAGCCCGTACTTGGTGGGAGAACTTCACCAATGCTCGAGGACCCAATGTTGATTCGTTGACCTGGGAGGAGTTCACTACTGCCTTCTGGAACCATTACATTTTAGAGGCTATGATCGAGAATAAGGAGATGGAGTTTAGGAACCTCAAGTAGTACGACTCCACTGTCATCCAGTATGCGATGAAGTTCTGTGTTCTACAAAAATATGGGACCGAAGATGTGGTGCATCTAGCAAAGAAGTTCATGCATGGCCTAAAGCCTGATCTCAGCTACGCTCTGGTTGGTCACGGTATCAGGATAGTGCATGAGGCACTAAAAGTAGCCCTGGAGTTGGAAGACCACCCAGGATAAAATTGGAAGAATGGAGGATCTTCAGGAAGTAAGAGTGAGCACGAAAACCATAATGATAAGAAGAGGAAAGCTCTAAAAGGAAAAAAACCTTCTAAGGAACCTTGTGCTACTTGTGGTAGACTTCATGGTGGACCATATCGGCAAGGATTGGGAGTTTGGTACCATTATGAAGACCCAAATCATAAGAAGTCTGAATGTCCCAAGCTAAGAGTATAGAATGATGTAGGGAAAAATGCTAAACTAGAGCAATGAGAAAAGAGGAAAGCAAGGATCTTTGCAATGGTTGATAGCGAGGAGGAAGAAGAAGGTACGATCTAGTTCTAGCCATGGTTTTAGTTTTGTGGATATGCATGCTAAGTTTTTGCAACCTAGGTGTAAGAAAAGCCCTAAGGTGGGTAGTAGTCTAAGAAAAATTTGAGGATGAAATTTATTAAGGTGAGTAGAATTGTAACTATAAGGACCCTGGCCCCCATTTTGGGCTTATCCTATTTGCTTTGCCTAACCCTGGTGTTTAGTTGCTTGCTAATCACCTTTAGTGGTGATTAGGGTTTGTTTGTGCTTGTTGAGTGTTGGAGGTGCTACTTGAAATTAACCCAAGTCTAGGGTTGATGAGTAAGTTTGTCACCTTGAGAGGTGTTCCTCTCTCTCCTTGCTTCCTCTAGTGTTGAGAGGAAGGGTTGGGCTCGTTGCTTGAGTTGCTTTGGGCTTGGATGAGCCTTGTTGGGCCTTGTTATGCCTTGCTTGAGCCTTGGTGAACCTTGTTGTACCTTGTGTCGGCCATAGGTGTGTCGGCCATGGTTGTGTCGGCCATGGGTGTGTCGCCCATGAGGCTGTATCGGGCATGGAGTGGGTGTATCGGCCATGGACCACCTTGGACTCCTAGCTTCGTTTGTGTCACCACTCTAGTGGACACTTGGTGCATGATGCTTGCATGTGGCAATTGCCTTGGACATGTGTATGGGGCAAGATGAGAGGGTGGTGTTGCCCATGGACAAGTGTCCCTAGGGGGGTGACACATTGCCTTGTTTTACCTTGGTTTCTCCTCCATCCTCTTCTATATATGTATCCCCTTTCTCTAGATAAGGATCCCTTTAGTTCCTTAGTTTCCCCTCTCCCTTGATGCACGACACCTCTCCTTTGCAAGCTTAGTGGCCGATCCTCCTCCTTCTCCTTGGAGTCTCCTTCTTCCTCTAGTGGTGGCCGAACCCTAGAGTGTCGCGTTCTTCTTCTTGTGGTGGTGCTTGAGCTTGGTGCTAGGAGCTTGGAGCTTGCTTAAGGCGGGTTACATAACTCCTAACCCTAACCATACTACCTTCTTCTATATTGTATGTTTTCATATGTTCATAATCGGCCATGTATGTTGCTAGATATGTTTCTTGCTTATTTGCACCTTTAGTCTTGTGGTTATAGTGATCTTGTTGTTATGGTTGAGGTTTTGTACCCTTGTACCTAGTTGGCTGAACCATGGTTTAGGGTTTCCTTGTTGAGCAATACCCCTTTTCTCTCCTTGGTTATAAGAAGTGAGCTTGAGCTCTAGTGTAGTTTGCCTTGGCCATAGATCCATCATCATCAGTAGCTGGTGATGGTGAAACAGGTTCTCCTGTGGGTTAACCTGAAAGTGCATATTATTGAATATGTGTGGTTTCTCCTAGCCGAAAATGAGGAGGTAAGAGTGCAACTTCGGTTGTAGACTCCAGAGCGCGGTTTCAAGCCCGTAGCTCAACATGTTGGAACATGGTGAACATGCCCATGACTCAGGATATGTGATGTGAGAGCATGAATGCATTCATGGCTCAGAGCACGGTGAACATGCCCGTGGCTCAGTTTCACTAGTGTCGATACTTGTACCAAGGTGGGCTAGGCATAGGGTAGTCTGACCCTGTGGCGGAGGCCACTTAAGCATGAGACTGCGGTCCTGCTTGTATTGCACTCGTGCACTGACCACGAGGTGGGAGGTCGTGAAGTCTGGCTCTTCCATCGACCTTTTATGGCACCGGCTTGGGTTTCGCAACCGAAGGTTGGATTTGAGGGGTACGGCTCACTTCCTCAGGGCATAATAAAACGTAATCTAGTTGAATAGTATATCTTGCTTAGAACAAAATACGGAACATTGTTTGAGGCCTTGCTTATATAGTTGATCTAGTTGAACTATGCACTTGTGCGTACGATCCTTATATCTTGTGGTAAGTTCTCTTAAAGCTTATCTTGTCAATCATGTTCCATAAAGAAATGCTTGGTTATATGCTTTCCAGATATCTTGGTAAGCTTGATGATTACAATAACCTTGATCTATATGCTTCTCTTATTGTACACTTTATTAGTTATCTGTTGTTGTTGCTTTAACCTTTCTGAGGTTTTATGGTTTCGGCGGGGAGTTATGTTTCTCGCTGGGACTGTGTGTCTCACCCCGTTGGTTTACAACCTTTTTAGGTGATCGCACTAGACGTGGTGGTGGTCACGGGGTTGCAGCCGAGCAGTTAGAAGAGCAGTAAAAGGCAAGAGATGGATGCGCTGCTATTTTGGTTGTTTTGTAGTAGAGTCCTAGAGTCATCCATGTACTCTCAGGTCCTCAGAGGTGTTTTGATGTTGTTTTACGATATGTAGCTGCTGAAGCTTTGTATATCCTGCTGCTAGCCGGATGTGGCCCGTTATGTATGTATGAACATGTGATGAACTCATGTGTTGACAGGACATCTGATCTTATAAGTTGTGGACACGTATTAAGACTTGTAAATGTTTATATAACATGTCTTCTTATAGGATGAGGATCTGAATGTAATAGTTTCTTGGTTTATCTGTGTTCCGAAATCGGTTTTAATTAATCTGTGTTTTTGGTAATAGGTGGTTTATGGTGTTTTCCGCACGTTTTCGTGTGGCACCTCGTTGTCTGCGTGATAGCGGGATGTGACGCCACAGTAACATCCCAAATTTTTTTGTATCAAACAATCTCACGGTCTTAATAGAAATTTCCCCACTAATTAAGTTAAAATATTAGATCATAATGCAAAAATCCCACATGGAAAACCCTAATTGAGTAAAGTTGTACTAGATGAACCTAAATGAATATAAATGGAATGTCACATGAAAAAATATATATATATTAATCTCTTTATATATTGTTAACATGATAATAACCATATTCTACTAAATACTCATTATCCAGGCACAAAGTATGGAAAATAAGCAAATAAGAATGTTGTAGAACCTAAAATACACCTGGGTTCCAAATTTGGGTTTAATATGACCTTGTTTAACCCCTCAATTTGATTTTGTAAAGTTAACATATAGTTTAAATCTTGTATAAGATTTGATTAAACCGATTTGATATAGTTATCAGATTTTTAATGTCACACCCTTTTATTTCCATGACTTGGCCTATAGTTCTGGTCACACGGACCTTGGATTTCAACTTATATCTGGACTGTTGGATTTTCCATTTGACATCCTTGGACTCATCTCCTACCTTGAGTAGGAGACCAAGAATAGGCCATCAGGTCGTGATTCTTTGCCAACTTGGATATCCCTCCACAGAGCCCCATTTCTAAAACTTTCTTCACCAATGAACTTTAGTCTCCACGTGAACCCGATGATCCTAGTTTTGAAGGGATTCTGTTCCCTAACGACAAAATGCCCATAGGGCTAGAACTCTTCTCGCATCTGGGGGTTTATAAAACACCTTCTAGACTCCCAAATCTATATATAAGGAGTTAAAATTAACCACGAGACCCAGAGCGACTCTCCTCCTCTTCCAATTTGATCGTTTGTGCCCCGAACCATCCCGATGGATCTAGTCTTCACCCCCAGCGAATGACTTGCTAGCATCAGCTTTCTCCTCTACCTCCGGTCAAATAGGCGATTCGGTTAGCTTCTCTGACCCTCCATGGTTGTTTCCCTATTATCAGTTTACTCTCTAATGTCCCCGAGTGATGTATGCTATAGTCACTTGTGGTTGCTTGTTGTCGTCTCTTTGCCCTGGTGACTTAGTGGCCATCCAGGAATCGTGAGGCATCATTTGCAATTGCCAGGACCAGGCAATGGTTTTTTTTCACTCTTAGTTTGTATGTGTGCCTTCAGTCTTGTGCTCTCGTATCTCCGACATGCCTCCCCTTTACTTATTGCTTCAGCGACCTATTCCAGGGCCGCGAGGAACCCTTTTCATGCCCACGAGTGTGGCATTAGTTTTCCGGCACCGCCTAGACTAACTGATTTTTCTCAAAACTTTTTTCACTGCAATTTCGTCTCTTTTACCATCTTGGAGTCTCTGGTCCAATTTTCATGGCGGGAGAAAGTTTTGGTGCAGTAGGTCCCCCACTACCTTCCCGTTTAGCTACTTGAGTTCGGGTGCTTGCGAAGATTTCAACGCTAATGAGTCATCGCACTACTAATCCAGGAGACTTTGATTTATATCATGAATTCAAGAACTTGTCTATTGATTCCTCTTTGTTCTCAGTTAAGGAAGAAGATGACGAGTGTTATATTATCAACATAGCCCCTGTTGATGATTTCACTTATGTCACGCGACCATGTCCATGGGCAATTTTGAAATCTCTATACTTTTTCTTTTTCCTACCGCTGGTGCTGGGTGAGGTCCTTGAACAACGTGGCCTTCTGTGGTTCGTCGATCTAGGCCAAGTAACCATGTATCCGGATGATTGCCAGTGTGGTTTTATCAGAGTTTCTAATTGGTTGGATTTTGTAAATTCCATAACTAATTCATATTGTTTCAGAAAATTATATGCAAATATGTTTTGGAAAAGTTTTTCCATGTAGAATCTGATTTTAGTATTCTTAAATGCTAATTCAACCATGTCTGACCTATTTTCTTAAGGACCCAAATTAGGGTTTAGGTGGTGTTTAAGGCGATAATTAATATAAATCATGTAATTTTAGGAACATAGGAGAGAATCATGATCAAGGATATGAAATTAGGATTTGCTCCAACAAGGGTAAGTGGGTCCATACACTTTGAGTATTAAATAATGATTTTCAATCACTTCGATATTATTGTATCGTGGTGAAGTTAAAGTATATGCATACCTATCTATTCAAATTTAAGAAATTATTGAAATATTGTTCCCCAAAAGTTATTATATGATGTTTATGATCTCATATTTTATTTAAAGAACTCATGTCATGTTCATGTGAAATCAATTCATGATAATTGTTTCAAGTTAAAGATGAATCATGTAATTGGTTGTATTATTTTGTCCTCATCATGTTAATATTGACCCATCGGGCCTTATGAGTTCAAATGGAACATAGTGGCACATATGTGCAATCATGAGCTCAAGTGGAGCATTATTAATGGCACTTATGTGCAAATCATGAGTTTAAATGGAACATTATGGCACTTATTTGCAAATCATGAGCACAATTGGAGCATTAGTTATGACACTCGGGTGCAAATCATGAGTTCAAGTGAAACATCAATTGAGCGTACGGGTCTTATGAGCATGGTTGGTGCATAAGAGTAGATGACATTATAATCAATCATTAATAACATATTATGTGAATCAAAGGTTTACTATTCAATTAATTTTATGTTTGACATCATTGCTAAGTTATTATTCGTTATAACAATACTCAATGCCTCTTACTCTAACGTATTTTCCGTTTTGAATGCATGGTTGGGGACACGATGTCCGCAGGAGGAAAGAATAAGGGGGGAGCTTAAGCGAGGAGCATACATCTGAAGGACAAACTAAGAATTTAGACCGGATGGAGTGCCAACTATTATGGCGTTTAGTTCATTTTTTTATTTGGTATCAAAACTATGTACTAGTTTAGTTTAGTTCAAAGTTTTAAATTTTTGTTGTGGAACTTAAGATATGAGATTTGTAATTATTTTCCTGAGTTGGTTGAATGAAATTATATTTTTGTGAAATGGTAATCATTTTGTGACATCCGATGAGATACATGCTTCTGCTAAGTATTGCGCATGTTTTAGAAAATTAAGGTGTTACACAAGGCCTCTAGTTATATGTGAATAGTACTTTTGACTTTCTAGTAAACTAAACGGTACACAATACCCTATCTTTGTGGGGTGCCAGGTGATGTTCGTTGTTTCTGTAGTCTTTTCCAATTCTATTTGTACCCTCTCGCACCCACCATAAGGCCCCGTTTGGCTAGTAGCAATTTTGCAGAAATCCACAAATTTTAAAGGATGTAGAACAGTTGGGGTTGCTAACTGGCAACAGATACGGGCACAATTTGCAGTACCTAGCTTTGGAGGTCCGCTGAGAGATCAGAATCCAAATTCAACATGTAAGAACGTCTTAAAAAGAAGGAAGCTGCCTTATTTAGCTCCAACTAAATTATATAACTGTCTGGAGTTACATTATAAATTGACTAAGGGGTTGTTTGGCCTCAGTTACATAAAATCCCGGCACTCTATATTTCTATTGAAGATCATATTAGTGACTTGCGGTAGTTGGTTTATCAGATCTAACATCTGCTTCTGCATTTACGCACTACTCGAAAATCATGCTCGTTTTTGTGGTACTAAAAAATGATGGGTCCGTCCCGCCGTGAACTCGTTTACATGTTTTTCTGCTCACTTAGCAGTTGGAAGATGCCCGGTACACTTCATCCGTACCACTCAATCATACTACCACTCGATCATACTATCTAAATGGCAGGGATTCTGAATGAGGGGGCCGAACGGCCCTAATAGGATTCTAGATGCTGCTATCAAACTACGCCTAAGGATTCGAGCTCCCGCACCTCTCATATCATCCCATGATTGAAACATCAACCCAAGAATGTATATGCTGGCCATTAGCAGAGCTAATATCCACAATTCAGAGTCGATTGGTAAACCAAAAGAGTATCAAAATTTTGCTATGCCGCTCGTTACTAATAATCATCTGAATGTCAAGAAAACTAGGAAGAAATCGGGAAGAAGGTATCAGATCAGAGTCAAACCTACATAGTACTATAGTGCATACCGTGGCACTTGATGCGAGTTAGCCCGCCCGCCTCCTCTCCTCAAGCGAAGACGCGCATGCATCCAAAAGGAAGGCCGTCAACAATCTTCCAACTCCAAATTATAGACAGCGAAGGTTGACTCTACCAATTAGATTAAGATCGTCAATGCTCTTTACTCCATTTTGTAATCACAATATCTCACTTTGAGACTATGTCATTCCGATAATGACATGTGCTGCATTTGTCTTAGCTGTATATAGTATGACAAATACGTAGGACCACAATGAATTTCCTCCGAGGACCCCTTCTCCTGGCTGGTGGACACAACGAGACAAATAGCCTTGACGAAAACCTAGTCGTCATTATGGAAGACCTTATCCTCCAAGGTGAACAGAGAACACAGGACAATCAAGGGTACTTGCAGCAGTCCACGAATTGAAAACAAAGAATTACCAAGAAGATAGCCCTCACCGCTCCCGCTGTCAAGGCTGCAGTGAGCGGCAAAATTACTTACGGGCAGCTGCAGATTTTGCCTCTAGGTACTTTGTTTATCTGTTGACATTTTATTGAAACAAAATAAGATCGTCAATGTTCCGCCATTTCTTAAATTTGATTTTCAGTATATGTAGATGTGGTTCTTTGTGCTTGTCGCACACTGGGCTAAGGGTCTGGTTAGTTAGGCTGAAAGCAGTGTGAAACTACATCAACCATGAATTAATTTTTCCTTGGTCTACTCAAAGCTGTCTTCCCATGCATACTTAATGTATCGTCTACATGCAGTGTTAATTCTCCTGTTGTGCTCACGCTTGGTGTACCCAATGTAATGAGCGGCTTATGCCCAAGTTTTATATAATGAAATTAGGCTCACATCAAGGAAGTGTGCGAGTGTTGCCTTCCTTTCTTCGTCTTAACATAACATTAAGATGGTATCAGAGCTTTTCTAAGCCCTAACCGACACCATCTCCAGATCTCCCAAACTCACTTCCCATCTTCTCACTTCCTCTTCCTCACGCAAATCGAAGTCACAAAGGCTCAAGGTCATGGAAACACCTGAAACTGCATCCTCTACCTCCATCTACCCTTACCCAGTTGACCTAAATATGGCCAACTTCCTTTCCATCAGACTCAACCACAACAACTTTCTTCTGTTGGAGTTACAAGTCAAAAAAACTTGGCCGAATCCTGCTTTCTTGAAGGTTTCCTTGATGGTACTGAAGCTCCCCCTCCACTGCTCATCCATGACGCATTAGGCCTACCTAATGCAAATCCTAGGCACAGATCTCGGACTCGCACTTACAGGCTCCTCAAAGGTTGAATATCAAGCTCTTTAATAGAAGAAGTAATGGGTGACATCATTGGATGCACCACCTCACACGAGGTATGGTCCACTCTTACAAAGAAATTCTCAAAATCCTCTCAATCTCGTGAATTTGAACTCAAATCACAACTGTGGACCTTCACCAAAGGCTCAGACACACTTATTGATTACATAAAGAAATTCAAGACCCTCTGTGACCAACTCAATGCTATTAGATACGAGGTGAATGACCAAGAAAAGGTTTTCACCCTTCTGAACGACCTTGACGACAATGAGTGTGAAGGGTTTGTTGTCTCCATGCTCAAGCCTCATATCCCTTCCTTCATCGACCTTATTCCACTATTGCAAGACTTCGAGTGCCGAAAGATTAGAAGGAGCATCTCTCCCTCACCAGCTATCTTCTACTCCAACAAGGCACCCAACAGCCCAGTCACTTTCAATAAACAACAATTCTACAATCAAATGAACTTCAAATGGTAGAGGTTTATCCTCTACTCATGGACGAGGATGTCACCAATCCAACAACTACATTCAGGGCATTCTTGGCAGTGGACCTGAGAATACCTCTGCTCACTTCAACCCTCAAAGTCGTGGCTTCAGCTCGTCTTCACAATCCAACAACAACCACTTCTCCTCTTCACTTCCTCTCTGTCAAATTTGCGGGAAACGTGGTCACACTTCCCTCAAGTGTTGACACATGTACGACAATAATTATCAAAACTCCTTTGTGCCTCAATCCCTTACAGAGAATACAAGTGCAACCCTTACAACACTTCGTCTCAATGAAGTTCACCCTACTGACTGACATATAGATTCGAGAGCTACATATCACATAGCTAAGAACTCAGGTACTACACATAACTTCAGCATCTACAAAAACTCAAATTCCATTATGATTGGGAATGGTGACTTCTTACCCATCACACACATTGGGGATACCATTGTGGATAACTTGACTCAAGTACCACTACATGATGTTCTTATCGTTCCAAAAATCAAGAGGAACCTTCTCTCCATTTCAACGTTGACATCTATGCTTCCTTGTTATGTGATATTCACTAATGACTATGCTATTATTAAGGACATTAGGACACACTGGGTGCTAGCCCAGGGGAAATGGAGTAATGGTCTCTACCATCTTCCTACTTCAACATCAATAGCTCTCTTCTCCAACCACTTTGTCAAAGCCATAGGAGATATCTGGCATAAATGACTGGGACATCCAAATAGAACTATTCTTCATCACTTATCTCAGTACAAGAAGATTTCTAGTTCCTCGCATTTCTCTGATCAATGTAATAGTTGAAATTACCAGTACATCATGGCCATACCAAGGCTAAATATCCATTTGAACATTTTCATTGTGATGTTTGGGGGAAAGCTCTGGTTCCTTCTTAGAATAATTATCTCTACTATGCTATGATTACGGATGACTTCTCTCGATTCAGTTGGATTTTTTCGATCAAACACAAGCATGAATTATGCTCTATATTTATTTCTTTCTGTAAAATGGTCTCAACTCAATTCAACCAAACAGTGAAGAAACTCTAGAGTGATGGAGCTGGTGAGTTTTTGAATCATCCTCTAAGAAATTTCCTTACTGACTCATGAATTTTACACCAACTCTCCTTCCCACATGACACATCTCAGAATGGGGTTATTGAAAGGAAACATCGACATTTCACTGAGCTTGGTCAGGTAATGATGTTTGGAGCTTAGGTTCCCTAACCGTACTGGAGTGAAGCCTTATGTACAAAAGTATATCTGATAAATCGTCTCCCCACTCCTCTACTAGATATGAAGTCTCCATTTGAAGTTTTATTCAACAAGAAGCCATCTTATTCTCATCTCAAAATGTTTGGAACATTATGCTACCCATGTCTGCGTGACTACACTAGCGACAAATTGGCTCCACACTCCTTGCCTTGTGTTTTCATGGGCTATAGTTCTCAACACAAAGGCTATAAGTGTCTCTACCTCCTGACCAAACAGTTATACATATCAAAGCAAGTCATCTTTTATGAGAACTCATTTCCTTTCTCACCACACAACTCCACCTCCCCAGCCTCCAACCACCTCTCCTACTCCTCCTTCATTGTTTGTGCTGTTGAAACCTCTTCTCAAGATACCATACCCATCAGTGATCTGCCTAACCCAAATTCACCTCCCTTACCTACCATGTCTCATGACATCTCAGACCTAACACTACCCCCTGTCTCTCCCACCACTCCCACCCTCAACAATCCTGCAACCCCTCATCCCAGTAACCCTCCCGACTAAAACACTACTCCCCTCATAGACCAAATCCATGTTCCTGCCCCGGACACCATCCCTCCACCACCAATCACCACCACATCCACCAATAACAACCAAAATTCCCACCCCATGCTTACACGAAGTAAATATGGCACACGCAAGCCCAATTCCAAATATGCCATGCAAATCTCCTTATATCATTCCACTCCCTAAAACATCAAACAGGCTCTTTAGGACCCCAGATGGTGGAAAGCAATGCTCGATGAACTCTCTTCTCTCCACACAAATAATACATGGATTCTCATTGAACGACATCCAAACATGAATGTAGTTGGATGTAAGTGGGTTTTCAAAACCAAGCTGCACCCGGATGGTACCCTGGACCACCTCAAATCTCGTCTAGTTGCTAAGGGTTTTCATCAAGAAGAAGGTGTTGACTTTACAAAAACCTTTAGCCCAGTTGTCAAGTCTCCTACCATCAAGACCATGCTATCCATTGTCATCTCCAAGGGTTGGTCCATTCAGCAACTAGACGTCTGCAACGCCTTCCTCAATGGCAATCTTGATATAGCGGTCTACATGGAACAACTGCCTGGCTTCTCTGATCCCTCAAAACCAGCACATGTATGTCGATTGCACAAGGCCCTCTATGGCCTCAAACAAGAACCCCACACTTGGTACAACTGTATCCATCAGTTCCTTACTGAATTGGGGTTCTCATCATGTGTTGTTGATTCATCTCTCTTCGTTCTATCTTCAACTGACATTGTGATCTACCTGCTACTATACATAGACGACATACTCATCATTAGGAGCTCACAACCAGCAATCAACCAGTTTATCAAATGACTTGAAGCTGAATTCTCATTACGTAATTTGGGTCCACTTCACTACTTCCTTGGTATTCAAGATGAACCTTATCATCAAGGACTTCTCCTGCACTAAGCCAAATATTCTTTATACATTCTTTCCCGTGAAGACATGCTCCACTGCAAACCAGTGTCCACCCCCGCCTGCACTTCATTCCTCTGGGACACCCTCAAGGAACCAAGAACTGCTCTTCCCGATTCCAACTCCTATCGATGTATCGTTGGTTCCCTCCAATACTTAACCTTAACATGACCAGACTTAACCTATGATGTCAATATTTTCTTCCAGTTTCTCCATTGCCCCACCACCACCCACATGGCCTTCGTTAAGCATCTTCTACACTACATCAAAGGAACATTCTCCACGGGTCTTCAAATCTACAAAGATCACAATCTTCATGTCACAAGCTTTTGCGATCCCGACTGGGCGGGCTGCCCACTTACAAGACACAGTACCAACGGTTACTGTATCTTCCTTGGCCGCACTTGTGTCTCCTGGTCATCCAAGAAACAACCCATAGTGTCCAAGTCCAGTACAGAGGCTGATTATCGCTCTCTTTCCCTCACCGCTGTCGAGCTCACTTGGTTCACTCAACTACTCAAAGAACTTCACATTCCTCACACCAAGAATGAAACTCTTTATAGCGACAATCTCAGTGCCTTGTTCCTCATTACAAATATTGTCCTTCATGCACGAACCAAGCACATTGAACTAGAATACCACTTCATCCGGGAAAATATGACCCTTGGCCACATTGTCACTCAACATATCTCTTCCAAAGAACAACTGGCAGACATTTTTACAAAATCTTAACATAAAATGCATTTCGATATCTTTTACTCAAGATGGGTCTTCGATTCTCTGAGACACATCTTGCAGGGGGCTATGAAACTACTCAACCATGAATTAATTTTTTCCTTGCTCTACTCAAAGTTGTCTTCCCATGCATACTTAATGTATCACCTACATGCAGTGTTAATTCTCCTATAGTGCTCACGCTTGGTGTAGCCAATGTAATGAGCGGCTTATGCCCAAGTTTTATATAATGAAATCAGGCACACCCCAAGGAAGTGTGTGAGTGTTGCCTTCCTTTCTTCATCTTAACATAACATTAAGAAGCAGAACGTTGATCTTTTGTGGTTTTACATTTGTATGGTTTGGAATAAACTTAAAATAATTGATGAAATATAATAGGAAATCTACATGTTCTTTGTTAAGAAATTTATTAGAAAACCAATCTCTTTATCTCACTATTATAATTTTTGATGTGTGTTTATTCCTCATAGACTTATCAATGTGCTTACGCTTACAGAAAGGGATTATTATCAAATAAAGTAGTGAGTTATTGTTAAAAATAAATCAAACTAGCTAGCTAACTTTAAATTTCAAAGGAATATATACGTGCATATACATGTGAAAAATTATGCACTTTGATTGTATATAAGCTAATCCTATGTTATTTGGAAAATGTGATTTGCATTTTTAGATAAGATAAAAAGTAGGCACATGGATAGTTTAAAATATTATTATATGCTAATAAATTAGATTAAAAAAATCAATATATACACAAGGACATAGCCATGAATTTGGGATTCATTCAACAAGATTTCAGACTTTAACATTTAAGAATCATGTGAAAATAGCTATATGTTTTTAACAAACATTCACAAAAAAGTCATGTTAAAATCCAAACAATATAACATTTCTGTATATACATATATATATAATAAGATACACGCAAAAGAATGTTTCTCTGCAATTCACATAAGTCATTCCTGTGAGAAATAGTATCACTTTCATCTAAATCGTATGATATAAGTGATTATATAAATTTTTAATTGAACTCATTTTGTATTAAACTATTTCTCTTATTTATTTCTATGCTAGCACATAATGGCTATCTAGTTCAATGCGAATTTATTCAATAATATTAAAAAAATTCACAGAAGCACGATAAATAGATCGGGTTGCAAACCCTTTCAAAGTGATGAAGCTAATAGATCTAAAATCAAAATTATTATATATGGATGACATTAACAAAATGTTCCTATTAGTTATATGTGGAAGGAGCCACAAATGAGCGATTGCATCATTAGATATCATTCAAAAGGTGTCAAACACAAAAGGCAGAAAGTGATTTGTTGTTATGAGATGTTGTGTGCTTTTGTACCTTTGTGTAGTGGTGTCACAAGTTGCTTGGCTTGCTTTAAAATTACTTGAAATAATACCTACCAAGGGAGATATCCAATGAGGTCAACACATGTGTTTATATGATCTGATTAAACAAACAATAAGGCATCAATATGATGTTGAAAGTGGAAACCATCATACTGTGTGCCAAGGAAGGTGAAAAAATCTTCCTTTAAGACCTTTAACCATACTCGAGAGACAAAGAGGAAAAGAGTATCATGAACTAGGTCATGTTGAAACTTATATTTGGGTCTTGTGCGACAATACTGAACATGATCACCAAAGGTGTCAATGTATGCAGAGTTGCAAATTGGGAAATGTTCATCATTTGAGAATAAGGGATTCATGATGATGATGAAAGATAGCTCAGTACTTAATATATGACATGTCCAAACCAAGACCATCAATGGTAACAACAAATAAGAAGTCATGTACATTATCAACTTAGAAAGAATCAAGAACAACTAGTTACTGCTAGGGTAGACCACTTGGAGTGAACTAGATGTATGTTCTTCAATAAGTATTTGTCAAAATAGACTAGATCTTTAGAGTGGTAGAAGGCACACATGGTAATTTGGACCAACAAAAGGATGGTAAGGTATTAAATATGGCGGAATGTGTAGTAACAAAGGAGGACCCTGCATGCACATATCCAACCTCTCAGAAACTATAATCTCACTAAAGTAATAATTATTTTTGGCAGTAGATTTTACACTAACTTCTTTTACAATGGAAAATTATCAAATGTATAAAAACAAATGTTTAAAAAGAAAAAACAATAGCTAACATATCCAAGATTCACTTAAGTGAACCACTTTAGTTGATGATATGAAACATAAACGATCATGTCTCAATTGAGTAGTCAGGGGTTATATTTCTTGCGGTCATGTTAGGGATTTTTTATTCCCTATGAAACATATTGTTATATACTCAAATTTTGGTGAATTTGAAATATCTGTGAGTATAAAATTTGATTTACTAAACAAATTCCCAGATTATAATTGATGGAATATCCACTTTGTGGCAGGGGTACAACCCATAGCCCAAGTGAGATCCATGAGACTATTTTCCTTGCAAATAGGTCCTTGTGGCACAAGTTAATTAATAAAAAGAATTTATGCAAAATTAAAGGATAATGGTTTTGTATTTTGTTAGAAAATCAACATATGAAGTAATGTGTAACTTTCCAAAACATTCTATATTAATGTGTAATTTAGATAAGTAATGGAGTAATTATCTAACTAGGATTGGCAACATGAGTTTTGAGGCATGAGACAAAAATATCACAGTCTGAATTATTGTATACTCAAAGATAATAACAAAAAGAAGAAACTTCTAGAATTTGAGAAAAAAGGACTTTTCATGTAGTGTGGGTAATTAAATTAAGGATATATTACTAAGAGAGAAAGTTTTGTATATAAAATCTATCTCAATAAATCCTAAAAATTAGGTGAAGGTCGGTAAAGACATTGTTGAGTTACCCTCCAAATTTCATAGTGAAAAGATGTTCCTTGAAGACTAGGGAAAATTGAGAAGGAAGAAGTACCAACTTGTAATAAATATATTATATTTCTTTTATTTGATAGAAAGAAATATATGTAAAGTCCTTTTGTTACCAAACTTGGCCCAATTCAAGATTATGGAATTCTAAGGTTGATGTCTAAATTTGGAGTCAATTGGAGGAGAGAGAGGAGAGAGTTAGATTCCCCAAAGTGAATGATTAATGCATACATCAATATAATCTGTCACATTTAGGGAAACCAAGAATCTAGAGCCCAGCCCATTACTGTGGCACACACCCTAGTAACTTCTAGATCCAGGATCAGTGGTGGTCTTGTCATCTTCTACCTCCAGCCTATTATGGAAAGTCAGGCTATAGTGAATCACCTTCCTGTTTGAATTCCTCCCTCTTTCCGGTCCTTAATAACATCTAGAAGTTTTCCCATCGATTTCAGGAGGCCATCGTGAACTGATCTAACCTAGAATTCTATTGGTTTTGGTAAGGATTCGGGTATTCCCCAAATCTCAGTGCATCTAAGAACTTGGAGCTTTGTAGAGAACGGACATCCTTACACTCCCTTCCCTATAAAAGCTTTTCCCTAGAACCCTTGGGTTGGGGAAACAAAGTGCCACCCTTGATTTCACGAGACCTGCGCTGGAGCCCCCTTGCCTCGCCATCTTTTTCACCAGTGACCCTGGCCTCCCTTCGGCTATATAGGGCAATGCAAGCCAATTGTGATGTACAGAAGGATGAGAATGAGTCCAAAAAGAAGGTTCATGACTTAGAAAATGGAGGAGACATCCCTAATTGTCTCATCTACAAATCTGCAGTGGCCCTATTGTAGGTCAACAACCACTTGGTGGGGTGGTCGCCCCCAACCATCGTAATCCATGCCCAAACCCTCTTTGGGTTCGGTAAGGTCAGGAAAAACTCCCTAGATTTTCACCAGGTCTCCTTGAAGAAGGAAGTGGGAAGTCAACTACTCGGTTGACCATCTATAGCACTGGTTCATGAGAGAAAGGAAATGGGGGTTGAAGATGAGGATGTATGTTTTGATGTCCCTACTACCTGGATCTTCACCAGGTCTCCTTGAAGCAGAAAGGGGGAAGTCAACTTTTTTGACCTTTTGTCCCCTTTTTCTCAGCTCTATCCACATGGGTGTGGGGCTCTTCCACGATAAACAACCACCTGGCTAGATCTAGCCATGTGGATATGGTAAAATAAATTGATTATTTACCTATGTGGATTTTTATCATTGGTTAGACTAATGTTTATTGTATAAAAATCATAACTAATTATTGGAAGCTCCGATAATGACAAACCATATATGAAACTTGATCAAAAAAATGAGAGGAACATGAATAAGATGGATTCAATGCCTAAATTTGATCATAGTTCTATAAATGGGACTAATATATGTGTAATTGGTGAATATGGTATATAAACCCTAGTTTTGATGAATATGATTATCATTCATGTTAAGTATGTTTCCTTCAGATGTAAACTGATATTGTTGAATATAAATGAGATCTAAGATGATCACTATAATAATGATGATAATTAGGGTTTCTAAAGTGAAGAACCATATATATGATAATTAGGGTTTTGAAATCAAGGATCAAAGCTTGTGATAATCTTAATGAACTTAAACTGATCTAAATGTTCATAACGAAAGGATATGATGAATCTAATAATTAGGGTTTCACCTAATGTGTAATATGTAATGGATCTAGGTTTTGTACCGTTATTCCTTATCCAAACCCTAACCCTAGATTAGGAGTCGAGTAGGGTTAATATGAATAATGTGATGGTGGCACTTTAGGATTCACATACATGCTAAGTATATGTTGAATTGCTTGAATTCCTCTTTGCTTGCTTGATTAGATGATATGATTGAAGTTCTTGAAGTGTAACTGCATGATCTACATGGTTATACATTGAGGTACATGGTTATGATCATGACCATCCACAATATCGTTTTCCAGTGTTTGTCGAGGATTTCTCAAAGATTGACTAAATAAACTGTTGAGTGTTTATCTACATTATGTTCAATTATAATGCCACTATGAGTATCACATAAATGAAGATATCATATTCTAAACCCAAAAGTGACATGTATTGAGGGGTGATACACACGAGTCCTAGAGGGACACTAGTCACATCCAAGATAGCATATCAAGTATGGGTTCATGCTTTATTAGCATAATTAGATGCTTAAAAACATAATATTACCTTGTGATGTGCTTTTATATCACATTACAAGCCTATGTTTCAAGTTTGGTCCAGTTTGGACATTATTTGAACTAGTTTTGCATATATGTGTTGGTTTTGGACTTTACCCACTTCTGAGGTTCTTCTTGCAATTTGTCACATATGTTTTATACCTCACATGTGTTGATATCATGTTGGTTATATTTGAGCTTTGGGGTCCCTTGTCACACCTAGGTTGAGTAGTGACATCTCATGTATGATATTAGGGTTTGCATAGATGCCCTACCTTGGTTGACCATGATGTATGTTAATCAATGAGCTTCTATTTTGGCAACTGATGAGGTTCTTTTGATTCGTGTCTTTAGCGATCAATGACTCTTACTTTGTTCTACCTACGGTTCAGAGTCGATGAGATACTCCACTCATCTTGGCCACCAACATCACCTAGGATTAGTGACTATTTTCTTCCCTTGACCCCTTCGGTCGCCAACATCATGCCTTAGCGATCATTTTCTTTTCTTGGATAAGTATGGCCGATGGATTTTCTTGGTTTTTCCACCCTAGTTGAGCATGGTTCTTGCATGGATGAGATTTCTTGGACACATATCATGTTTAGCATGACACCTAACCCCCCTTTCCCTCTCTCCAAGCCTAAGACATATAAACCCCTATCTTTACATACAAATAAGATATTCACACATCTATTCTTCTCTCTCTCTCCCTTCATTTCTCTTGGATCTTGTTCCCTCTTGTTTGGTGGTGAAGGAGGAGCTCAAGGTTGAAAAAGGTGGGTCGATCTCCCTTGCATGTTGAGCAAGGGTTTGGGGCTACTCAACTTGAGATAGTTGGGTGCTACCTTCCTCTTCTTCTTGGTCTTGGTAAGTGAGATTGGCCTCTTTACCTGTATTTTCCTTGATTCCCTACCTTTCTTCTTTCTTTTCTTGGATGATCAAACCCATGGTGTTCCGTGATAGTGATAGTGATTGAGTTGGAGCTTGAAGAACATCTCTCATTTGCCTTTATACATAGGGCTTTCTCTCTTTCTTGCTTCATTGACCTTGGGTTTGTATCTTTCTTGGAGGTGGAGATAGCTTGGATGAGAGGAGTGCTCAAGCTAGGGTTTCTTTCTACCTTCCTTCTTGAAGCTATCTTGCTGTTTGGAGTTTTCTACATCAACTCTAAGGCAAGCTATATAAATTTCTCCATTGTTATTTCTTACCTCTACCTTGCATGCACATAATCTTTCTCTAAAACATGGTTATAAGTAGAAAGATATTATCTTGTATCTAGGGTTTATATTCACATAGTGATTCTTGAGTAGATGACTCTTTTTTGATGAACCCTAACTCTTGTGCTTGAGTTTTCCTTGGTGATGGATGTTTTAGTGCTTACATGCATATGCAAATAATTGGTTTTGCTTTTGGATTTCTAGGGTTTTAAGTTGATTTTTCCTCCTTGACATGGTACCCGATGGTTTGGTCTAGGTTTAGTTGACTTGACTTATGCTAACGCATGGCATAGACTTTGTGTATGTTTTGTATTTTATGTGGTTTCCAAGTTTGACCTCATGTTTTGGTCGCTAAGAAGGTTGACATATTTATTGGTCGATGAGATTTTTCATCCTCTTTGGTCACCAAGATTTACTAAGGCTGACTTCCTTACTATGTGGTCAATGAAGGTTTGGTTTCATAGTGTTCACCAATGTTCCATGTTTTCTTCGGTCACCATGCTTGTGTCTTTAGCGGTCGATTAGGTCACTTAACCATAGAGGTCTCTGAAGTGGCTAACCCATAGTGGTCACCAAAGAGGGTAACCTCAGTGGTCGATTAAGGTGGTGAACCTAGTTTCAGTGGTCGCCAATATCCCTGGTCTCATGTGGTCTCCAACCTTCCCATTTCTTAGCGTTCGATGAAACTTTATACCTGAGTGGTCGATGAGGATTTCTAACCCTACATGGTTGTTATGTTGTGTCAAGTCTATGATGATGATGGTTGACTTTATACACTCATGATTGACGATGAGGATAGCAATTATGGTTTCCCTTTAATTACTATTTTGAAATGTACCTTGTTGAGCCTAACCCTAATCCAAGTAAGTGATGATAATGCTTAACTTTATTGAGTGATTAGAATGATGATGGAGTACTCTTTCTCTCTATGTTTTCATAACCCTAAATTGCCATTCTATGAGCATTATAGCTTTTAAATGTAATGTTGTATCAATTTGTGTATCACATGTGTGTTGATGATGTGATGAGCCTTGAAGAGGCATGAAAAGATAATGATGTTCTTATAGGGAATGATGTGATTGTCTTATGACCTTGGACATAGTTATATGCTCTAATTGAGGTGTTCTCCTCTATAATATGACAGGGTTGTGATCCTGTGATGGTAAGATGATGAGTGTGGACTCCCATATGGCAATAAATAGTACCATGTGGTGATGTGATAATCCTTGTGTTTTATATGTTTTATATCTTCTGAGGTTGCAATCTACCCATATTTTTGTAGAACTCTTATAGGGTTTGTACGTAACATGATTGGTGTAGTTAAAATGTACCCAATTGGCATTAACTAATCAAGCAAAATCATAATCATGTAATGCCATGTGCCATAGATCCATTCCAGTGTCAGGACTTACTAGATGGTGAAATGAGTTCTCCTTTAATGGAAGATCGGAGTCGTATACTGTTGAGTATATGCATGTTCACAAGAATGGCTGCGGTCATACCTTTACAGGGGAATGGTTGAGGTTGTATCTAAAATTATTAGGATTCAATATATATGGCGTGATCGAGGAAAACTACGATTTTACCTCGGATGTTTGGGTTTGTACAACCTGGTTCACTAGTACCAAGGGAGGACTAGGCTGATTTACAGTTGGACTTATATGTCAGTGGCAGACTCCTACTGATCGAGGGAGGATGAGATCTTAGGATTTTAGCTCTTCTACAGATCTTGTATGGAACTGATTTCGACTTAGTAGTGGCTAGTTGGATTCACATGATATAACTCAACTCCTCAGGGCTAAATAAAAGACACAATCCACCCACATAGTATATCTTTTTAGGGTTAAAAAATGCTTCACATTGGATGTTAACCCATGCTTTGTTTCTTATAATATTTAGTTATTATAAAATGCGGTAAGAGAAATCATCTGTATAGAAAGTAGTAGATTTACATGTTCCTTATATACTGTGTTAGCCATATTTTACCTATTTAGTTACTTAGCATGTTTAGTTTGATTAATTTTCTTAACCTGCTTTTAGCTAAATCTGCTTAACCTGCTTTTAACTAAATTTGCTCATCCTATTTAATAAAGATTACTTCACTGTAATCAATAACCATTGGTTGAGAGTTATATCTCTCGTTGGGACACGAGTCTCACCTTGTGGGTCACCACATCTTTTTAGGTGGTCGTTAGCGGTGTGGTCAAGATTGGCGCTGAGGAGAATCTTATCTAGAGGTAGAATAAGAAGATTGGATAGTTGTTGTTAGTTGTAGTGTCTTAGAGTTATCCATGTACTCTCAGGTTTGGGCAGGGGATGTTTTGTAGATGATATGTATATCGACATGTGGTTTGACAATGTACCTATGTTTTGGTATATGACTTGTATATGTGGAACATCTCTTTTGTATACATGTTGTGGATGATGCCACTACTTAGATATGTAAGTACCTAGTATGGTATGTGATGTGATACATGTGATGAACCTTTATGTAATGTTTTCCAGGACACTATAGTAATGTTTAAATCAATTTTAATTTACCCTATTTTCTGGTGTGTGGTGTATTAGTTGTTGATCGCATGTTTTGTTTTGAGTGACTCATTAGGTGTGGTAGGGTGTCACATCAACATGTTGGTATTAGAGCTCTAGGTTTGCTGAGTCTGTAAGAAGATAGGACTTAGGTTTGAGTTTGTTCTTATGAAATCCAACATATCTGATTATAGATTATGCTTATGAAGATATGTCTGGAGAAAGCGAACATGCTGAGAATAGTTATGTTGTATCAGGAGGTGGCACGAGGAGGCATGCACATGAAGATAGAGTGCCTAAGATGGGGCCGAAGTATCCCGTAGTGCCTCAATTTGACCATGTAGCCATGGCAAGCCTTACTTTCCACTCCATGTTTGGACAACTTATGACCACGATTACACATATAGAAGATAGAGCGCCCTTACCCCAAGCTATAGTTGTTGTCCCTAATGCGGAATCTCAAGGTTCTGGGAAGACAATTTAGTGGCTGAGACATGTTGGAGCAGTTGAGTATGTGGGTACAACAAACCCGGTTGGTGCATATATGTGGTTGACAAAGCTCAAGAAGGCTTTCAAGATCATTAATATCCCATAAGAGGACAAGGTGAAGCATGTAATTTACCTGTTGAAGGGTAGTGCTGGCCACTGGTGGGCCATAGTGCACATTTAATTTTCTGGATTTTCAAGAATCCAGAATTTTTTCCATCCTGCATTTGTAAAATACTACATTGTCGAAATCCTGTAAACACAAATTTTATGTTTGGTTTCATGGATTTGTAAAATACATGATTCAATTTTTTTTGGGTCCACCGGACAACCACAGCTGAATTTTGGCATCCGAGAGAATCTTGATGGAAACCAACATGTGAGATTCCTATTATGTTTAGAAATCTCGAGATTATCTCCGTTTCCTAAATCATGTAAAGCAAACATAACTGTTATGCAGATGCATGTCAAAATACATTCCAATATAGCAAAATCTAGGAAACCAAACATGCTCATGGAGGAGGAGAAGAGACCTAGAGTTGTGGTTGATTGGGAAGAGTTTTGGCGGGAGTTTGTGAGCCGATACTTCCCCGTAGATGAGAAGATAGCACAGTTCGAGAAGATCCTCTAGTACTCAATGTCGATCAATGAGTAGCATCCAAGTTCATGGAGCTTTTGAGGTTCTGTCCAAACATGGAAATGTCAGATAAGGAGAGGATCCAGAGGTTTGCGAAGGGTTTGAGGTTGGAGTTGTCAACGATGACGTTTGATTTTGAGAATAGAGAGTGGTTCTCTACCTTTTTAAAGATAGTGAGGAAAATAGAGAGGTTATCTATCGAGAAGCGTGAAGCCAATGCTAAGAAGAGGCCATCTTAGTTTCAGCGGTAGTCATCTGGTAGATTTAAGAAGCCAATGTTTTCTTCACCTCAGTCACAACAAAGATCAACTTTTTCTGAGCTGATATCAGGAGTGCCATCACAATGGTCCCTGAGCAAGGATAGAGGCCATAGTTTTCTGCTAGTAGGAGCACGCATCATAGTGTCTGTGTAAGTAACAGGACCGTCTAGGCCACAATATGATTCAAGGACTTGTCACAAGTGTGGACAATTAGGGCATATCAGTTGGGTGTGCCCTATGAAGGATGAGAAGGTGACACAATAGCTGAGACAGAGTTAACATGATTTGCATCAACAACAGTTCAATAGTGGTGGTGGTAGAGGACGTTGTGCTAACATGGAAATTCACCCCTTTTATCTAATTTCTAAATTGAACCTCACTCTTACACTCACCTCCAATTTCATGTTTTAATGATTCTTGATGCATAATTAGTCCATCTAGTATACATGTCTCACTAAGATGATGTTCAATTTGACTAAATTAATTTTACCTTCATGTAACACACCATCATGTTTCCTTTGAATTTTGATCACCTCTTTGTGTGAATATATACCATTTTCTTGTATTCATGTTGTAGTGGACACTCTAGCGTTTCCTATGCATCAAATTTTGTCCTTTTATGAGCTATGATGAGAGAGATATGTATGTTTGCAAATCCTCATCTCGAGGACCTAATTTACAATATTTAATTGCTTTATTTACCTTTGGGATGACCATTTTGGACCCAATTGTGGGCCCAACTCGCGTGGCCCACTCCATCCTTCCTTTTCTACTCAGAAATCCAAGCATTCTCTCATGGACCAATCATAAACCCATGATATGTTAATGCAATATCACATTCCTCAGATCTTTCTTTCTCAGATTTGAGCTCTCATCCGACGGTCTTAAGGTTGTATCCTTTCCCTGTACCACCACTGATGCAAGGAGAGCTAGCCACCACCTACCATGGTAGGCTCTTCCAATCACCACATTTCCCTTTCCTTTTTCACCAATTGGCACCCTCATTAGCTTTTTCTCTCCTTCCCCATTTGTTTCCGCCTATTTTACCTCTCTCCTGAGCCCTGGGTCACCCTCCATCTTCATTCTTCTTCCTGTCATTAGTCATGGCAGCCATCCAGTTGGGCTCCTCTCCCTAGACCACATTTCTCCTTCTTTTCATCGCCTTTGAACTCACAATGCTATGCCGGAGGTGAACAACACCCTTTCATGCCAATAGGGGGTCTCCTACCCACATCCTTCATAGCTCCGGAAAGGTCACTATAAAGCAGAGTCATCCGGATCTCTGTTGCGCAAAGTGGAGGACGATGGTGGGGGGCGGGTGCCAATCGCCATTTGTCGAGCGGTGGCAGTCATTTGCAATCGTAGACCACTGGTGGGGCATGATCCAACGTCCACTGGGCTGGCTTGGTGGGCCGCTAGCCGCAAGGAAGGATTGGAGGGCGCCCTTCCAGGGGGGGTCTGCGTGCCCCCTCCTTGACAATCAAATCGACATCCCATGATCAGGAATTGTCCTAATCAAGGTAAATATTTGAAAAATCGCCACTAATCACTCCTTTGTCCAAATATGTCGTGAAATATATGATTTTTTATCATAAAAATGTGTTCTATCTAATAAAAATAGTTCCAGAACCTGATTCTACTTTCTCTTCTCTTGATATCCTAAAATGCATATTTTTGAAGTCTTTTTTAGATGATTATCCTAATTGAATGTATGATATTGATCTTTTATGCCCCAAGATATGATGATAGCCTAATATTAGTACCTTGTACATCTTAATGTATAAAGATTCGAACTTAATCCATATTTGTACCCTAGAATGATCTCATGTAGCTTAAATGACTGAAAATGGGCTTTTGTGCTAAGGGATACTTCTTTAATGCATAACCTTGATGCTTTTTATACTAAAACCTTATGTTCGATCAAAATCAGTAGTTTTTTATGCATGCTATATTAATATTCTGATCTATTCATACTTGTACTCCTTTTTGACCTAATGATGTACTTTGAACCTTGAATATGCTTAGCATGGATACTTGATGATAAATCTCCAACATTTTTCTAATGATGATCTATGTTATGTAATAGTCTTAGATCATCATCTTAGGTTGTTTATAATACCTAACTCATATGGACCCCATATAGAGTATAATGATGATCATCTTACTAATAAAGACTCAAAATGACTAGTTTGACTATATTGATTTCTAGGTTGCTTATCTTACTTGGATATCATGATTTCTCTAATTAAGAACTTGAAACCTAATACAAGATTACTGATTTAGTAGTGATATGTCACACTAAGATATATTTTGAATCCATGATGTATGATGTAACATGATAATGTACATGCATGACTTAGTTTGAAATAATGGAGATCAATGATGTATGATATGAAACATAGATCTAGGTGACACATCCAACCATCATAATAATGATTAAGCAAATCTAATCTTGTTGATATTAATCCAATTATACTTATTGCAATCCCAAGATCACTTTGTGAACTCAATTGCCAATATCTAGTCAAAGTTATTACTTATGGTTTTCTAATCAATGGTTAATCATGTACTCTACTCACAAGGTACGTTTTCCTCTTGACCCTACTATGATATTGGCTTGCTTATATGTATGCTCATATGAGTTCTTGGCTACTTACTTACTTGGTTGAGGTATTGTTCATATGATTACTACTTTAATATTTGAGTATTCTTCGTTGACAAACCTTGAATAAAAGGTACAAAAATCCATTATGTAACCTAATGTTGACACAATGGATAAAGGAACCTAACACATGCTTTGTATAAAATGATATCGTTAAGTGTTCTTGATTTGTTTCTTCTTCTTGACTATGATCATGTTTCTAGACAAGAAAGTTTTGTATTATTCTTAAAATGTTTCTTTGATAACGTACTTAATGCTTTAGCATTAATATATTATGTTTATCGATTTATTTAGTTGCCAAATGAAGATCATGCTGCACTCAAGGTTCTAAGATATAGAAATGAATCACCAATGGTTATATTTGAATATAGAAATGGGTACATATCTCTTATCTCCATGTTTAGTATCTTGTTATCTCTTGTTGTTACTATTTTTACATATATATTGCATGTGTGAAATATTTGTACCATTCTAGGATGGACGGACAAGTCCACTCACCTTTGGATATGTAGCCATTAGGAGTGTGAACCTAGGGTAACAAATAGTTTTGTGACAAATGGTATCAGAGTGAAACACACATACCTCTATATGTGTAAGGAATAACACATCTTCCTTGGAAGCTTAGAGAGTCTTCTAGCTTCTCACCTCTTTTTTAAGGACTACCCTAAGCCAACCATTAGATTATGATTACTTATTTTCTCATCTTCTCATGTGATTCTTATCTCATGACTATTAATCACATGATTTCATGATTATGGGTAGCTTATGAATGGAAAAACTAAAATTGATTTGAACTCATGAAATTTGATCTAGATGATAATGCCATGATTTGATCTTAAATGAAAGACCCTATTTGATAAATGAAAGTACTCATGAAAGTAATGTATGCATGTGTAAAGTTCACATAAAGTCAATGTTACCAATTGGATATAAGTGTATTCTATGTTTGAGGTAAATCCTTGATGTTGGTGATATAAGATGGAACTTATGTTCTATACCCCATGTTTGATAGAGTCCCTATTGATTAAACCTATGTTGTCCCTATTTTGATCAAACCTCAAACATATCTTAGAAAAACTCACCCTATTGATAAGTATCACGTCTCATAATCTGGTACAACTATACATGAGGAGTTTCCCTATTGACTTCCATACCTCTTTTGCAAGCTCAATTTTGAATAAACATGATGGACATGAATATCACTCTAGCCCTATTATGCTCAAACTCTTGAATCCTCAATTTGACTTCTAAATTTCTAAAATCTACCCTTACCTTGATCTTGAAAGGAAGGGAATGAAATTATGACTTTGATCTTGCAAAATCTTGAAGTATAGTTGCCCTATTATGATATTGATGTTTGACTCATGACCTTGTGAAATATGATTTGATAGTTGACACTCACCCTATTTGGATATGTTTGATAACTCATGACCAATGTAGACTAGTGTGCTAGGTTAGGGTGGTAGTTGACTTGGGACTCCCCTAACCTAGGTCACACCCCCATTATGACTACCTCTAAATTGTTATCTTGTTGATTATTCATAGTTTGTAAAGGAGACCTGTAACATCCCTAACCTGGGTTATGTACTAACCCTAGGTGTTTTGCCTAATAAAGTTGATTAGATACTTTCTCTTATCTTTTAAAAAGTAATTAAGGCTTTTTAGGAACTTATATTTCAATTTCAGTCCTTTTTTAATAATGTTGGAACTTTGTTTTGTTACTTTTGGACTAAAGTGCAATTTACCCAAGTTGAGGGGTTAACTTGCAAATTGCACATGATAAGATGTTCCTCTGATGTTGAGACATCATAAGGATGAATATGATGTAGTGGTATGGTTTCCACAAGCCTGGGCATCAAGATAAAGCTTGTAGAGCAATCCTTGTGCATTAAAACCTAGTTTTGGTGTAATGTGCAAATTACCCAAAACCTGGGGTTCAATATGCAAAATATCACCTCTAGAGGGTCTGTCATGTTTCTTGGAATCAAGTAGAGCAAAGAAAATGAGAAGGGCACCTCATTTGAATTATCATGGAGGAGAGAGAATCTTGACATTAAAATAATCAAGATTTAAGCATAAATGACTCTTTAATTTAATTTAATGCAAAAAGAAATAATTAATTGAGGAGCCCTTCAACCAAAAGTTTAAGGATGTGTTTGCAATAGTGTTGTACGAGCTTGTTCCATTCTTGGGCACAAAAAGATCTTGGTTGAGTGGAAGCCACTCACATTAACATAATATAAAGTAATATCCACTAAAAGGTTGGATATTAATATAAAACTCCTTAAGGTGCTTAATTCCTTTTCCATTAATCTTTGGATAATGGAGAGGTTTTGCAAGATAAATAAGATGGCTTCTTGGCCAAGAAATGGAGGGGAGTATGGTGGAAATTATTTTGGAATTAAATAAAACAAATCTTTTTCCTCTTTCCTTGAAAACCCATATACATATCCTTTATACTCATATTTTTCCAATAACACCCAAGGCTCGTTTCCTTAGTTTTCTTTTTCAACCTTGTTTTGGCCGACCAAAGGAGAGCTCAGGATCAGAGGAAGGATGACCATAACAAGCTTGGTAAGTTTTGATCATCTCCTACCTCAGATTCATGGTGGAAACCCTAAACCAATGGTTAATTTATGGTTTTCTTCACCCGATTTCCAATTCTAGCCAAGTTGTTCATCCAAAGGCTCAAGGACGGACCTTGGACAGTTGCTGGAACTCCATCCACCATTAAAGTCGTGGATCTTGGATCTTGGGATCAGTTCTAGAGGTGGGTTTTATAACTCAAACCCTTAAGCATTAGTATTGCACTTCTTTCTCTAATAATCATTGGTTACTTTTCTTCTTTTGATACTCTTTTGAGTTCTTGCTTAAACTCCCATGAAGAATAGCAACAGTTCTTGGTTGAATGAAGGAGGACAATGATGAAATAATCCTAGATGATTATCCAAATAGCTACTTTACCAAACGGTTTCCTTTTTGTTGCTCAAACGGTTTCCCAAACCGTTTGGGAGCAAACAGTTTCAAACCGTTTGGAATGAAACAGTTTCATCAAACCGCATAGAGGGAAATGGTTTCAAACCATTTGGTGGCATTGACCATTTGGAGAACTGTTGAAAATAATGTAGTTTAATGACCCATCAATTATTATTGATTAACTCCAAATGGTTCATGAATTGAAGGTCCATCAATTACCTAAACCCTAATCGGGTTGAGTGCTGATTTCTTAAGTGGTTGAGTTTGAAACTTGGGTTGATTGACCCAAACGGTCTCAAGACCATTTCTGGATCATCCAAACAGCCTCAAGACCATTTGGTGGTCACCCAAGACCGTTTGGAGGTCTAGGGTTAGGAATGGTTGAGCAATTGAAGATCCAAAGGCATTAAGTTGAAGTATAATCAATTGCTGATTTGGTGATCAATCCAATGATCCAAACCCTAATTGGATGACTTGGATTTGAGTGATGAGATGCGAAAATGGTCTCAAGACCATTTGGAGATCATCCAAACGACCTCAAGACCGTTTGGGGTCAGGACATGTTCAATTTGGATGATGGTCCAATAGTTTTAAAGCAACTAGACTCACATTGATTAATGTTGAAGGACCATCATTTCGAAACCCTCATTCAATTGATTCAAACCCTAATTGATGATCAATTGAGGGTCAAATTAGTTGAAGGGTGACCTAATTAACTCAATTGAAGTATGGTGATAGGTCCAATTGAAGATTGGTTACATGAATTCAATGATTGAAGGAATCAACATTGAGAACCCTAAATCGGTTTGATAGGCTGAGACCATAATTGATCCATGCAGTTTTGAGAAGGTTTGGACCAAATGGTCTCAAGACCGTTTGGGACCAAACAATCCCAAACCGGTTGAGGTCATGCGGTTTCAAAGTTGCACTTTAGCAAACGATCTTGAAGGTCACCTTTAGCAAACTATCTTGAAGGTCACCTTTAGCAAACGATCTTAAAGGTCACATTTAGCAAACGATCATGAAGACCACCTTTAGAAAACGATCTTGAGGGTCAACTTTAGTAAACGGTTTCAAAGATCCAACTTTGGCAAACGATCTCCACCACCTACTTTACTAATGGTTTCAAGGTGGTACTTTAGCAAATAGTTTCATTGGTTGTTCAAGACCGTTTGGAGGTCTAAACGGTCTTAGACCGTTTGGATGTTTTTGTGCAAGACCGTTTGAGGTTTGATTTGGTCAAGACCGTTTGGGGTCTATGTGGCCAAGACCGTTTGGTGGATAATTAACCAAAACCGCATGGGTAGTTAAAGTGGTTAAAGGACAAAGTGATTAGTTGATTAATACATCATGTAATCAAAGATGATTATAGTAATTACATCTTAATGGGGTAAGGTGATTAGTACCCTTTGAATAATTAAGCCTTAATGATCATGGTGACAATGACATAACCCATGATGTCAATTCTTCTTCAAGATGTGAGTTGACTTAACCTAATCAAGACTGAAGCAAACATCATCTTTAGAAGATGAAAGAGAAGATTTCCTACATGGATGATAATTAAGTATTGGACTTCTAATATGAATGTCTAATTAGGGTATGATCCTTCATAGTGAGATGATGAAACCATAATTATGATGGTTAATGAATCATAACCCTAATTGAGGGCATTATTAGGTGAAATCCTAATGCATGATGATGGTATGAACTTAATTCATAATGATGACATGATAAACCTTAATTCAAGGTACTATGATGCTCACTCCTACTTGGGGTGAATAGTAAACCCTATTTATGGGATATTTAATGATAAACCCTAACCTAGGGTGATGTGATATGAATAGTAAACCCTAACCTAGGGTGATGTGATATGAACAGTAAACCCTAACCTAGGGTGATGTAATGTGAATAGTAAACCCTATTTATGGGATATTTAATGATAAACCCTAACCTAGGGTGATGTGATATGAATAGTAAACCCTAACCTAGGGTGATGTGATATGAACAGTAAACCCTAACCTAGGGTGATGTAATGTGAATAGTAAACCCTAACCTAGGGTGATGTGATATGAACAGTAAACCCTAACCTAGGGTGATGTAATGTGAATAGTAAACCCTAATTTCAAATAAGGTTAACGAAAGTGTGAAACCCTAATTCTGGGTTATGGTTTTTAGCATGAACCTCTAAGATTGGATAATGAAAGGATGAGTCACTAATCCTAATTGAGCTAAGGGGATGATTAACCCTAATTTAATTGAAAAGGGAAACCCTAACCCTGGTAAGGGCATAGTGGTGAAACCCTTGAATAGTGATGTTATTATTGTTTTGCATTATGCTGATATGAAATGGATGTATCTGTTATCATCTATACTAATCATGCATGTTTTATGAAATATTGAGCATAGCCAGGTAAGAGCTATGATGCTTTGTTTATTGAAAGTACTTTATGAGCTTTGTAAACAATGATATTCTATGTTGCCTAGTGAAAGGTAACAAAAGAGATTGATAGGCTTTAAGAGCCATGTGAAATACCTGCATTGCAATTATCATGTTTACACTGTTACATGACTTGATGGTATTATGTTACCTGTCAAAGTGGTAACAAGTATTTTGATGATCTAAGGGTTTGAACACCCACAATCTTGAATCATGGTGATGAGATTATAAGAGATTGAGATCACAATGTTAATAAAGATGTGAAATGAACTTGATAAAAAATAGTACTCTTTCTTTATAGCAATTGTTATAATGGTTTATGTTTGAAAACATTCCTGATGCTAAAAGAATGCTATAATATACTTAAATAATCAAGTAAAATGATATCATGTAGAGCCATGACCATAGATCCATCATTGTCAGTAGTTAGGTGATGGTGAAACAAGTTTTCCTAAGGGAACTCCTGGAGAGCATACTTTTGAGTATGTGGGGGTTATGGGTGCGAATATCCTTACGCCCTAATGGAGGAATTGATGTGAGAATAACATTAAATCTCTCAATCCTTCATTATATGTATATGCCGGGAAGATGTATCGCAAATCTCCCGATGATGATGTTAATGCCGAATCGATGTGAGATAAACAAGAGATCCCTCGATTGCAAAGAGAGTACAACATGCCACTGTAACTCTAATAGCGAAGTTTCCAGCATACCCTAGAAAGCTATACATATAGCAGAGATACAAGATGTCCTGCATGTTGTTCCTCACACTGACTGAGGAGGATGAGGTCATAGAATTCCGGCTCTTCTAATGACCTATGTATGGTACCGATTTCGATTTCGCAATGGTCAGTTGGAGTATGAGCGGTATACCTCATCTCCTCAGGGCATAAGTATGTTTATAAAATGTAATTAGCCATGTAGCATGTTTGCTTAGGCTTGAATTATGAGAATCAATGGTTGATGATACATTGTCTATTATGTCCTAGTTGGATTAATTATATCCATGTTCTTCATATTCCTTATTGAATAAATGTCTTGCTGCTTAATCACGTTATAACTGCAATGAACTGTTTAGAGAATACTGCTTTGATACCACTTAATTTGTGGCATTCAACTTATAAAATGAGATTATCCAAAGCGGAAGCGAATTATTAGCAGTGGAATTACTGAAAATCACTAAAAAATTAAAACTGTTTGCATTGAGATCCACAAACGGTAGAACTCTTTCATAAAGAAAAAAGGTAAGATATTTACATTCTGATTCATCAATACATCTCTGTATCATCTCATCTCGAGAGTCATAAACATTAACTGCCCTGTTAAACTATACATGAGCAGTATACAAAAATCTCGAGGCATCAAGACAAAAATATCAGATCTATATCAAACCATCTACTGACTCCTAGGACCTGAGAGTACAGAGACGACACATATGACTTTCTATAAACAGAACCTAATAGACAATGTTTCCACCTGAAGATCACTGCTATCCTTGTTGTTACTGCTGCTGCTGTGACTGCTGTTACTGCTCACCCACTGAAGGGTTTCTTCTTCTTCGGCGTCTACCTAAAAAGTTGAATCCCACGGGGGTGAGACAATTGAAAATTGTCCCAGTGAGAGATATAACTATTCGCCATAAGCATTGTTATTGTAGATAATAGAATAACACTGATAGAATGCCCATGCTTGTACCTAGGGAACCTACCCATGATGAAAGACCAGGAGCCGGCAAGACGTTTGAACGACTACGCCGGGTGGGAGCCACGGAGTATGCAGGAACAAAATCTTCGTCAGGCTCTAACTCTGCTAAGAGAGCATAAGTTATATGCTAAGTTTAGCAAGTGTGAGTTCTGTCTACCAGAAGTTTCTTTTCTTGGACATGTAATATCTGCTTCAGGTATACATGTTGACCCTAAAAAGGTAGAATCTGTCTTGCAATGGGAGCAGCCGAAGACACCGATGGAGATTCACAGTTTCTTAGGGTTGGCAGGCTATTACAAGAGGTTCATTAAGAACTTCAGTTCTATATCTTTACCCTTGACTAAGTTGCCCAGGAAGGATGGTCCTTTTGCCTGGAATGACAAGTGTCAGAAATCTTTCTAGTTGTTGGAGGATAGGTTGACAAGTGCACCTGTGCTGGTGTTACCTGAGTAAGGGAAAGGATATATAGTTTTCTGTGATGCTTCTAAGAATGGACTAGGATGTGTGTTAATGTAGGATAAACAAGTGATTTCTTTTGCTTCTCGACAACTTAAGAAACACGAGGAGAATTATCTGACACACGATCTAGAACTAGCTGCTGTAGTCCATGCTTTGAAGATCTGGAGACATTATCTCTATGGAGAGATATTCCATATTTTCATAGACCATAAGAACCTAAAGTACATCTTCTCTCAGCATGAGCTTAACATGAGGCAATGCCACTGGATGGAGTTAATCAAGGACTACGATTGTATAATTGATTATCATCTAGAGAAGGCCAATGTGGTTGCTGATGCTTTAAGTAGGAAATCAGCAACACCAGCCCTAGATAGAGCACAGTTGAATTCTTTGGTGTGTTCTAGGAGAGATATGCTTATCTCTTTAAGGCAAGACAATGTATGGTTAAAAGTATCGTTGTTATCTGGATTGCTAGCTGAGATGCATGTAAAATCTACTCTGAGACAGCAAATTAAGGAGGCACAACAAGTTGATGTTGTAGTTCAGCAGATTAGGTCAGAGTATGGTAGTGAGAAATGAGATGGTTTCCATGATTCAGATGATCAAGTAGCCTGTTATCATTGTAGAATGATAGTACCTGATGTTGATAACTTGAGAAAATTAGTCCTGGAAGAAGCTCATTCTTCAATGTATGCTATGCATCCAGGAAGCACCAAGATGTATCATAACTTGAAAGATATGCATTGGTGGTCTGGATTGAAGAAAGACGTTGCTGAGTTTGTTATGTGGTGTCCAGTGTGTCAGTAGGTTAAAGCTGAACACCAGAAGCCCGCAGGAACACTGCAACCTTTACCCATACCGTAGTGGAAGTGGGATCATGTAACCATGGACTTTGTGGTTGGTTTACCCATAACAGCCAAAGGCCATGATTCCATTTGGGTAATAGTTGATAGGTTGAAAAAGACAACACATTTCTTACCTATCAAAACAACCTATTCTGCAGAGAAACTGGGACAGTTATATGTAGATGAGATAGTGCGCTGCATGGGGTCCCAGTTACCATTGTTTCTGACAGAGGTCCCCAGTTTACTAGTCATTTTTGGGAGCGACTTCATAAAGCTTTAGGCACACAGTTAAGGTTTAGTACAACCTTTCATCCTCAGACAGATGAACAATTAGAAAGGACTATACAAACCTTGGAGGACTTGCTTAGAGCATGTGTTCTCTAGTTTACAGGAAGTCGGGATCTACATCTAAGCTTGATAGAGTTTGCCTACAATAATAGCTATCAACACAGTATAGACATGGCACCTTATGAAGCTTTGTATGGTAGACGTTGTAGATCTCCCCTATGTTGGTATGAAACTGGTGAGTATCAACTTTTGGGTCCTGATCTTGTGCAGCAGACTACCGAGAAGATTAAAATAATACAACAATAGTTAAAGACTGTACATGATAGGTAGAAATCTTACGCTGACAAGTGTCGTAGACCTTTAGAGTTCCAGGTTGGAGATAGGGTGTACCTTAAGGTCTCACCTTGGAAGGGAGTTCTTAGATTTGGAAGGAAAGGAAAGTTAGCTCCTAGATTTATGGGGCCTTATCCAATCATTGAACGGATTGGAAAGGTAGATTATAAGTTGGAGTTACCACCTGAGCTGCAAAAGTCACACCCAGTGTTCCACATTTCCATGTTAAGGAAATGTCATCCTAACATAGAATCAGTTCTACAGCCTATGGAAGTAGAATTGAACGATGATATATCTTATGTTGAAGAACCAATGTTGATCCTTGACAGAAGAATTAAAAAGCTGAAAAAGAAAGATATAAGTCTTATGAAAGTCCTCTGGAATCACCGTGGCGTTGAAGACGATACGTGGGAACTAGAGGAAGAGATGAGGAGGAAATACCCCCCTCTTTTCTCTTAAAATGTTTTGTTAATGATTTCGGGGACGAAATCCTTATAAGGGGTGGATAATTTGTAACATCCCTGACCTGGGTTATGTACTAACCCTAGGTGTTTTTCCTAATAAAGTTGATTAGATACTTTCTCTTATATTTTGAAAAGTAATTAAGGCTTTTGAGGAACTTATATTTCAATTTCAGTCCTTTTTGAATAATGTTGAAACTTTGTTTTGTTACTTTTGGACTAAAGTGCAATTTAGCCAAGTTGAGGGGTTAAATTGCAAATTGCACATGATAAGATGTTCCTTTTATTTCGATACATTATAAGGATGAATATGATGTAGTGGTATGGTTTCCACAAGCTTGGGCATCAAGATAAAGCTTGTAGAGCAATCCTTGTGCATTAAAACCTAGTTTTGGTGTAATGTGCAAATTACCCAAAACCTGGGGTTCAATATGCAAACTATCACCTCTAGAGGGTCTATCATGTTTCTTGGCATCAAGTATAGCAAATAAAATGAGAATGGCGCCTCATTTGAATTATCATGGAGGAGAGAGAATCTTGACATTAAAATAATCAAGATTTAAGCATAAATGACTCTTTAATTTAATTTAATGTAAAAAGAAATAATTAATTGAGGAGCCCTTCAACCAAAAGTTGAAGGATGTGTTTTCAATAGTGTTGTATGAGCTTGTGCTATGCTTGGGCACAAAAAGATCTTGGCTGAGTGGATAGCCACTCACATTAACATAATATAAAGTAATATCCACTAAAAGGTTGGATATTAATATAAAACTCCTTAAGGTGCTTAATTCCTTTTCCATTAATCTTTGGATAATAGAGAGGTTTGCAAGATAAAGAAGATGGCTTCGTGGCCAAGAAATGGAGCGGAGTATGGTGGAAATTATTTTGGAATTAAAGAAAACAAATCTTTTTCCTCTTTCCTTGAAAACCCATATACATATCCTTTATACTCATCTTTTTCCAATAACACCCAAGGCTCGTTTTCTTAGTTTTCTTTTTCAACCTTGCTTTGGCCAAAAAAAGGAGAGCTCAGAAGCAGAGGAAGGATGACCATAACCAGATTGGTAAGTTTTGATCATCTCCTACCTCGTATTCATGGTGGAAACCCTAAACCAATGGTTAATTCTTGGTTTTCTTCACCTGATTTCCAATTCTAGCCAAGTTGTTCATCCAAAGGCTCAAGGACGGACCTTGGACAGTTGTTGGAACTCCATCCACCATTAAAGTCATGGAGCTTGGATCTTGGGATCAGTTCTAGAGGCGGGTTTTATAACTCAAACCCTTAAGCATTAGTATTGCACTTCTTTCTCTAATAATCGTTGGTTACTTTTCTTCTTTTGATACTTTTTGAGTTCTTGCTTAAACTCCCATGAAGAACAGCAAAAGTTCTTGGTTGAATGAAGGAGGACGATGATGACATCATCCTAGATGATTATCCAAAGAGCTACTTTACCAAACGGTTTCCTTTTTGTTGCTCAAACGGTTTCCCAAACCGTTTGGGAGCAAACGGTTTCAAATGAAATAGTTTCATCAAACCGCATGGAGGGAAAAGGTTTCAAACCATTTGGTGGCGTTGACCAAGGGTTGACTGTTTGGAGAACTATTGAAAATAATGTAGGTTAATGACCCATCAATTATTATTGATTAACTCCACTTGGTTCATGAATTGAAGGTCCATCAATTACCTAAACCCTAATCGGGTTGAGTGCTGATTTCTTAAGTGGTTGAGTTTGAAACTTGGGTTGATTGACCCAAATGGTCTCAAGACCATTTGGGGATCATCCAAATGGTCTCAAGACCGTTTGGTGTTCACCCAAGACCGTTTGGAGGTTTAGGGTTAGGTATGGTTGAGCAATTGAAGATTCAAAGGCATTAAGTTGAAGTATAATCAATTGTTGATTTGGAGATCAATCCAATGATCCAAACCCTAATTGGATGACTTGGATTTGAGTGATGAGATGGGAAAACGGTCTCACGACCATTTGGAGGTCATCCAAACAACCTCAAGACCGTTTGGGGTCAGGACATGTTCAATTTGGATGATGGTCCAATAGTTTTAAAGCAACTAGACTCACATTGATTAATGTTGAAGGATCATCATTTCCAAACCCTAATTCAATTGATTCAAACCCTAATTGATGATCAATTGAGGGTCAATTGAGGGTCAAATCAGTTGAAGGGTGACCTAATTAACTCAATTGAAGTATGGTGATAGGTCCAATTGAAGATTGGTTACATGAATTCAATGATTGAAGGAATCAACATTGAGAACCCTAAATCGATTTGATAGGTTGAGACCATAATTGGTCCATGCAGTTTTGAGAAGGTTTGGACCAAACGGTCTCAAGACCATTTGAGTCCAAATGGTCTCAAGACCGTTTGGGACCAAACAATCCCAAACCGATTGAGGTCATGCGGTTTCAAAGTTGCACTTTAGAAAACGATCTTGAAGGTCACCTTTAGCAAACGATCTTGAAGGTCACCTTTAGCAAATGATCTTGAAGACCACCTTTAGCAAACGATCTTGAGGGTCAACTTTATTAAACGGTTTCAAAGATCCAACTTTGGCAAACGGTCTTAACCACCTACTTTACTAAACAGTTTCAAGGTGGTACTTTAGCAAACAGTTTCATTGGTTGTTCAAGACCGTTTGGATGTTTTTGTGCAAGAACGTTTGATGTTTGATTTGGTCAAGACCGTTTGGGGTCTATGTGTACAAGACCATTTGGTGGATAATTAACCAAAACCGCATGGGTACTTAAAGTGGTTAAAGGACAAAGTGATTAGTTGATTAATACATGATGTAATCAAAGATAATTATAGTAATTACATCTTAATGGGGTAAGGTGATTAGTACCCTTTGAATAATTCAACCTCAATGATCATGGTGACAATTACATAACCCATGATGTCAATTCTTCTTTAAGATGTGAGTTGACTTAACCTAATCAAGACTGAAGCAAACATCATCTTTAGAAGATGAAAGAGAAGATTTCCTACATGGATGATAATTAAGTATTGGACTTCTAATATGAATGTCTAATTAGGGTATGATCCTTCATAGTGAGATCATGAAACCCTAATTATGATGGTTAATGAATCATAACCCTAATTGAGGGCATTATTAGGTGAAATCCTAATGCATGATGATGGTATGAACTTAATTCATAATGATGACATGATAAACCTTAATTCAAGGTACTCTGATGCTCACTCCTACTTGGGGTGAATAGTAAACCCTATTTATGGGATATTTAATGATAAACCCTAACCTAGGGTGATGTGATATGAATAGTAAACCCTAACCTAGGGTGATGTGATATGAACAGTAAACCCTAACCTAGGGTGATGTAATGTGAATAGTAAACCCTATTTATGGGATATTTAATGATAAACCCTAACCTAGGGTGATGTGATATGAATAGTAAACCCTAACCTAGGGTGATGTGATATGAACAGTAAACCCTAACCTAGGGTGATGTAATGTGAATAGTAAACCCTAACCTAGGGTGATGTGATATGAACAGTAAACCCTAACATAGGGTGATGTAATGTGAATAGTAAACCCTAATTTCAAATAAGGTTAACGAAAGTGTGAAACCCTAATTCTGGGTTATGGTTTTTAGCATGAAGCTCTAAGATTGGATAATGAAAGGATGAGTCACTAATCCTAATTGAGCTAAGGGGATGATTAACCCTAATTTAATTGAAAAGGGAAACCCTAACCCTGGTAAGGGCATAGTGGTGAAACCCTTGAATAGTGATGTTATCATTGTTTTGCATTGTGCTGATATGAAATGGATGTATCTGTTATCATCTGTACTAATCATGCAGGTTTTATGAAATATTGAGCATAGCCAGGTAAGTTCTATGATGCTTTTTTTATTGAAAGTACTTTATGAGATTTGTAAACAATGATATGCTATGTTGCCTAGTGAAAGGTAACAAAAGAGATTGATAGGCTTTAAGAGCCATGTGAAATACCTTCATTGCAATTATCATGTTTACACTGTTACATGACTTGATGGTATTATGTTACCTGTCAAAGTGGTAACAAGTATTTTGATGATCTAAGGGTTTGAACACCCACAATCTTGAATCATGATGATGAGATGATAAGGGATTGAGATCCCAATGTTAATAAAGATGTGAAATGAACTTGATAAAAATAGTACTCTTTCTTTATAGCAATTGTTATAATGGTTTATGTTTGAAAACATGCCTGATGCTAAAAGAATGTTTTAATATACTTAAATAATCAAGTAAAATGATATCATGTAGAGCCCTAACCATAGATCCATCATCGTCAGTAGTTAGGTGATGATGAAATAGGTTTTCCTAAGGGAACTCCTGGAGAGCATACTTTTGAGTATGTGGGGGTTATGGGCGCGAATATCCTTACACCCTAATGGAGGAATTGATGTGAGAATAACATTAAATCTCTCAATCCTTCATTATATGTATATGCCGGGAAGATGTATCACTAATCTCCCAATGATGATGTTAATGCTGAATCGATGTGAGATAAACAAGAAATCCCTCGATTGCGAAGAGAGTACAACATGCCACTGTAACTCTAATAGTGAAGTTGCCAGCATACCCTGGAAAGCTATACATATAGCAGAGACACAAGATGTCCTGCATGTTGTTCCTCACACTGACTGAGGAGGATGAGGTCATAGAAGTCCGGCTCTTCTGATGACCTATGTATGGTATTGATTTTGATTTCGCAATGGTCGGTTGGAGTATGAGCGGTATACCTCATCTCTTCAGGGCATAAGTATGCTTGTAAAATGTAATCAGTAGTGTAGCATGTTTGCTTAGGGTTGAATTACGAGAATCAATGGTTGATTATACATTGTGTATTATGTCCTAGTTGGATAAATGATATCCATGTTCTTCATATTCCTTATTGAATAAATGTCTTGCTGCTTAATGAAGTTATAACTACAATGAACTGTTAGAGAATACTGCTCTACCTAACTTAATTAATGATTTACCTACTGTTGAATATTTATAATTCTACTACTCAGTGTTATTTTATTATATGCAATAACAATGCTTTTGGCGAAGAGTTATATCTCTCGCTGGGACAATTTTCAATTGTCTCACCCCCGTGGGATTCAACTTTTTAGGTAGACGCCGAGGAAGAAGAAACCCTTCAGTGGGTGAGCAGCAACAACAGTCACAGCAGTAGCAGCAACAACAAGGACACCAGTGATCTTCAGGTGGAGACACTGTCTATTAGGTTCTGTTTATAGAAAGTCCTATGTGTCATCTGTAACATACCAGATCTAGAACCCTACCCTGAAACTTTGACCTTTTGGGTTTGACCAAACAATGTTAAGGTTAGTGTGACCATAATAATATAATGCATGTCATATAACTCATTTGGTGATAATAAAAAGATAAATAACATAATTACATGCATAATAAGGTTAATGGGCCTACAATGGGCCAGATGACAAAACCCATGTAAGAAGGCCTCAAATTAAATAATAGACTTAAAATTCGTAATCTATACATCAAAATAAGCCTACATGTCAATTTTCATTTAATTTGGACCACCTTGAAATAATATGATAAGTTAAGAGAGATAAATTGCTTAAAAAGTGTAATTAATAAATAAATATAATAAATGACTCCAAAAGAGGAAAATAATCTTATATTCGTGATCTACATAATAAATATAGACTTTGGGTGAATTTTCATCCAATTTGGAGAAAGTTTGCTTAAAAGGTGAAATCAGGAGAGAGAAAGTGTGAAGAACCTTCAAAATATTAATTAAATATGCAAACAACTCCAAAATATAAAATTGATGGAAAATTTGTATCTAACACATTAATTATGACTTGTGGGTCAAGTTTCATCATATTTGGATAATCCATGTGTCATTAATGTGTCAGGAAAGAGAAATAAAGAATATATTAAATATCATCTCTAATGTTGCCAAAAGTGAAATCTAATCGGAGAATCAGAAACCACATATTTAACTTAACTTGTGTGTCAATTTTGGTCTAATTTGGATAAGAATAGAACGCTTAAAAGAGGAAAGAGAATATATATATATAATTAATCTCACTTTAAGTTTTAATCGGTTTAAATGTCATGATTTATGGTTGATTTCCCCTAAAGTCTTGTTGTCACGCGCTTTACTTATGCCCTGATCGATGATGACCGTTGAATTGTTTTTGGGTGGCATCCGGTCGTCTCCTACCTCAGGTAGGAGTTTGAATCACGGATGAACAGTACCCAAATCTTGCTTTGGATCATACTCTTTTTCCTCTCGACCGAATTTCCTGATTTCCGTTCCTTTGGGATCGGGAGATCATCCCGCACCCGTCAATCCCTACTTTCCCTATGTTTTGATTTCCCTATTCAAAACCCCCAAACATTTCGCAAGGCCCTGTTTCCTTCTCACCCCTCCACTCTTTCTCCCCTATATATAAGACATTCTGAAGCACCCTCTACCCCAAACAGGTATTCCTCTCGCCTCAATTTGACCACTCGCTTCGTGGAGATGCTGGACCTGCTCGACCTTGGTTTCTGGTGAGCGTGGCTTTACCTGGACCTCTACGACATCTTTGGTTCGATTGGCTTCGAGGTAAGATTTTCCGCCTACTTGTTTTTGTTTCTGTTTTGTTGGTTTTCTCCGAAGAACCCTTAATCGTCCAGTCCTATAGCTCCGTTCTTCAACTCTGTTGGTCGAGGTTCGTTTTGGACTACGGTGCTTTCCCAGTCGCGAATCTTATGCCGGACATCCCCCGCTGCTTCCGTGAACTAGTTCTGAGCTTGTGCTAGCGATTGCTGATCCTTGTTTATGCGGAGTTGTTTTGCTTCTTCTTCGCCTTTTGCAGGTCTCGGTTCAGTGTTTCCTTGCCTCTGTTCATCGAGCTTTGGCTCTTTGGCCTCGCCGTAACCTTTGGGTTTCGGCTGGAGTAGTTTCTGCTTACACGGAGGTTGGGATAGTGAGTTGGTCCCTACTGGTTTCTTCCTCGCAGCCATGGCTCAGGTCTGCGATTGGCATAGATACCCAATGGTGTTGTTCCTCTCCTGCCCTTCCGATTCCTTTACCTTTTGTTTTTTTGGTTAGGGGTATTTTGGTCTTTTCATCTGTTTCTTTGGGTTGCTTTACGCGAGATCTTGGCTGAGTTGTCCATTGACATGGGCGGCTCTGATTGGCCTGCCTAGGTCCGCGTGGACTTTCTCTGCCCCTTGCTTTGTGATCGGATTACTTGTAATTATCTGATTGGCCGCTCTTTAAAAATCAATAACTAATTATTGGATCATTAGAAAATTATGGAAAAATATTCGTTGGAATCAGAAAAATATGATCTAACTAATGGTATGGGTTTTGTCACCTGAATCTGATGTTTTAAAAGGGTGATTTAATGGATCTAATAAAATAAGATAATAACTTGTATAATTCATAAATAAATATTTATAAGTCAGAAAAATATAATAAAATATGTTTTATACTCGTAATAATGTAACCTAAAATATGGAATAGTTTTCATAACCTAATTCATATAATAATAATAAGGTAGTTTTTAGGGTTTGGTCTTTATGTATGAAGTTGATTAAAAATATGTATATATGCTTGATAGGCCTTTGGTGACCTAGACTTGGAAATAGGAGTGCTTTGTAGTTTGGAATCTGGTTTGAGGTATGTTGTATTCCCTATTCATCCATATTGAGCAATTCACCTACTTTATCATTCTTTTGACTTTTGCCTACACATATGTCTATTCTTTTGTTATCATGGTTCGTGTGAACTATATTTCTTGTTATGAACTTGGATATTTTCTTGATATCATATCTTGTGCCTTGGTGCATGTTGGTCTCTTATATTAATATGTGCCACTTTGAAGTGGATGTTATATGTTTGTGTTGTCCATTGTGTGATGGCAACCTTTGTTTCATCTTCTGACTAAACTATTTACTTGCCTCTAAATTATACATGCAATGTGATTCAATATCACTAGAGTAATGTAATTACATTGGTTTTGGGGTAGTATTCCCCTATTGTTTATTTGGAGGGTGGCAGTATACCATTCCTCTGTATATCGAGTGTGGCAGTAATCCATGCTCAAATTTTATATATATTGGGAGATTGGCAGTATTCCTTTCTCTATCAGGTTCAAGTTTGTGCTTGGCCGCCAATTGTGTTTATATTGTTCTAGGGCTATGTTTATCTCACATGCATGCAGGTTGATGATGTTGTGGGGCGTGTTCCCTACTGCCTTCTTATGTGCCAGTATTGCACAATCTTATTTGTTTTGTTTATGGCAAGTATCTCTTTAATTATGAATCATACCTTTTATGCCCGTGTGGGTAGCCCTTATATCTTGCATAGGAAGCCTTTACATTGATGTCCTTTATATCCTCATATTGCTCAAAGTTTTCCTTTAGCATACACATACCAGCTTTTTGCTGATGTATTTCTTTTCTCTTCTTCTTTGGTTGGGGTATGCTTCCAACCCCAGGTTAGATCGAGGAAAATAACTTCAACACCAACCTTATAGCTGATCTTTGGGAGGTTTGAAGAGGTGGTTAGATGACCCTCGGCTTGGTCTTTGGCTTTATGTTTAGTTTTCCTTTAGATACCTTATGTGGTGAAGTGTTGTATCAAGATTTGTAAATTGTTAGATAATATTTCTTTTCCACTACTACTCATTGTGTAATGATACATACATGTTGAATGAATTGATCTCCATCCCTTTGGCGAAATTTTTTTACGTGGTGTTTGGGATGTGGTCTTTTCTTTCTAGTAGAGGAGTGGTTTCACTTCTTTACAACATGGTATCAGAGCCACTAGTAGTCGGTTGTCTAACTATTTCAAACTCGTCTCCCTTAGGTTGTTTACCTTTATATTAGGATGCTTATACCTAGTACCTTGCTATGTGCAGGCAAACCCTAATGGTTGGAGATAACTCAACAGTTGACAACCAGTACATTTATGAGACACCTCAAAATACTAGGTTTGGTCAGGGGACCTCTGATGCTGTTGGTTCGGGAGGAGCTATGACTCCAGAACAAGAGTTGGCCATGTTTCGACAACTCTTTGCGTCTTCCTTGGTGGGGAAGATGAAAGACCCGTCTGTACCTGAGAAGCTTAAGGAGTTCTCGATCATGGAGTTCATGAAGATGCATCCACCTTCCTTCAAGGGTGAAAGTGAGATAGAGATGGTCGACAAAGCGGATGATTGGGTTTTGGTCTTGGAGAGGACTTTTGATGGTATGGCTTGTCCTCCACACCAAAAGGTTAGGTTTGCTTCATATGTTTTGGATGGACCTGCAAGAGTTTGGTGGAATGGAATTGCAAGGACTAGAGATATCTCAACCATGTCTTGGGTAGAGTTTTTGACTCTCTTCCGTGGGAAGTACATCTGCACTGCTGCTTTGAAGAAGAAAGAAGCTGAGTTCTATAGTTTGAAGCAAGGCTCCTTATCTGTTTCCACTTACGTGCAAAGGTTTCTGCTGTTGGAGCGTTATGCAGTTGGTTTGGGTGAGGAACGTAGGGCTGACCTTTTCCTCCAAGGACTCAACTACAATGTCGGACGTGCTCTTATTCCACAATTGCCCTTTACCTTTCAGCAGATGGTTGATAAAGCTTTGGCTGTGGAGTCTTATCCAAGGTTTCATCATAAGGAGTTTGACAAGAAAAGGAAGTCCTTAGGTGATGAGCAGAAAAGAGACAGTTGTACAAAGTGCAATAGACCCCATCCTCCAGGGAAGTGCCCCCATGTTAGAAACCAAGGTGCACCAGTGGTATGTCACTTTTGCAATGAACCTGGACACATCCGACCTGATTGCCCTAAGCGTCGTAATGGTCAAGCCCCAGCACCACAGCAACAAGCACCTCCTCAGAATCAGGGCAACAAAGATGGTAACAATAATAGAGGAAGACCGATGGAAAGAAGAGCTGGTAGAGTTTTTGCCTTGGATGGCGAAGAAGCTGATGATGCTGAGCAAGAGCAAGTTAACCCATAGTTCCTTAGATTAGTCTATGCAAGTTATGTTTCCTTTTGCATGTTGCTTATGAAGTGGATGTAATAAGAATAGTTGAAACTTTTATAACTGAAGTTAAGTTTGACTTTATGAGATGAACCCTCTTTAAGGGGTGGTGAGTAAGTTTGAAGTGTGGATGGCAACCTTTAGTGCTTATGTTGTCCATTGTGTGATGGCAACCTTTGTTTCATCTTCTGACTAAACTATTTACTTGCCTCTACATTATACATGCAATGTGATTCAGTAGCACTAGAGTAATGTAATTACATTGGTTTTGGGGCAGTATTCCCCTATTGTTTATTTGGAGGGTGGCAGTATACCATTCCTCTGTATATCGAGTGTGGCAGTAATCCATGCTCAAATTTTATATATATTGGGAGATTGGCAATATTCCTTTCTCTATCAGGTTCAAGTTTGTGCTTGGCGGCCAATTGTGTTTATATTGTTCTAGGGCTATGTTTATCTCACACGCATGCAGGTTGATGATGTTGTGGGGCGTGTGCCCTACTGCCTTCTTTTGTGCCAGTATTGCACAATCTTATTTGTTTTGTTTATGGCAAGTATCTCTTTAATTATGAATCATATCTTCTATGCCAGTGTGGGTAGCCCTTATATCTTGCATAGGAAGCCTTTACATTGATGTCATTTATATCCTCATATTGCTCAAAGTTTTCCTTTAGAATACACATACCAGCTTTTTGCTGATGTATTTCTTTTCTCTTCTTCTTTGGTTGGGGTATGCTTCCAACCCCAAGTTAGATCGAGGAAAATAACTTCAACACCAACCTTGTAGATGATCTTTGGGAGGTTTGAAGAGGTGGTTAGATGACCCTCGGCTTGGTCTTTGGCTTTATGTTTAGTTTTCCTTTAGATACCTTATGTGGTGAAGTGTTGTATCAAGCTTTGTAAATTGTTAGATAATATTTCTTTTCCACTACTACTCATTGTGTAATGATACATACATGTTGAATGAATTGATCTCCATCCCTTTGGCGAAATTTTTTTACGTGGTGTTTGGGATGTGGTCTTTTCTTTCTAGTAGAGGAGTGGTTTCACTTCTTTACAGCATGGTATCAGAGCCACTAGCAGTCGGTTGTCTAACTATTTCAAACTCGTCTCCCTTAGGTTGTTTACCTTTATATTAGGATGCTTATACCTAGTACCTTGCTATGTGCAGGCAAACCCTAATGGCTGGAGATAACTCAACAGTTGACAACCAGTACATTTATGAGACACCTCAAAATACTAGGTTTGGTCAGGGGACCTCTGATGCTATTGGTTCGGGAGGAGCTATGACTCCAGAACAAGAGTTGGCCATGTTTCGAAAACTCTTTGCGTCTTCCTTGGTGGGGAAGATGAAAGACCCGTCTGTACCTGAGAAGCCTAAGGAGTTCTCGATCATGGAGTTCATGAAGATGCATCCACCTTCCTTCAAGGGTGAAAGTGAGATAGAGATGGTCGACAAAGTGGATGATTGGGTTTTGGCCTTGGAGAGGACTTTTGATGGTATGGCTTGTCCTCCGCACCAAAAGGTTAGGTTTGCTTCATATGTTTTGGATGGACCTGCAAGAGTTTGGTGGAATGGAATTGCAAGGACTAGAGATATCTCAACCATGTCTTGGGTAGAGTTTTTGACTCTCTTCTGTGGGAAGTACATCTGCACTGCTGCTTTGAAGAAGAAAGAAGCTGAGTTCTACAGTTTGAAACAAGGCTCCTTATCTGTTTCTGCTTACGTGCAAAGGTTTCTGCTGTTGGAGCGTTATGCAGTTGGTTTGGGTGAGGAACATAGGGCTGACCTTTTCCTCCAAGGACTCAACTACAATGTGGGATGTGCTCTTATTCCACAATTGCCCTTGACCTTTCAGCATATGGTTGATAAAGCTTTGGCTGTGGAGTCTTACCCAGGGTTTCATCATAAGGAGTTCGATAAGAAAAGGAAGTCCTTAGGTGATGAGAAGAAAAGAGACAGTTGTAAAAACTACAATAGACCCCATCCTCCAGGGAAGTGCCCCCATGTTAGAAACCAAGGTGCACCAGTGGTATGTCACTTTTGCAATGAACCTGGACACATCCGACCTTATTGCCCTAAGCGTCGTAATGGTCAAGCTCCAGCACCACAACAACAACCACCTCCTCAGAATCAGGGCAACAAAGATGGTAACAATAATAGAGGAAGACCTATGGAAAGAAAAGCTGGTAGAGTTTTTGCCTTGGATGGCGAAGAAGCTGATGATGCTGAGCAAGAGCAAGTTAACCCATAGTTCCTTAGATTAGTCTATGCAAGTTATGTTTCCTTTTGCATGTTGCTTATGAAGTGGATGTAATAAGAATAGTTGAAACTTTTATAACTGAAGTTAAGTTTGATTTTATGAGATGAACCCTCTTTAAGGGATGGTGAGTAAGTTTGAATATGGATGTTTTGATTTCGCGGACGAAATCCTTTTGAAGGGGTGGAGTGTTGTAACAGACCAGATCTAGAACCCTACCCTAGAACTTTGACCTTTTGGGTTTGACCAAACAATGTTAAGGTTAGTGTGACCATAATAATATAATGCATGTCATATAACTCATTTGGTGATAATAAAAAGATAAATAACATAATTACATGCATAATAAGGTTAATGGGCCTACAATGGGCCAGATGACAAAACCCATGTAAGAAGGCCTCAAATTAAATAATAGACTTAAAATTCGTAATCCATACATCAAAATAAGCCTACATGACAATTTTCATTTAATTTGGACCACCTTGAAATAATATGATAAGTTAAGAGAGAGAAATTGCCTAAAAAGTGTAATTAATAAATAAATATAATAACTGACTCCAAAAGAGGAAAATAATCTTATATTCGTGATCTACATAATAAATATAGCCTTTGGGTGAATTTTCATCCAATTTGGAGAAAGTTTGCTTAAAAGGTGAAATCAGGAGAGAGAAAGTGTGAAGAACCTTCAAAATATTAATTAAATATGCAAAAAACTCCAAAATATAAAATTGATGTCAAATTCGTATCTAACACATTAATTGTGACTTGTGGGTCAAGTTTCATCATATTTGGATAATCCATGTGTCATTAATCCATCAGGAAAGAGAAATAAAGAATATATTAAATATCATCTCTAATGTTGCCAAAAGTGAAATCTAATTGGAGAATCGGAACCCACATATTTAACTTAACTTGTTTGTCAAGTTTGGTCTAATTTGGATAAGAATAGAACCCTTAAAAGAGGAAAGAGAAAATATATATAATTAATCTCACTTTAAGTTTTAATCGGGTTAAATGTCATGATTTATCGTTGATTTCCGCCTAAAGTCTTGTTGTCACACGCTTTACTTATGCCCTGATCGACGATGACTGTTGGATTGTTTCTGGGCGGCATCTGGTCGTCTCCTACCTCAGGTAGGAGTTTGAATCGCGGATGAACAATACCCAAATCTTGCTTTGGATCATACTCTTTTCCCTCTCGACCAAATTTCCTGATTTCCGTTCCTTTGGGATCGGGAGATCATCCCGCACCCGTCAATCCCTACTTTCCCTATGTTTGCTTTCCCTATTCAAAACCCCCAAACATTTCACAAGGCCCTGTTTCCTTCTCGCCCCTCCACTCTTTCTCCCCTATATATAAGACATTCTGAAGCACCCTCTACCCCAAACAGGTATTCCTCTCGCCTCAATTTGACCACTCGCTTCGTGGAGACGCTGGACCTTCTCGACCTTGGTTTCCGGTGAGCGTGGCTTTACCTGGACCTCTACGACATCTTCGGTTTGATTGGCTTCGAGGTAAGATTTTCCGCCTACTTGTTTTTGTTTCTGTTTTGTAGGTTTTCTCCGAAGAACCCTTAATCGTCCGGTCCTATAGCTCTGTTCTTCAACTCTGTCGGTCGAGGTTTGTTTTGGACTACAGTGCTTTCCCAGTCGCGAATCTTATGCCGGACATCCCCCGCTGCTTCCGTGAACTAGTTCTGAGCTTGTGCTAGCGATTGATGAACCTTGTTTATGCGGAGTTGTTTTGTTCTTCTTCGCCTTCTGCAGGTCTCGGTTCAGTGTTTCCTTGCCTCTGTTCATCGAGCTTTGGCTCTTTGGCCTCGCCGTAACCTTTGGGTTTCGGCGGGAGTAGTTTCTGCTTACACGGAGGTCGGGATAGTGAGTTGGTCCCTACTGGTTTCTTCCTCACAGCCATGGCTCAGGTCTGCGATTGGCATAGATACCCAATGGTGTTGTTCCTCTCCTGCCCTTCCGATTCCTTTACCTTTTGTTTTTTTGGTTAGGGGTATTTTGGTATTTTCATCTGTTTCTTTGGGTTGCTTTACGCGAGATCTTGGCTGAGTTGTCCATTGACATGGGCGGCTCTGATTGGCCTGCCCAGGTCCGCGTGGACTTTCTCTGCCCCTTGCTTTGCGATCGGATTACTTGTAATTATCTGATTGGCCGCTCTTTAAAAATAAATAACTAATTATTGGATCATCAGAAAATTATGGAAAAATATTCGTTGGAATCAAAAAAATATGATCTAACTAATGGTATGGGTTTTGTCACCTGAATCTGATGTTTTAAAAGGGTGATTTAATGGATCTAATTAAATAAGATAATAACTTGTATAATTCATAAATAAATATTTATAAGTCAGAAAAATATAATAAAATATGTTTTATACTCGTAATAATGTAACCTAAAATATGGAATAGTTTTCATAACCTAATTCATATAATAATAAAAAGGTAGTTTTTAGGGTTTGGTCTTTATGTATGAAGTTGACTAAAAATATGTATATATGCTTGATAGGCCTTTGGTGACCTAGACTTGGAAATAGGAGTGCTTTGCAGTTTGGAATCTGGTTTGAGGTATGTTGTATTCCCTATTCATCCATATTGAGCAATTCACCTGCTTTATCATTTTTTTGACTTTTGCCTACACATATGTCTATTCTTTTGTTATCATGGTTCGTGTGAACTATATTTCTTGTTATGAACTTGGATATTTTCTTGATATGATATCTTGTGCCTTGGTGCATGTTGGTCTCTTATATTAATATGTGCCACTTTGAAGTGGATGTTATATGTTTGTGTTGTCCATTGTGTGATGGCAACCTTTGTTTCATCTTCTGACTAAACTATTTACTTGCCTCTACATTATACATGCAATTTGATTCAGTAGCACTAGAGTAATGTAATTACATTGGTTTTGGGGCAGTATTCCCCTATTGTTTATTTGGAGGGTGGCAGTATACCTTTCCTCTGTATATCGAGTGTGGCAGTAATCCATGCTCAAATTTTATATATATTGGGAGATTGGCAGTATTCCTTTCTCTATCAGGTTCAAGTTTGTGCTTGGCCGCCAATTGTGTTTATATTGTTCTAGGGCTATGTTTATCTCACATGCATGCAGGTTGATGATGTTGTGGGGCATGTGCCCTACTGCCTTCTTATGTGCCAGTATTGCACAATCTTATTTGTTTTGTTTATGGCAAGTATCTCTTTAATTATGAATCATATCTTTTATGCCCGTGTGGGTAGCCCTTATATCTTGCATAGGAAGCCTTTACATTGATGTCCTTTATATCCTCATATTGCTCAAAGTTTTCCTTTAGCATACACATACCAGCTTTTTGCTGATGTATTTCTTTTCTCTTCTTCTTTGGTTGGGGTATGCTTCCAACCCCAGGTTAGATCAAGGAAAATAACTTCAACACCAACCTTGTAGCTGATCTTTGGGAGGTTTGAAGAGGTGGTTAGATGACCCTCGGCTTGGTCTTTGGCTTTATGTTTAGTTTTCCCTTAGATACCTTATGTGGTGAAGTGTTGTATCAAGCTTTGTAAATTGTTAGATAATATTTCTTTTCCACTGCTACTCATTGTGTAATGATACATACATGTTGAATGAATTGATCTCCATCCCTTTGGCGAAATTTTTTTACATGATGTTGATACTTGATCTCAAAATCTCTATTTAGTGACAATCTTAGAATATGATGATGTTGACTATAGCTAGTGGTCAAGCTCCTAGGAAGACCTAGGACTAGATCATTCATCAACCATGAATACCATGGAAATAAACTCGATATTAATGCCACAAAATGTTGAATAATGCTTGAAATGTTGCTTAATTATTATATATGGATGAATGATCACCCCTAGAAGGGTGAGTTAATCAATCAGTTTATGAATTGATATATTTGGTTGTTTAAGTATATGAAGCATGAAAGAATAGATATGGAGTAAATTCTTTAAAACCCAACTATTCCATATCTATGGGATGTAAGAATAAGTCACTAAGGAAGTGGATGACAATAGGCAACCAAGCCTAGGAGGGAAGGTTACCAACAGGCCAAGCCCATGAGGGAAGGCCAACATGAAGACCAAGCCCAGGAGGGAAGGTCACCAAGATGCCAAGCCCAGGATGGAAGGCCAACATGAAGACCAAGCCCAGGAGGGAAGGTCGCCAAGAGGTCAAGCCCAGGAGGGAAGGCCACCGTGAAGACCAAGTCTAGGAGGGAAGGTTTCCATGAGCCCAATGTTGGGACATAAAGTAAATAAGGTTCACTTAAGAGATGGAGAAAATCCTAGCTAAAGAATTACATAGAAAATAATATGCTCGAATGTTGTTGGAGAACCTCAAGAAAAATTGGAATGACATCTCAATAAAAACCCTAGGAAGGGTAGATCCCTAAGTCACACATAAGGTCCAAAATAAGAATCTAAACCCTAGCTTCAAAAATGTTTAGACCGTGACTTTGATTTCCCTTGACTCTTGATATTTAATAATGAAATCTTGACTTTTGATCATTGATCTTGATATTGACTTGAATCCTATGATCAACCTATTTGAATCTTGAGATCACCCTCGACATATGACTAATGACTTTCGTGTTACCAAATATCAAAAGTTCTAAAATTTTGTCCATGTTGATTCGCTCAATTTATGACTTAAGGGTGATCTCTATGTGGACTAGGGTGGGACCTTCCATTGATTTTGAGCACGAAATTATGATGTTGAAATATGATGTATGTCTCAAATTGTAGAAATATGAATTCTCGATCATGGATGTATAACCCCACCTGGGCCAATGTAGAATCTAGGACCCTAATTGTTGGGAATGAAAGTCATTCTTGACTCTTGATTCAAGATTTCTATTTGTTTGACCTAAAAATGTGATCTCTCCATATTTGGTAATACATAGGATAGTCACTCCAAAACTGTTGACTCATGAAATGATACTTCCAATTTGATGATCTATGTGACTATATGTTGACCATGATACTCGATTGTTCGATTTAAGAATGATATGTATATTGTAAGTAGTGATGATACAACATGAGAATACGAGGATAATCTTGGTGATGAATGGAAAAAAATCTCGATTGATAACTTGATTTAATTTTGGGGACACAATTTCTTTAGAGGTGGGGAGGATGTGATAACCTGGAACTTCAGCCATTTCATGTAATTTCCAAATTGAACCTCACTCTTGTCCTCACCTCCAATTTCATGTTTGAATGATTCTTGATTCACATTAGTCCATCTAGTATAAATGTCTCACTAAGATGATACTCAATTTGACTAAATTAATTTTACCTTCATGTAACACATCAACATCTTTCCTTTGAATCTTGATCATATCCTTGTGTGAATATATACTATTTTCTTGAATTCATGTTGTAGAGGACACTCTAACTTTTCCAATGCATCAAATTTCATCATTGAGAGAGATATGCATGTTTCAAAATCCTTGTCCCAAGGACCTAATTTACAATCTTTAATTGCTTGCTTTACTTTTGGGCCGACCATTTTGGGCGCAACTGTGGGCGTCGACTTGCACGAACCACTCCCTCCTTCCTTTTCTTCTCAACAATCTAATCTTTTTCTTGTAGACCAATCATAAACTCAGGATATGTTGACACGGGATCCCTACCCTCAGATCCTTCTTTCTCGTATTTGAGCTCTCATCCAACATTCTAAAGGTCATCTCCTTTCTTCGTACCACCACCAGTGTAAGGAGCGCTAGCCACCACCTACTGCAGCCATGCTCTGCCAATCACCGCATTTCCCTTGCCCTTTTCACCAATGATGCCCTCGTTAGCTTCCATTCTTCTTCCCCATTTGTTTCCCCCTATTTTGCCTCTCTCCCGAGCCCTGGGTCTCCCTCCATATCCATTCTTCTTCCTCATGTTAGTCATGACAACCAGCCAGTTGGGCTCCTATCCGCAAACCACGTTTCTCCTTCTTTTCATTGGCTTCAAACTTGCAGTTGTAACACCCTTTTTTAAGCATGCATATACCAACGGAAGCAACTCTAGTTTTCCATAACACGGAGGACTCTAGCTCAAAGGGATGCCACAATAATAATAAACATTGCAAACAATGTAAACAATCACCATGCATTGATATTGATATTGATTCATTCATATTTGCATTGATATTGATATTGATTCATACATGTTCCAAAGGCAAACTAGTAGAATTGAGTTCTTGAATTTAAACTAAGTAAGCCAAACATTATTAAACTTCATTTGAGATGTGCATGAAATAATTTATAAACATTAGGATCTTCTATTGTAGATAGCACCCCACCAGACAGGTATTTTGAGAACTTCGGTCTATTCCTTAAGTTGATCTTCATGTGACTCTATTTTTGACGTTGCTATGTACCTTTGGGCATCGCGCCCCAGCCATGCATCAAATAAATTGTTAAGTGAACATATTATAAGAAAAGACCCTCGATTCATGGACCTGCGGTAGTTGGAAAAGAGCAACGCTGCTCATGTCAAAGCAGTGAGAAGGTGACGACCATCACGGCAAAACAATATCTTGGCATCTGAATCAAGATTCTCAAGTGCTTCATTGCTCAAAACCGAAGTCGTATGGAGCAAAACCGCGAGGAATAGCCATCAGGCGCAGTTGGATTGCTTGCAAGGTCCGAAACACGACTCCTCCTGCTGCTGCGAGTCACCAGAGGTGGACCGGGGTAGGGGAAGTGCGAAGGGTCCGGAGAAGATAACAAAGCAGCAAAGAGGCGATCATTATGTCTTCTTCGAGGTTCAAGATGATCTCTGAGGTAGGTTGATAACTTTTATATATAAGCGGCGGTGTGGGATTGCCATACAGTCCCAGGGCAGCCGGATACAAGGTAGGGGGAGAGGAGTTCGCTATCCGAGGGCCCATTTGGTTGGGCAACAAACAAACCCGCGAGTTGCAAGTACGTATATTTTGCAACTCCAACCGTTTGGTTGTGCGCGGCTCTAATTCAAGGTGCGAAATTCAACTGCACAATTTCACTCCGGTGCATGGAAATCTGAGGAAAACGGACTGCACTCTATTATGGCGCGGTTCGTTTCCATGGGCGTCAGCATCTACTGCAGGAAGGCCATCCCATTGATTTTGTTACAGCTGAAGATAAAAGTATACTGCCTTTTCTGCTAAACAACCTCTAACCAAACAAAAATTATGCAAATGTGCGAATCCATTTTCAACTAAACCAAACAGAAAAAGTTCAGTTCCAATTCGTAACGTTGGCTTTCCTGTTTTGAAACTATTGGTGTGGGTTGATTTCGCAACCAACCAAACTAACCCTAAAACTAGGCAAGGAATCCTATACAAGCTGGGTTTCTCGAAACGAGAAAGGTGATGATCGTTTCCAAATTTATCCCCTGCATTGAGACCGTTCGGTGAGGAGAAAGTGACTGTGAAGGATTCTGGTTGTCGCGCTGTGTTCCAGACCCAGCGGGACACGATCGGGCGGACAAGACGAGTCCCCAACATGGAGCAGGATCCGGGTCCAAGAGTCCCACCTGCGAGGGACTCGGCAAAGGGGCCGCATGACGCCAGATTAAATAGGGACCTAGCTATATTGTCACATTGAATAAAATATCAACTTATTAGGAGGTCAAGCCATATAGTTTATTTACTATTTTAGTTGAGTGGACAAACAAGGACCGATTAAGCTCAAATTTGAACCAATGGCCAAACAAGGGGTCTAGAATCTCCTTATATAATTAGAATTAGGTTTTGAATTTCTTTCATTTATTAATTTTATAAAAGTCATTATCTTCATATATATGTATTAAAATAAAAAAACGAATTATCCTTTTCTTATTTAATTTTATGTGAAAATTTCGAGGTGGAGAAAAAAAATAGCGCATTATTTCACCATGTTTAAGTATATTGGATAACCTATCATCATTAAAAGGAAAGAGAGTGAAAATCATGTTGCCCGTCTTTAATAATACCTAATGGGAATTTTTATCTACTTGAGCCATTTGCAATGAAGTCCACTTTTGAATATAACTGGTGAGACATTTCATTTAAAACCCTAATCGTACTTTATTCAAAAAGTTGGGATGTTACAACAGCGCTATGCCGGAGGTGAATGACACCCTTGCATGCCAATAGGGGGCCTCCTGCCCTCATCCTTTGTAGCTCCAGTGAGGTCGATGTAAAGAGGAGTTGCGCAAATCTCTATTGCGTGAAGTGGGGGACGACGATGGAAGGTGGGTGCCAATCACCATCCCTCGAGCGGTGGCGGTCATCTGCGATTGCAGACCATTGGTGGGGCACGATCCAACATCCACTAGGCTGGCTTGGTGGGCTGCTAGACACAGGGCTGGATTGGAGGGCGCCCTAGTGGGGGGGGTTCTGTTTGGCCCCACCTTGACCATCGTATCGACATCGCACGATCAAGAATCACCCTGATCAAGGTAAATATTAAAAAAATCTCCACTAATCACTCCTTTATCCAAATATTTCATGCAATATATGATTTTTTATTTGAAAAACATGTTCTATCTAATAAAAATAGTTACAAAACTTGAATCTACTTTCTCTTCTTCTAATATCCTAAAATGCATGTTTTTGAAGTCTTTTGAAGATGATTCTCCTAATTGAATGCATGATCTTGATCTTTTATGCCCTAAGATATGATGATAGCCTAATATTATACCTTGTACATCTTTATGCACAAAGATTCAAACTTGATCCATCTTTGTACCCTAGAATGATCTAATGTGGTTTAAATGACCCAAAATGAGCTTTTATGCTAACAGATACTTCTTTAATGCTTAACCTTGATGATTTGTATCCTAAAACCTTATTCTCAATCAAAATCAATAGTTTTCAATGCATGCTATACTAAGATTCGGATATATTCATACATGTACTCCTTTTTGACCTAATGATGTACTTTGAACCTTGAATATGCTTAACATAGATACTTGATGATAAATCTCCAACCTTGCTCTAATGATGATATGTGTTATATAATAGTCTCAAATTAGCATCTTAGGAAGTTTACTATACTTAACTCATATGGACCCCATCTAAACTATAATGATGATTATTTACATGATAAAACTCAAAATGACTATTTTGACTATGTTGATGTCGAGGTTGCTAATCTTACTTGAATCTCATGATTTCTATAATGAAGATCTTGAAAACCTAATACTAGATCTCTGGTTTAGTAGTGATGTGTCACCCTAAGATCTAATTTGAATCCATGATGTATGATGTAACATGATAATGGACATGCATGACTTAGTTTGAGATAATGGAGATCAATGATGTATGATATGAAAACTAGATCTAGGTGACACATCCAACCATCATAATAATGATTAAGCAAACATAATCTTGTTGATATTGATCCAATTATACTTATTTGAATCCTTGGATCACTTTGTGAATTCAATTGCCTAGTCTTGTCAAAGTTATTACTTATGATTTTCTAATCAATGGTTAATCATTTACTCTACTCGCAAGGTACGTTTTCCTCTTGACCCTACTATGATATTGGCTTGCTTGTATGTATACTCGTATGAGTGCTTGGATACTTACTTACTTGGTTGAGCTATTGTTCCTATGATTACTACTTTCATGTTTGAGTATTCTACGTTGACAAACCTTGAATATAAGGTACATAAATCCATTGTGCAACCTAATGTTGACACAATGGATAAAGGAACCTAAAACATGCTTTGTATAAAATGATATCGTTAAGTGTTCTCGCTTTGTTTCTTCTTCTTGACTATGATCATGTTTCTAGCCAAGAAACTTTTTGTATTATTATTAAACTATTTACATGCCTTTCATAGCGTACTTGATGCTTTAACATTAATATATTTTGTTTATCAAACTTTTTAGTTTCTAAATGAAAATTTTCTGCACTCAAGGCTCTAAGATCTGGAAATGAATAACCAATGGGTATACTTGAATATAGAAATGGGTACATGTCTCTTATCTCCATGTTTAGTATCTTGTTATCTCTTATTGTTACTGCTTATATATATATTGCCTATGTGAAATATTTGTTCCATTCTACAGACGGACTCCAAAGTTGAATCGCCTTTGGCTATGTAGCCATTAGGAGTATGGACCTAGGGTAACAAATAGTTCTATGACAGACACGATCAGGCGTCATAGGAAGGATCTTTTGGGCCAGGTAGTAGAGGACGAGGACGACAATAGGCGACGACTAGATTCTACACTATGAGTCAGCCAGAAGGAGTGGTCAATCCATGGGTCATGATAGGTCAGATGGAACTTTTTCATTTCAATTTGTCTACTTCTTCTTTTGTATCTATCTTTGTTGATTTGAGTGCGACACACTCTTTTATCACCAGAGAGGTGATAAGTAGTTGTTATCTTCATGTTTGTGGTAGATCTGATAGTCTTCGGTTAGAAACCCCTTTAGTTGGTTCTGCTGACAATGTCTAAATCTTATTATTCATTGCTTTGGTTGGAAGGAAAAAAAGAAACCCATTGGATCAATATAGAATTTGATATTTGATTTGATAGAATTTGAAATGAAAATTCTCCTCGGATTCCCCCGATATTCAAATAGCAGAGATTCTTGAGCGAAATTGAAACTATGACAAGGTGACTCTTCCTAAATGACACACTGGGCTGGTTGCAGAAGGTGTGTCCATCCTGCGTTCTTTCCTTGTCAGGACACAACATCCAAGTGAATCTTATACCTCTTAACATGCATGGGTTCTATGTGATCCTAGGGATGGATACCTTGGATATGCATAAGATTGTTTTGGATTGTAGTTCTAAGGTGGTGACATTCCATGATGGAGATGTTTCGTGGATTATCCAAGGAGATAGGAAGATTCTTCCTATGTGTTTGGTATCAACAATGACAGCGAAGAGGTTGATGAGATAGGTGTGTGAGGCTTTCTTGGTGCATGTTGTGGATACCAAGATGAGGATCCTAGTATCCAGGAGGTACCAGTAGTGTGAGAGTTTGAGGATGTCTTTCCTAATGAGTTTCCTAGTGTTCCCCCTCCCAGAGAGATTTATTTTGAGATCAATCTTATTCCTTGAACGCAACCCACAACACAGATCCCCTATAGGATGGCACCAACAGAGATGCATGAGTTGAATAAACAATTGCAAGAGCTGTTAGAGAAGGGCTTCATCAGATCGAGCACTTCCCTCCCTATTGTGCTCCAGTGTTGTTTGTTAAAAAGAAGGATGGCCCCATGAGGATGTATATAGGTTATTGGCAGTTGAACAAGGTTACGATAAAGAACAAGTACATGTTGTCGATGATTAATGATTTTTTTGAATAGTTGAGAGGTGCCACAATGTTCTCCAAGATAGATATGAGGTTGGGATATTTCCAGTTGAGGATCAAGGTGGATGACATACCTAAGATGGCTTTCAGGACTATGTATGGTTACTATGAGTTTGTGGTTACATTATTTGAGCTAACTAATACACCGACATCATTCATGGATCTAATGAACATGGTGTTTAGACTGTATCTGGATCAATTTCGGGTTGTTTTCATAGACGACATCTTGATATACTCCAAGGATAGCTAGCAACATGAGCAACACCTTTGCTAGATTTTTACTTTGTTAAGGCAACACAAGTTGTATGCCAGGTTCAATAAGTGTGAGTTCTCATTGACAAATGTATTTTTTCTGGGTCACATCATATCTGCTAAACGTGTTTGTTGGACCCTAAGAAGTTACAATCAGTGATGTAAAAAGGACAACCTAAGACCCGAACAAAAGTTTGAAGTTTCCTAGGCTTGTCAGACTACTACATAAGATTCATCAAGAACTTCAATGTTGTGGCATTACCCCTAACCAAGTTGAACAGGAAAGGTGTTCCTTTTGTATGGGATGACAAGTGGTAGCGTTCTTTCCAAATGCTAAAGGAGAAATTGACCAATGCACCGATGTTAGTTATGCCAGAGTAAGGAAAAAGTTACATCATCTTCTATGATGCGTCAAAGACCAGTTTGGGATGCGTGCTTATGCAGGACAAGAATGTGATTACTTTTTCTTTACGTCAGCCTAACAAGCACGAAGAGAATTACCTGACACATGATCTGGAGCTTGCAGTTGTGGTCCATTCTTTGAAGATTTAGATACACTACATGTATGAAGAGTAGTGTCAGATCTTCACCGAACACAAGAGCCTTCAATGCATCTTCTCAAAACAAGAGCTGAACATGTGGCAAAGAAGATGGATGGAGTTGATAGAGGACTATGACTGCATGATGGACTACCATCCAGGGAAGGCAAACCTAGTGGCTGATGCATTGAGCAGGAAGTCATCTTCACCATCATCTACAGACAAGGCACAATTGCATGTTTTGGTGTGTCATAAGTGGGACATGTTGGTGTGACTACGACAGATGAACGCACACCCGAAGGTTTATCTATTGGCATGTTTGTTAGCATAATTGTAAGTGAAGCCTACTTTGATGCAATAGATCAGAGATGCACAATAGAACGATATCATAATACAGAACATCCGGGAAGAGTTCGGCAATAAGAAGTATAATGTATTTCATGTGACAGATGATTTGATAGTTTGCTTTCATAACAAGACAGTAGTTCTAGATGTTGAAGGCTTGAGGAAGATGGTACTTGAGGAAGCCCATTCCTCAATGTACGCGATGCATCCTCATAGTACCAAGATGTACCATAATCTAAAGTATTTGTATTTGTGGCTAATCTAAAGTGTGATGTGGCAGAGTTTGTTTCCAGGTGTCTAGTCTTCCAGTAGGTCAAGGCTAAACATCAAAAGCATGTAGGAGATTTACAAACTTTGTTGATACTATAGTGGAAATGGGATCATATTACCATGGAATTTGTGGTTGGTCTTCCTAGGATAGCCAAAGGTCATGATTCCATTTGGGTGATAGTTGACAGGTTCACCTAGACATCTCACTTCTTACCAGTTAAGATGACGCATACACTAGAGAAGTTGGCACAAGTCTATGTGGATGAGATTGTTCATTTGCATGGTATTCCAGTTACCAAAGTATCTAACAGAGGTCCACAATTGACCATTTGATTTTGAGAACATTTACATATAGCTTTGGAGACATAGATGAGGTTCAGTACAACTTTCCACCTACAGACAGATGGTTAATCTGATAATACTACTTAGAATTTAGAAGACCTTTTGAGGGAACGTGTCTTGCAGTTTCTTGGTAGTTGGTATGAGCACTTGAGTCTGATAGAATTCACCTACAATAATAGCTATCAGAGGAGCATAGACATGGCACCCTTATGTAGTGTTGTATGGAAGACGTTGTCAGTCACCACTTTGTTGGTAAGAGGTAGGTGAGTATCAACTTTTGGGTCCTGAGCTAGTACAATAGACTACAGAGAAAATCAAGGTGATACAACAGTAGTTGAAGGAAGCCTAGGACAAACATAAGTCATATGTTGATGATCACCGTAGGCTGGTTGAATTCCAAATTGGAAACCCAGTGTACCTTAAGGTATCTCCTTGGAAGGGTGTGTTGAGGTTTGGTAATAAGGGTAAGTTGGCTCCTAGGTATATGGGACCATAACCTATCTTGGCCCGTGTTGGGAAGGGGCATACAAGTTGGAGTTTCCACCAGAGTTGCACATGTTGCATGATGTCTTCCATGTCTCCAGTTTGAGGAAGTGTCACCTTGATATCGAGTTGATGTTGCATACCATGGAGGTTGAGTTGGAGGAGGTTGTGTCGTATGTACAGGGTCCTGTGTTGATCCTAGATAGGAGGGTGAAGAAGCTAAAAAAGGATATAGTTCTAGTAAAGGTCTTATCAAATCAATGTGGTGTGGAGGAAGACACATGGGAGTTCGAGGATGAGATGCTTAGGATGTACCCGTTCCTACCCGTCCTTATTCACATAGGATTTCAGGAGAAAGACCTTGTTTGGGGTTTATGGTTGTAAGACACCAAACCTTGCTTTCTGGTTGATCATGCTTGCTTATCATAATTAGATGCTTAAAAACTTAATATAGCATTGTGATGTGTTTTGATATCATGTGGAAGCTTATGTTTCCAAGTTTGTGTAGTTTGGACACTATTTGAACTGGGATTAAGAGAGAAAGATCCCCCCCCCACACTCGTGGCAGAGGCCGAACACCTGGGAGGGTGGTAAATCAAGGCGATAATTGGGATTCAAACTTGGGTCCCTTTGTTAGGGGACACCGTGCTTGACCACTTGAGACACTCCTTATCGGTGGACACTATTTGAACTAATTATGCATATATGTTCTAGTTTTGGACTTAGTTGCAACTTACCCACTTATGAGGTTTTTCTAGCAATTTGTCACATGGTTTTTGTACCTCACGTGTTCTGATATCATGTTGGTTATAGTTGAGCTTTGTGGCACCTTGTCACACCTGGGTTGAGTAGTGACATCTCATGTATGAGATTAGGGTTTGCATAGATGCCCTACCTTGGTTGACCTTGATGTATGTTGATAGATGAAAATCTATTTTGGTAATCACTAAGTTCTTGTCATCCATGTCTTTTGAGGTCAATGATGTTTCCTTTGTTATACCTAGGGTTGTCGGTTGATGAGGTACTCCACTCATCTTGGTTGCCAACATCACCTAGGGTTAGCGACTATTTTCTTCCCTTGATCCCTTCGGTCATCATCATCATGTATTAGCGGTCATTTGCTTTTCCTAGATAAGTATAGTCGATGGATTTTCTTGGTTTTATTGGCCTAGTTGCATGCATGATCATGGTGCTTGCATGGAAGAGATCTCTTGGACACATGGCATGTTTAGCATGACACCTTACCCCCCTTTCCCTCTCTCTAAGCCTAAGTTATATAAACCCCTCTCTTTGCATGCAAATAAGCTCTTTACACATCTAGTTTTATCTCTCTTACTTCCTTTCTCTTGGAGCTTGTCCCCTCTTGTTTGGTGGTGAAGGAGGAGCTCAAGGTTGAAGAAGGTGGGCCGATCTCCCTTGCATGTGGAGATACGGTTTGGGGCTACCCATCTTGAGATAGTTGGGTGCTATCAAGCTCTTCTTCCAAGTGAGATCTCCCTCTTTACATACTTTTTTCCTTGCTTCCCTACCTTTCTTCTATCTCTTGTTGGCCGAACCCATGGTGTTCCACGGTAGTGCTTGATTTAGATCTTGAAGAACATCTCTCATTTTCCTTTATACCTAGGGTTTTCTCTCTTTTTAGCTTGCTTGACCTAGGTTTTTTTCTTTCTTGGAGGTGGAGCTAGCTTGGCCGAGAGGAGTGCTCAAGCTAGGGTTTCTTCCTACCTTTATTCTTCAAGTACCTTGCTGTTTGGAGTTCACTACATCAACTCTAAGGCAATTTATATGACTTTATCCACTATTATTGCTTACCTCTACCTTGCACACACATAATCTTTCTATAAAGCATGGTTATAAGTAGAAAGATAGTATTTTATATCTAGGGTTTATATTCACATGGTGATTCTTGAGTGGGTGACTCTTTTTTGGACTAACCCTAATTCTTGTGCTTGAGTTTTCCTTGGTGAGGGAAGTTTTGGTGCTTGCATGCATATGTAAATCGTTGGTTTTGCTCTTGATTTCTAGGGTTTTGAGTTGGTATTTCCTCCTTGAAAGGGTACCCAATGGCTTGGTATTGGTTCAATTGAGTTGACTTCCTTATGCAAACTCATGGGATAGACTTTGTGACTGATTTGTGTTTTATGTGGTCGCCAAGTTTGACCTCATGTTTTGGTCGCTAAGAAGGTTGACATCTTTAGTGGTCGATGAGATTGTTTATCCTCTTTGGTCGCCAAGATTTCACCTTTATGGTCTCTAAGGCTGACTTCCTTACTATGTGGTCGATGAAGGTTTGGTTTCATATTGTTCGCCAAAGTTCCATGTTTTGTTCGGTCACCATGCTTGTGTCTTAAGTAGTGAATGAGGTCACTTAACCCTAGAGGTCGCTGAAGTGGCTAGCCCTTAGTGGTCGCCAAAGAAGGCATTCAGCAATCGATGAAGGAGGTCACCAACCTTCCTATTTCTTAGTAGTCAATGACAACCTGAGTGGTTGATGAGGAATCTGACCTACAAGGTTGTAATGTTGTTCCAACTCTTTGATGATGATGGTTGACTTTCTACACTCTATGATTGTCGGTGAGGATAGTAATTATGATTTACCTTCAATTACTGATTGAAATCTACATTGTTGAACCTAACCCTAATCCAAGTAAATGAAGATAATGCTTAAATTTTTTGAGTGATTAGCATGATTATCGAGTACTCTTTCTCTCTATGTTTTCAAAACCCTAAATTTTTGCTCTATGAGCATTATAGATTTTAAATGTAAAGTTGTATCAATTTGTGTATCGCATGTGTGGTGATGGAATGATGAGCCTTGAAGAGGCATGGAAATATAATGATTTTCTTGTAGGGAATGATGGGATGGTCTTATGACCTTGGACATAGTTATTGTCAGGACCCGTTACACTAAACGAGATTACTCAAAACATAAAACACAATCAATCACTAATTAAGCACATACCCAAAAATATGCGTAAATTAAAATCAATTTCAATATCAACACTCGCTTAGAAACATTTTCATAAGAGCCCAAACATATTTATTGTATCAATACTATGCCAATAATTCAATAAAAATTATTTAATAACCTTAGCCTCAACATATATACACAGGAAAACAATATTCATATATGCCACACAGATAAGCATTTAATAAAAGTCTGATTCATTTGAAACACCATATACAACTTTTCCTGCCCGGACCTGAGAGTACAGGGACGACTCTAGGACACACTAGACATCTAATCAACTTTATCAAAGATTCATTACTATAGCTCCTCTTTCCTTCCACATGTTTGTTTTTGTCACTTCCGATTACCTAAAAAAATGTGGCGAACCATAAGGGTGAGACCCATGTCCCAACAAGAGATATAACCTCCAACAACGTTTATTGATTACAACATAGTAAAGCAATTAAACATTTAAGCAGTTTAATCAGAGATAACAAATAAGATCAACAATACTGATGATTAACAAAATACATAAATGAGTAGATAATAACGATCATCATTAGCCAGACTATCATCCTTTATTTTGTTGACCATATAAGCAATTCAGTAGCATATGCAGTTCCAACATCATGAGCAAGTCTAGTGACATAGCATAGCTAACAACATGAGCATGTCTAATTGGTTGAACATATCAACATCATAAGAAGAGCTAACAATATAAGCACAACTACCGGGATAAGCATGATTAGCAGTATATGCATCTCTAGTTACAAAGGCATGGCTAGCATGCTAAACATAACTAACAACATGAGATAGCTAGCATCATGATTATAATAAGCAATAGAAGTATAGTTATCAACATAAGTATAGCTACTGTATGTATGCATCTACAATCTTAAGCCTATCCACAACATAAGTATATCTACTATCTCTTAATTGCACTAAGCATCATCTTTATTTAAAGATAACAAACAAGGGTTATCATCCAATGTGAAACGTTGTGTATAACCCTAAAAAAATATGCTACACAGCTATCTTCCATCTTTTATTATGCCCTGAGGAAATTGAGGATACCACTCAAAATCCAACTGACCACTGCTAAGTCGAAATCAGTGCCATACAAGATCTAGGAAGAGCCAGACTCGTAAGATCTTCTCTGCCCCCGGTCAGTACAGGTCTGCCACAGTGACACATAAGGTCAAGCTACAAACAACCTAGTCCATCCTTGGTACAGGTCATGGCACTAGTAAAAGGAGGTGGGTACGCATACCGTACCATCTGATGTACAACCGCATTTGTCCTCCAATATCATCACATATATAATCACTGAGACACAACTGCAGCCATTCTCAAACTGAGGGCTAGGTATGACTGCAGTCATCCTCTCTAAATACTTGAATTCAAGATGACAAGAACCCCGCGTACTCATCAGTATGCGCTCCGAGTTTCCCTTAGGAATACTTATTTCACCATCTAGCAAGTTCTGACACTCGGATGGATCTATGGCACAGGGCACGACATGATTAGAGTTTCACTTGATTAGTTATGCCAACTGGGTGAATTAAGGCTGCATCAAACAAGTGGACATACAAACCCTAATTCACTTCTAACAAGCATATAAATATCACAACTTCAAAATATATAAAATGTGTGAAACATAATTTCTCATCTCATCATCACATGGTACTATTAACTTGCCATTCATGAGACCACACTAGTCATCATACTACCACAAGATATAAATCCATTCCACTATGTCACAGGGTATCAACCCTTATCAACACTAGAGGATTACACCTCATTCAGGGCTCAACCATGCCCAAAGGTCATTAAGACCATCATACTATTCCCTGTAAGATCATCATTATCTTTCCATGCCTTATAACAAGGCTAAACAACATCACTTACATATAATACACCATATCAGCACAATATTGCATTAATGAGCTAGGAGATATTCATAAACAATCATAGCAGGGTTATATTAACATTAAGAACATTCATTTATTACTTAAACATGCAAGGAATCTAGATATGATTAGCTATCATCATATTCATTATGCACATGTTTAGCATAAGAAATTATCAACCATGTGCTTTGATAACCACCAATTAACATATCAAGGTTATGATCATAGTAAGGAGGTTATTCCACCATCATTACATCATATACGAATGTTAAACATGAATACTCATCTTTATCTATTTGCATTAGAGTTAGATTCACAAGATAAATTATATTAATGTTACTAATCAACACTTATACCCAAACCCTAACTCACGACATCCCCATTGGATCATGGATGCATAAGGTGAAACATCACCATCACATTCCATACTATTCTCAAGTATGAGCCCACACATAAATCAAGGTGTAACCATCAGGTTATAGAATACTAGAGCTTCAACAAGAATAAGAGAGTACTCCATGATTGTATTAATCATTCAAGGACTATTCTTACCCAATTACCATCATTTAGTTATATTAAAGCTAGGTATAGAAAGCTATACCTCATTAGGGTTACATATCAACACAATATGATTATCATCCCTTCTATTCATATGAGTGAATAGGTAAGAATACCTTATTAAGGGTAACCCTCCATTTGTTCCATCATCATTCAACCCATATCACCATACCACAATGTCACCCAGAACCATTAGATGTTTAAAAGGTAAGACCATTGATTGTTTACATAAGTAAACACCTTGGATAAACCACCTATGAAGTCCTTGATTTGTGCTCTAGAAAGAGTCACCATCTAAACCTAGAAATCCCTTGATTAACAACACAAAAAGTTCCATTGCGAGTAGGGTAAAACCCACAATCGACTGTTCATTTAAAACAAGCCACCCATTGTCAACAATTAAGCTGCTTAAGTTGATCATATAAAGGAAACCATCTAAATCACATTATTAGGACCAACATATTACATTAGCCATCATTCCACTTTATTGGAGGAATAAACAATAGATCTTGACCATTGGGTCAAGTTCATATATTAAAACCATCAATTACTGTATAGGTCTGACCATTGCATCAAATGACCCAAGAAACCATTGGTCTAAGGCTTAATTGATGATACAACTACAATGTTTGACTCAACATAGGTTTTAGAGACCTGATCCACCATCATTAGTGACCATTAAATCACCATAGGTTGTTAGATCAACACTATATTCATTAATCAACAACAAATATTAAGCTAATGTCATCATTGATTGATAAAATCAGTAGGGTACTTAATGGTTGATCATGAAACTTCTAATTGGTCCAAAACCTGACCTAAGGGGGTGACCATAGGTTGTCACCATAATTTGACACCCTTGATCACGGCCATCAGTTGTTATGAAGACAACACCATAGGTTTGTTGCAATGGTACCATCATCGGGTCATGGTTTATAGAAGAAATCAACTTTAAACCCTAAAATTGACCATTGTTTGATAGGTACATAGCACCATAGGTTGTCAAAACAACCTGATCCAAGTCATATTATACCTTAGGAATAACGTACACATGATTACATGTTCATCTAGAACTAAAATTAGAATAGGGAACATTATAAAAATCAAAATCCAAGTGAAGCCTAGCTTTTTAGTGCATAAATCATCATTTTCAAGCAAGAACGTGAGCTAGTAAGCTTATGGTAAGCAATAAACGTGGAGCAAGTTATAAAACTTGCCTCTAATGAGAAGATGAAACCCCACACAGAAGAAATCTCGAGCAGGTAGGGAAGAAAATCCAAGAATAAGCTATAAATTCGTCCATATAGCACCTTTCTTCATCAAATGAGTAAACCCTTGGTCGAATCCCCTAGAAGATGACCTTGGAAACCTTAGGTAGGGCTAGATGGAGCCCTAGGAGACCTTCTTCTCCAAAAAGGGGTTGTCTTCTACCTTAGAGCAGTTGGTTCCACAGAAAAATAGAGTGAATTCGTTGATACAGGTTAGAGGAAAGAGAAAGCAAGCATAGTTTCATATTTGGGCAAGGAAGAGGCAAATATGGCCCATGGATAAGGATAGAAGCAAACATGAGGTGTAAAAGTAGCTTCCCCATGTGTTTATGGCCTTAAACTATTAATAATATACAAGAACACACACAAGAAGCTCCCCACCATCCCTATTAACCTTCTTAGATTTCCTTTGTCTAAATTCCCAGCCAATCACATAATTCATTTGTTGATAGCTACTAAAAGTAGCTCATCCGTGAAGGGGTAAACCCTAAAATACCCTTGATGAAAACACCTTCAAACCATGGCTCAACTAGGAGCACCATGGATAAAAAATCTCAAGAATGATAATATAAAATGTAAGGAACATAATGTATGTGACAAATTGCAAAGAAAACCCCTCAATTGGGTAAATTGTAGAAAAGTCCAAAATGTATAGAAAATTGCATAACTTGCTCAAACAGTGTCCAAATTGGACCAAATTTGAAACTTAAGCTTATCTTATGATTTAAAAACATATAAAAAGGTTAGATTAGGGTTCGAAGCATTCAATTATGGTAATTAAGCTCATTCAACTCTTTAAGAAAGTTCAGGGGCCTTACAACTATAAATCCCTAACAGGGATTTCGCCCCCGAAATCCAAGGTAAACAAACATGGGTACTTGCTTTGCACCTCATCCTATTAACTTAACATGGTTACTTTCATATCATGGTGATGTCATATCATTCACACATATATCCTCTTGGGTCAGCACAAAAATCCCCACCTAAGAAGACATTCTCATTATTGAATGTAGAAACTTGGTGTGTCATCTGTACAACTCTAGTAGTAATGTTCAACTTTAAATTCTAGCTATCATCCTAAAATTATATCTATTGTATCAACACATTACTCGAAAGTCATATTTGCTAGCTTTTTACCAATTATGGCATGTATCCCACACCATTCCTTGAAGCATAAAAAAGGCAATGTATCCATCCTTTTTTTTATATACTAACACTAGAACTCTTGTCAGTTCTTTTTTCAACATCAAAAGAAATGCTAACGCTGGAAGCTGTCATTCCATATAAGGAAACATCATTCCTAGCCAACCTTGTTAGGGGTGAAACAACAACACTATCTTCACCTTACTAGGATTTACACAACCTACTTAGAAGACATATCATGATCCCATAAAGACACTTAATCAACCCCATTTCACTCTTATTCAACTTGTCTCATAGCTATTGCTACTTTGGCAACCCTAAGGTTTTTGAAGAAATATTGATCATATTTTTGACCATATTTAAAATACTTTTACATGTCATCATTCAAAGCTTGATATAACTTGTATGACATGACTGGAACATTGTATTCCTCCTATTCATAAATTCTATTTGTACATTGGTTAGTCTGAAGGACATAACTCTAAACTCATCATGGTCATGTGAATTATGTCATCCAATCTAACTCTTATGCATTGATATTTGATCATAGGTTTATCTCAAAGGAACACTATATCACATATTTATTAACCAACAAACCATCTATCCTTGATAGTGGTCTTGCCCAGCTATCACTGAACCATACACAACATTATAGAATCACTTTTGTTTTTCCTTGCAAACAACATTTAGAGGGTCATCATCAACTCTCTCTCCCTCTCTCTCTATGGAAGAGGAATACTTGGAATGCTCATTTAATAAACATCTCCAACCTTCACATATTTCTCATATTATTAATACATCTTGGATACTAGGATTCATTACCTTGGTATCCACCTCATGTGCTATAAGAAACTCACATCCTTATATCATCTACTTTTACCAACATAACAAATATCAAGACATATAAGAGGAGTCTTCCTAATTATTGTAAGGCTCAAAAGAAAAATCATCACCAACTTTATGATCTTAGAACGATAGTCCAAGCAATCTTATGTTATAATAAGCTATCCACCCTCATGTTTGCAACAAATCCACACATACCAAGTGGCAATGATCCAATTGAAAGATGTGCCCTAGAAAGGAAAGACACAATGGGAAACACACTTCCCATACCATAGCAACATTATTCAAGGTTCACTAGCAAAAAGGTAAACAATTCTATTTTCATTATGCAGGTTACAACTTCTTATGTATCATTTTACCTTTTTCATTTTGGGTTCCTTGCCATTAGCATAGGAATCATCATGATTAATGTATCTCATTACTCCTTCTTTTATGACTATTTATCCCACTTGGGTATGTTCTCTTATTTTATTATGTTTTTCAACCACGTATCCATAGGTAAATCATCATATTCCACATTTTCTTCATTAAACATGGTTCATCTGTCTTAATTTCTTTCAAACGCCATGCTTATTTTACATTAACACTTTCTTACACACATAGGTTGGTCTGAGATTAACTCAGGTTCCACCTTATTCCTTTGTCATTGTTCTCATTTATCTTCTCATTATATACTTATCATTGGAGTTCTCTCCATCTTATGTGGATTTCATACCTTGAATCACTTTATAAGCATAGAATTATCTTTCTTTTACTTCATTTTCTTCTTGAATCACATCTTCAAGAACTCCTCTTTTCCTTATTTGTATTCAGATTTAGATTTCATGGTGTTGTATCTTTCTCTTATAGTTACCAAACATTCAAGTTTTGATAGATTATGATGCAATTCCCATCTTCGTTAAGATAGGATTGAGATATTCACACCATGATTTGTTATTCTTTATGCTCTTTAGATTGTCTCAAAATAACTACTTGATCAGAGTAATCATAAAGATAACAATCTAAGAGTTCCATACTTACCTTTTCTTCAATAATTGAATACCGGGCCAGGGCACCCAAATACTGAGATTAGGTAGTATGCACCGTATTTTTATGTCATATTCCTAACTTAGACATCATCCTAGTCCAAAGTCCTAGTGTCCCTGTAGACTTAGTGAACCTAAAGCTCTGATACCAACTTGTCAGGACCCATTACACTAAACAAGATTACTCAAAACATAAAACATAATCAATCACTAATTAATCACATACCCAAAAATATGGGTAAATTAAAATCAATTTCAATATCAACACTCACTTAGAAACATTTGCATAAGAGCCAAAACATCTTTTTTATATCAATACTATGCCAAGAATTCAATACAAATTATTTAATCACCTTAGCCTCAACATATATACACAGGAAAACAATATTCATATATGCCACACAGATAAGCATTTAATAAAAGTCTGATTCTTTTGAAACACCATATACAACTTTTCCTACCCGGATCTGAGAGTACAAGGATGACTCTTGGACACACTAGACATCTAATCAACTTTATCAAAGATTCATTACTATAGCTCCTCTTTGTTGCCACATGTTTGTTTTTGTCACTTCCGATTACCTAAGAAAATGTGGCAAACTACAAAGGTGAGACCCATGTCCTAGCAAGAGATATAACCTACAACAACATTTATTAATTACAACATTTTTAAGAAATTAAGCAGTTAAGCAATTTAATCAGATATAAAAAATAAGATCAACAATACTGATGATTAACAAAATACATAAAAGAGTAGATAATAACTATCATCATTAGCCAGACTATCATCCTTTATCTTGTTGACAATATAAGCAATTCAGTAGCATATGCAGTTCTAGCATCATGAGCAAGTCTAGTGACATAGCATAGCTAACAACATGAGCATGTCTAATTGGTTGAACATATCAACATCATAAGAAGAGCTAACAACATAACACAACTACCAGGATAAGCATGATTAGAAGAATATGCATCTCTAGTTATTAAGGCATGGCTAGCATGCTAAACATAGCTAACAACATGAGATAGCTAGCATTATGATTATAATAAGCAATAGCAGTATAGTTATCAACATAAGCATAGCTACTGTATGTATGTGACGCAATTTTACCGTGCGTAGAAATGCAAGTGAACGCGTCGAGTAGTACAGGCCTTTGTGAGGCCCGAGTCGAACTCAGGGATACGTGCAATCATCGGGGACTCCTACTAACTACTCGCGATCAGCTAAGCCGATTAACAAGTTGAGAGTTGTTGTTAAAAATAAAAGAGAAATAAAAACAAAACAAAAGAAGCAATTGATTAAATGTTGGTTTAATCAATTCAAAAGGGTATCTTTAGGATTGCGGTTTCACAGCGGGTTTTCATTGTATTAGATTTTATATAACTACTCAATTTTATCTCTCTATCTGGGTAGTGGCTTGAAAATAGAATTTCCCACTGTCGTGGTGCAATTCACTACCTATGTTTAGGTCGGTTCCACCGTCGTAGTAATCTATACCCTAAACTAGGTGCATTATAACCGATCTCTCAGTTTCCACCATTAATTTTACACCGCCTTGTTCAAGGGATTTATCGATTAATGTAGATTCCATCTCTTTTCAGCCGTTAATTCTTCTTTCAAAGTGCTTAAGGGCATTAGGTTATTATTATGGTGATCAAGCATAACAATATATTGAGAAAATGAAACTATACCACGGATTTAAGAGATAAAATATGATTCACTATTATAAAACTGTCATACAACGAATTCCCGAGCTACTCCCGGTCCTAAAGATGAAGGGGATTAGCCCCGCATGTTCATCTCACACAAGTACATGGTAGAAATAGGGGAAAGCATGTGAAAAACATGGAATGAAAGGGAAAACCCCTGAACGGAGAAGAACCGGTTGATCCTCGGTGTAGAATGCGTGCTCTACCGCCTCTCGGTGATGGAATCCATCTCCTTCGGCCTCCGGATCAACTGGTATGAGCTTCTAGCCTCCGTTCTCCTCTCTACCGCTCCTCGGTACTCGTGCAATGGCTCCTCCCCTACTCTTTCGTCTGCACGGCCGTCATTAGGTATATCTCAGTCATTAGGTCGCTAATTAACCGTAGCCATCTGATTGAGATCATTAGGAAGCCAACTCATATCCTACGGTGTCGATACCATCGACGCGAGTCGATGGTATCGACCCACTGTAGTAGCGACGATTTTGTCATTTTGCATCGCTGTAGCCTCCATGCGTCGATGGTATCGACTTGGTGTCGATACTATCGACTGCTTCTTCATCAGCAAGTTGATGGTATCTCGATACCATCGACATCAAAGTCGATAGTATCGACTTTTTTACTGCTTCTTTCGGCTGGCAACCTGTGACCATGTCCATGGTATCGACTTCCGTCGATGGTATCGACGGAAGCAGATACTCATTTTTCCTGAAATTCAAACATAAAACCAAATAAATTCACACAAATAATAATATTTTGACAATTAATGCTCAAAACAATAAATTAAAGGGGATTTGCCACAAAATAATAGCAAAGACCAAAGTGGATGAATTATGCGATATTAACCATAGAAATGACTAATTAAAGCATAAAACACATATGAAACAGGTCTACAAATGCGACTCAAAATCATCGCATCAAACTCCCCTAAGCTTGAACGTTGCTCACCCTCGAGCAACTAATCCTTAGAATAGAATTGCTAATGTCAACTGAAGAACAACACATCACAAACAACATCCAAATGACTCCCACCGGACATTCACATACCGGCCCTCTCTAACCACAGAACGGTAATTACCCTGAAGGTGACAGTAATCATCCATAAAAGAAATTGACCTCAAAACTGATGAACACTATCACATAAGGCAGTTAACATAATAAAACTCGCCGGTTCAGACTTGGTGCATCTTGTGATCTCCTATACTACGTTGCTCGCCCTAACTACCATCTACATGGAAGCAGTTCTCCTGATATACTTTAGTGAGGAGAAATTCACGGTGGCCTACCAATCCGAGCAACGGGTGGATGAAGATGGGTGGTTCATGGAAGAAAGTGGAAGTATTGTACAGTTTCAACAAGCATAAAACAAAAATGTCCTAAATGTTGGAAATGCACATGAAACAATGCCCTAATGCCTACAATTGGGTGGAATGATGCATGTACTAACCATCCATCTCAAAACGAAATGGACATCTATTTAAGCTACATCATGTACTCAATTATCTCAAAATGCAGGTGATATTATGTTCCTTTCTCCTTCTTATTCTTGTTGCTTCAAAATAGCTTTTTTTTCATTATGCCGATTTTCTTTCAGATTTTGTTTTTCTTTTCATTTTTTTTCTTTTTCAACCCTTTATATCCATAATTGATAATGAATATTTTATCGGGCTTATTTTTCTTCCTAATTCAGAAATTTGCACTATTTAGAAGGTATGGAACAATTTAATTCACCATTGGAGAAAAATTGAGATACATGATATACTTTATGCATGATGATTATGAATGCAACTACATGGCATGCACCTAAGGGTAATGTGCATGTATCACTATTCTCATTTTTTCTTTATTTTTATGCAAAACATATGGAAAAAGAATTAATGCAAGCCCTATCTATGTGCAATGCAGTCAAAGAGGTTAAAACTGTAGCATACTTCCAATTCTTACGGTGGATTGTGAAAAGCAAAGAGGTGGAAAGATCACAAGACTAGGTGACTGAACCTTAGAAAGATATTATGTGTCCCTCCTTACTGACCTGTGTAGTAGTTAAGAGATTTCTCTCTCTTACATCCAATTAGAGTCTCATTACCATTTGGTCAGTTTAGGCTCAAACAACCATTTCCGTCCACTTTCATGAATCGTTAGGAGTACAGTTGTGAAATTTTGTTTTAAAGTTGACAAAACCAATTATTTTCGTAGGATATGTGCCCAAGGTTAAACAAGACAAGCTTTCCAAACACACAAAAATTTTAAATTTCCCTTAAATTCCCCATGCACAATTAATGAGATGACACAGACTTTATGACGTCCACGATTACACTAGATAGCATGTGGATCCTACAAAACTAAAAATGCAAGAAACAAATAACAAGAACAAAAACAATAAAGTTAAAAACTAAAAACAAGAAAAGATAAAGTTGTTCCAACTACCCCCTAAGCTTGAATTCGATTATGGCCTCATAGTAAAAAACAAACTTAAAGATTGGAACAGTGATACCGGATCACTCCTGTGGTGGTGGAGGCGGGTACTGCGGAGCCGTAGGGTCCCACGAAGGATACTCCCCCCGGAAGCTTGGATCAAACTGGGCCCTGGGTGGAGGTTGTGGATAACCTCCAAAAGAATTTTGGCTCCAATAGTGGTCATAGAAGGGCTCCTACTGCATCTCCATCTGATACAACCGATCATGTATATGTTGTTGGTTGTCAAGGAGGAGACGCTCATTCTCGAACATCGCCCTTTGGTTGTCCAATATCCAGTTCGTAGTGTCTTGAATACCGGTATACATCCCCATTTGCTGCTGCTGTGACTGTTGTATATCATGCAGCATAGTGTACATGCCCTACATGGAATAGGCATCCTCGCTTGGCTGCGAGGGCGGTGGTGGTGGCGGAGTAGGCTGAGATGATGAAGATGCACCCGGATGCATCCGAGGACGCTTCCGTGGTGCTACTCGTGCTCGAAGAGGTGTAAATGCCTCCTCTTCCTCCTCAGCCGCGTCATCATTTCCGTCGTCACCGCCTTCTTCATCGGAGTATGCGATGGCTATGATTGGCCACCGGAAATGCTGCGCACTGTCGATGTTGAAAACGGGATCGGGAAGAGAACATTCTTGATATACTTGATTTACGTGGCAGTGCGCAAACTCCATGCCATCTCGGAGAAGTAGGAGATTGGACCTGTGCAAATTTTGCAAGTTTACCTTGCTCCTAGTAGAGAGAGGAGTGAGGGTCTGGAAATTCAAGCCGACGTATGAAGCCAGCTTGGTGATGAGCCCGCTGAAGTGAATCAGCGCTTTCCTTGTACTCCTCTTCACGTCCAAAACTCGTTGCAGAAAGAAAGCACCGCAGTTGCATTCTTGTTTCTTCAGGAGTTTATACAGAAAGAATAGGTCTGACCCCTGAAACTTGCTTAGGGCCAGATCACCCCGAGCAAAAACTGTGGAACTGAGCATCCGATGCAAGACCCGGACGAAAGGGTGCTCGAAATCGGCTACCGCAGCATTGTGGTAGCTCACCGACTTTCCTTGCAGCACCGTCACCAGCTCGGCGAAGATCGCGTCGTAGTCGGTGCGGTTGTCCGGCCGCCAGTAGTCGTATTGGGAATGATCCCAGTTGAAGATCATGTTGAATTGGTGAAGCGTGAGGGTGTAGTCGTGGTTGTACAGCCGGAAAGACACCCGACCCTGAATCCACTTGCGGTCGGTAGCTACGATGTCGTTGGGCACGACGCAGACGTCCAGTGACACCATGGATTCTGCCACCAATTCCTTGTACGTGGGCCAGTCACCGAAGAACGGCTGGCCATCTTGGTGAAATTCTAGATCGCCTGGCCTTATTGATGTGTGACGGGCCTACCCATTCAGAACATAGGCCAAGTTGGCCTCAAATTCGAGATCTCGGATCATCTCCCGGTCCACATACCGGGTGGGCTCTATCTTCCTCCGCATGATCTCCTCGTAGATCTTCCAGACCTCCGAGGAAGGATGGACAAGTCGGGGACGTGAGATCGATGATGGCGGTGGTGGCACAAATTCAGGGATTCCCAGCGGAGTCGCGCGTGAGGAAGAAGCTCCGGTCACATTCACCATGTTGGCGACGAGAAATGGGGATCAGAAAGAGAGCTCGGTGAATATTGGAGAGTTGAATCTCTGCTCGATGTAGACCTTCGCTCGTTGCTGCTCTGCTTCGGGCTTGGACGGCTCGGGGGAGTGCTCGGCGCAAAGGGAGGAGATCTCTCTGAAGGTGTGACGTCAACTGACGTAATGAATCTTCTTAAATAGACTTGGCCGGCGCTACTGTTGACCCGTCGATACCATCGACGCGAGTCGATGGTATCGACACTAGTCGATGCTATCGACACTAGTCGATGCTATCGACACTAGTCGATGCTATCCGCCCCCATCGCGAGTATCGATGGTTGTCGATGGCTGGATCTTGAAACTCGGATCGCTGACGTGTCGATACCATCGACATGGGTCGATGGTATCGACGCTTCATCCGGATCGATGACATGGATGCTGCGATTGTCGTTGATTTGTTCGCGCAGATCGGTGACGTGGATGGTCGATACCATCGACGGGAGTCGATAGTATTGACTTTTCTGATTAGGGTAAATCCTCGCGAGACCGGCCGCCGCCTTTTTTCACTTGAAGATGTCGATACCATCGACCCACCCGTCGATGGTATCGACTTCACTGAGTCGATTTCTTCAGAGATCTCGATGGTATCGACTGGAATGTCGATACCATCGACCTTTATTTTTCGATCTGCCTGTAGGTCTGTCGATACCATCGACGAGGCCGTTGATGGTATCGACGCAGTGCGAAATCTGCAGTCGTCAACCTGTTCCATGGTCGATACCATCGACCAGTGTGTCGATGGTATCGACCCTGCCTCAGCCTGCACAAAGAACAAACCGATCACGGTATCTTTTTTACATTATAAATAAAGTAAAAACAAATTAAACTACGAATGTAAATGAACTAAACTAAGGTACCAATGGTTGGGTTGCCTCCCAACAAGTGCCCTTATTTAACGTCTTAGGCTAGACGGCTTTCGGCACCTCATGCATCCGGAACGGAAATGAGTTTGACCTCATTCACCTTCCTCTTGTAGTTCTCACCAAAATAGAGCTTCAACCTTTGTCCATTTACCAAGAACGTGGTATCACCATCACGCACTAAGATTGCGCTGTGTGGTTTGACCTCCTCTACCACGAACGGTCCACTCCACCGGGATTTTAGCTTCCCGGGATGCAACTTGAGTCGTGAATTGAACAACAAAACACTGTCTCCCTTTTTGAACGTGCGCAACTGGATGTGGCGGTCGTGGATCAGCTTTGTGCGCTCCTTGTATATCATTGCGTTCTCATATGCCGTCATCCGTAGCTCATCCAAGTCGTTCAATTCCAGCAGTCTCTTCCTCCCCGCTTCATTGTAACTCAGGTTTAGCCTTCTTAGCGCCCAATGCGCCTTGTGCTCCAACTCTACCGGTAGGTGACAAGCCCGGCCATACGCCAACCTAAAAGGCGTGGTGCCTATAGGTGTTTTGTAGGCCGTCCTGTATTCCCACAAAGCATCCGGCAGTAGGGCACTCCAGTTCTTCCTCGTGGACGCCACCGTACGCTCTAAAATCTTCTTAATTTCACGGTTGGAGACCTCCACCTGGCCTTGAGTTTGCGGATGATATGGGGTACCTATGTTGTGCTTGACCCCATATTTCTTTAATAACGTCGAGAACTTCTGATTCCTAAAATGCGTACCCCCATCACTGATTATCATTCGGGGTATTCCAAACCTGTAGAAAATATTTTCTTTCACGAATCTGCACACTACAGTGGAATCATTAGTTCTTTTGGGTATTGCTTCCACCCACTTCGACACATAATCAACTGCTAACAAGATATATAAATTGGAATTTGAGGACACGAAGGGTCCCATGAAATCTATGCCCCACAAATCAAATACATCCACTTCCTGAAACACATTCAGGGGCATTTCCTGTCTCTTTGAGATATTACCGGCTCGTTGGCAGGAATCACATTGCCTTACAAAATCGTAGGCATTCCAGAACTTTTGCTGCCGTACGCGAGCTGGCGTGGTGTCCTCCCGTAGGTGATGTGTGACAATGACGTAAAATGCTCTCGTACTCCACTTCAGGCACACACCTGCGTAATATACCATCCCTGCATTGCTTAAGAAGAATCGAGTCATCCCAAAAATAATATCGCAAAGAATGGAAGAATCTTTTCCTCTCCTGATATGACCAATCTTCCGGGATGATCCCGCAAGCCAAATAGTTTACAATCTCAGCAAACCAAGGATCCTTAGAGTTAATTTTCAAAATATGTTCATCCGGAAACGTCTCGGTTATGGGTATATGTAAATCTTTTTCATCCACCCTTTCTAACCTAGACAAATGATCAACAACAACATTTTCAATCCCAGATTTATCCTTGATTTCGATGTCAAATTCTTGTAAGAGCAAAATCCACCTAATGAGTTAAGGCTTTGCGTCTTTTTTCTCCATTAAGTATTTAATTGCGGCATGGTCAATCCATACAGCTACCTTAGATCCAACTAAGTATTGCCGAAATTTTTCAAAAGCAAAAACAACGGTGAGTAATTCTTTCTCAGTAGTTGTATAATTTAGTTGGGCATCATTTAAGGTTTTCGAAGCGTAGAAAATCACGATGGGTGTATTGTCCACCCGCTGCCCCAACACAGCTCCTACCGCAAAGTCCGAAGCGTCACACATTAGTTCGAATGGTTTCGTCCAATCCGGCGTTTGAACAACCGGTGCAGAAATCAGTTTTTCCTTTAACACGTCGAAAACATGTAGACACTTGTCATTAAAATAAAAAACAACGTCTTTCTCTAAAAGATCGGATAGAGGTTTCGCGATTTTAGAAAAATCTTTTATAAATCGACGATAGAACCCGGCATTTCCCAAGAAACTTCTTACCCCTTTAACCGAATTGGGTGGGGCAACTTAGAAATGACCTCAATTTTGACCGGATCTACCTCTAAACCTTTGCTAGACACCTTGTGTCCTAGCACTATCCCCTCAGTCACCATCATGTGACATTTTTCCCAGTTGAGGACCAAATGTGTGTCCTCGCAGTGCTGTAAAACTTTATCTAGATTATACAGACATTCATCAAACGATGCACCATACACTGAAAAGTCATCCATAAAAATCTCGAGACAACGCTCTACCATGTCAGAAAATATGGCGAGCATACAACGTTGAAACGTCGCAGGTGCATTGTATAAACCAAAAGGCATTCGGCAGTACGCGAAAGTACCATAGGGGCAAGTGAAAGTAGATTTCGCTTGATCCAAAGGATCAATCGAGATCTGGTTGTACCCCGAGTAACCGTCTAGAAAATAGAAGTGCGATCGGCCGGCAAGACGCTCTAGGATTTGATCAATGAAAGGTAAAGGAAAGTGATCCTTTAGCGTGGCTGCATTCAAACGATGGTAATCAATACAAACTCACCACCCGGTTACCAATCGGGTAGTGACAGGTTCATTTAACATATTTTGGGTGACAGTAATTCCCCCCTTTTTAGGGACTACCTGTGTGGGACTCACCCATGTCGAGTCTGATATGGCGTAAATAATACCCCTTTTTAATGACCTCTTTCTTCACAACCTCCATCATGCTTGGATTAAGACGTCGTTGAGGTTGAATCACGGGCTTGGCTCCCTCCTCGAGCCGAATCTTGTGCTGACATAGAGTAGGGGAAATCCCCTTAATATCTGCAGCGGACCACCCAAAAGCTCCCCAGTGGTTCTTCAGCACTATCAACAGTTGGTCTTCCTCTTCCGCACTCAAATAAGAAGATATGATCACTGGTAACTTGTCCTACTCAGCTAGGAAGACATATTTGAGATGTGGTGGCAGCGACTTTAATTCTAGATCCGGCGGACTTATCAAAGATGATTGAAGTGGCGGGGGAAGTTGACCTAGATCTTCATAATGCCTCGCATAGAAGCATGGAAGCATCTGGAGCATCTTGGCGCACTCCTTGAGAGATTTGCTCCTCATCCAGTCATGTGTAATATTTACCAAGCAAGCCTCCAATGGTAATTCCGGATATGCGTCAAGAATAGAAATAGCAATAACATCATCTTCCATAGAAGGCGGAATGTCCTCCTCCTCATCATTCAGGAATCCTACAGCTTTGCAGAGAGAAACTACTTTGGTCTGCTCCATGATATCCACAGCCAAAGTTCCATTGTCCACCTTGCTCATCACATGAGCCATGTCCAGAAATGGTTTTCCAAGACAGAGTGAAATGCTACTATCCAGATGTTTCACCACATTGCATTGTTCCTTAGCTTTAGACGACACAGTACTAGAAGGCATGACCATCTCAAAGTGGTCATCGGATATGCCCAAAGTCAAGCGACCTCTTCCCATCTCTAAGATCATGTCGGCTATAGCTTGGAAAGGACGTCCAAGTAACAGCTCGTTGCCATGTTCATCCTGCATCTCCATAACTACAAAATCTATCGGAAAGACAAACCTATCCACCTTTACTAACACATCTTCACAGATTCCATAAGGCTTTACCACAGAGTTATCTGCCAATTGAATAGTCATATTGCTTGGCCGTGACTCCTTCAATCCCATCTTTTTGAATGTAGAAAGGGGCATCAAGTTGATGCTTGCCCCTGAGTCACATAACGCTTCACCAAATTTAACCTTCCCAATATAACAAGAAATATTAAAGCACCCTGGATCTTGCCTCTTTGGCGGCAAAGTGCCCATGATGAAGGCACTCACTTGTTCCTTAAGCACGACAACCTCTGTATCCGGAATTCTCCTCTTCTTCGTGATAATGTCCTTTAGAAACTTCCCGTATGAAGGAATTTGCTCAATGGCTTCCAGTAAAGGGATATTGACTGAAAGCTTCCTGAAACTGTCTAAGAATTTCTTAAATTGCGCATCTGCCTTTCTTGCCTTTGCACTATTTGGATATGGGACCGGAACGGCTTGTGCCTTTTGGTGAGGTGGCACATAAGGTGTCTTTTTCTGAGGTTCCTCTTCTGCAACCTGTTCTACAGTATCATCCACGGCTGTGTCATCAACCTGTCCTGTGACTGGTGGTGGCAGCTCCTCATTGGCTTCACCTTCCACTTCAGCTTGTGGTGTGCTTATCTCCTTGGCCCTTGGATTTAACAATTTCTTGCCGCTTCTGAGCAAGATGGCTTTAGCCTGCTGGTTTCCCCCTGGAACATTGGTATTTCCCGAAAAACCTTGATGTGCCGGTTTCTTCAAACTGGCTATCTCTGCTGCCATCTGTGCCATAGATGTCTCAATGGTCCTCATTTGTGCCCCATGGCTTTGCAGTGTTTGCCCAAACTGATTCATGAACTCTCCTTGTTGCTTTATTTGCTGGCCAAAAGTATCCATGAGTTCTTGGTTTTGCTTTATAACTTGATTGAGCAGATCTGTGCTCTTATCCTCCACATCTGGCTGGGGTTTGGCATCCGGATCCTGCAGAAAATTGTTTGGATCCTTCCACGAGAACTTCTTGTCTTTTCTCTATGAATAGTCGTTGTTCCTGTAACCTGGCTGCTGCCTCATAAATTTCACTTGAGCCTCGTCCTCAGACTCATTATCCTCCTTTGCAAGCAACTTCTTTGTGAGAAGATCCATCTTCTCATTCAGTTCTATTATTGCCTTAGATTCTCCTACTACTCGGACCTGCTCCACGTCACCTCTTTCACCCCATGATTGTTTTCTAGCCATATTCTTTAGTATCTCCCAGCATCTGGTGTCCGTATTGTTCAGAAAGAATCCTGACCCAGCTGAATCCAGGTTACTCCTATCGTGCTCGGAGAGAGCAAAATAGAAGATCTTTACTTGTGTTTCTTTATCCAACCCGTGATGCGGGCACAGTCTCAGCATGACCTGAAACCTCTCCCAGGTCTCAGAATATGTCTCACCTGCTAGTTGGGTAAAGTTATGGATTTTCCTGATCATGTCGTTGGTCTTCTCAGGAGGAAAGGACCTCTCAAAGAAAACCTCCACCATATGGTCCCAGGACTCCACAAACTCATCATCTAAATTGTGTAGCCATTCTCGCGCGGCTCCTGCCAATGAACTCGGGAAAAGCTTAAGATACAGTGCATCCTGTGGAAACCTGTCGATTTTAACCATGTCACAGTTCTCAACAAACTGGCTTATGTGCGCGATGGGGTCCTCATTCTTGAGCCCATGAAAAGCATTGGACTTCACCAAATTTATCAAAGCCGGATCAATCTTATATGTTAGAATATTCAGCGCTTGCTTCTTTATAGGCCCCTTAGACGCGGATGTGGAAGAAGACTTGATCTTCTCCCATATTGTCTGTGGCTCGTCCTCCATCTCTTCTTGTTCCTCGGGTTTAGAATCTGTATCCTCTAGATGATCTTGATTGTACCCGTCCTCGTCTTCAGGTCCCGTCAGTAGTGGAACCTCTGATACGCGACCTGCGTAGTCATCACTACGCGTCTGCACCATGCACAATACCTGAAAATAGAAAGATTATATTTAGTACAGTGCTTGACGATTGAAAGTATTTAGAAAATAAACTATGAATTTTTGGAATGAAAAAAAAATAAAAGGTGGCCTAGAGTGGCCGCTCACAGCACTCGAAGTGCCAAAAAATTGCCTTATCCCCGACAACGGCGCCAAAAACTTGACACAATTTTACCATGCTTAGAAACGCAAGTGAACGCGTCGAGTAGTATAGGCCTTTATGAGGCCCGAGTCGAACTCAGGGATACGTGCAATCGTCGGGGACTCCTACTAACTACTCGCGATCAGCTAAGCCGATTAACAAGTTGAGAGTTGTTGTTAAAAATAAAAGAGAAATAAAAACAAAACAAAAGAAGCAATCGATTAAATGTTGGTTTAATCAATTCAAAAGGGTATCTTTAGGATTGCAGTTTCACCGCGGGTTTTCATTGTATTTGATTTTATATAACTACTCAATTTTATCTCTCTATCCGGGTAGTGGCCTGAAAACAGAATTTCCCACTTTCGTGGTGCAATTCACTACCTATGTTTAGGTCGGTTCCACCGTCGTAGTAACCTATACCCTAAACTAGGTGCATTATAACCGATCTCTCAGTTTCCACCATTAATTTTACACCGCCTTGTTCAAGGGATTTATCGATTAATGTAGATTCCGTCTCTTTTCAGCCTTTAATTCTTCTTTCAAAGTGCTTAAGGGAATTAGGTTATTATTATGGTGATCAAGCATAATAATATATTGAGAAAACGAAACTATACCACGGATTTAAGAGATAAAATATGATTCACTATTATAAAACTGTCATACAACGAATTCCCGGGCTACTCCCGGTCCTAAAGATGAAGGGGATTAGCCCCGCATGTTCATCTCACACAAGTACATGGTAGAAATAGGGGAAAACATGTGAAAAACGTGGAATGAAAGGGAAAACCCCTGAATGGAGAAGAACCAGTTGATCCTCGGTGTAGAATGCGTGCTCTACCGCCTCTCGGTGATGGAATCCGTCTCCTTCGGCCTCCAGATCAACTGGTATGAGCTTCTAGCCTCCGTTCTCCTCTCTACCGCTCCTCGGTACTCGTGCAATGGCTCCTCCCCTACTCTTTCGTCTGCACGGCCGTCATTAGGTATATCTCGGTCATTAGGTCGCTAATTAACCGTAGCCGTCCGATTGAGATCATTAGGAATCCAACTCATATCCTACGGTGTCGATACCATCGACGCGAGTCGATGGTATCAACCCGCTGTAGTAACGACGGTTTTGTCATTTTGCGTCGTTGTAGCCTCCATGCGTCGATGGTATCGAGTTGGTGTCGATACTATCGACTGCTTCTTTGTCAACAAGCTGATAGTATCTCGATACCATCGACATCAAAGTCGATAGTATCGACTTTTTTACTGCTTCTTTCGGCTGGCAACCTGTGACCATGTCGATGGTATCGACGGAAGTAGATACTCATTTTTCCTGAAATTCAAACATAAAACCAAATAAATTCACACAAATAATAATATTTTGACAATTAATGTTCAAAACAATAAATTAAAGGGGATTTGCCACAAAATAGCAGCAAAGACCAAAGTGGATGAATTATGCGATATTAACCATAGAAATGACTAATTAAAGCATAAAACACATATGAAACAGGTCTACAAATGCGACTCAAAATCATCGCATCAGTATGCATCTACAATCTTAAGCATATCCACAACATAAGTATATCTACTATCTCTTAATTGCACTAAGCATCATCTTTATGTAAAGATAACAAACAAGGGTTATCATCCAATGTGAAACGTTGTGTATAACTCTAAACAAATATGCTACATGGCTATCTTACATCTTTTATTATGCCATGAGGAAATTGAGGATACCACTCAAAATCCAACTGACCACTGCTAAGTCGAAATCAGTGCCATACAAGATCTAGGAAGAGTCAGACTCCTAAGATCTTCTCCACCCCCGGTCAGTACGGGTCCGCCACAGCGACACATAAGGTCAAGCTTCTAACAGCCTAATCCATCCTTGGTACATGTCATGGCACTAGTGAAACGAGGTGGGTACGCATACCCTACCATCCGAGGTACAACCGCAGTTGTCCTCCAATATCATCACATATATAATCACCAAGACACGACCGTAGCCATTCTCCAACTGAGGGCTAGGTATGACCGCATTCATCCTCCCTAAACACTTGAATTCAAGATGACAAGCACCCCGCATACTCATCAGTATGCACTCCAAGTTTCCCTTAGGAATACTCGTTTCACCATCTGGCAAGTTCTGACACTCAGATGGATCTATGGCATAGGACACTACAGGATTAGAGTTTCACTTGATTAGTTATGCCAATTGGGTGAATTAAGGCTACATCAAACAAGTGGACATACAAACCCTAATTCACTTCTAATAAGCATATAAATATCACTACTTCAAAAGATATAAAATGTGTGTAACATAATTTCTCATCTCATCATCACATGGTACTATTCACTTGCCATTCATGAGACCACACTAGTCATCATACTACCACAAGATATAAATCCTTTCCACTATGTCACAAGGTATCAACCCTTATCAACACAAGAGGATTACAGGTCATTCAGGGCTCAACCATGCCCAAAGGTCATTAAGACCATCATACTATTCCCTGCAAGATCATCATTATCTTTCCATGCCTTATAACAAGGCTCAACAACATCACTTACATATAATACACCAGATTAGCACAATATTGCATTAATGAGCTAGGAGATATTCATAAACAATCATAGTAGGGTTATATTAACATTAAGAACATTTCTTTATTACATCAACATGCAAGGAATCTAGATATGATTAACTGTCATCATATTCATTATGCACTTGCTTAGCATAAGAAAGTATCAACCATGTGGCTATGATAACCACAAATTAACATATCAAGGTTATGATCATAGTAAGGAGATTATTCCACCATCATTCCATAATATAAGAATGTTAAACATGAATACTCATCTGTATCTATTTGCATTACAGTTAGGTTCATAAGATAAATTATATTAATGTTACTAATCAACACTTATACCCAAACCCTAACTCACGACATCCCCATTAGATCATGGATGCATAAGGTGAAGCATCACCATCACATTCCATACTATTCTCAAGTATGAGCCCACACATAAATCAAGGTGTAACCATCAGGTTATAGCATACTAGGGCTTCAACAATAATAAGAGAGTACTCCATGATTGTATTAATCATTCAAGGACTATTCTTACCCAATTACCATCATTTAGTTATATTAAAGCTAGGTATAGCAAGCTATACCTCGTTAGGGTTACATATCAACACAATATGATTATCATCCCTTCTATTCATATGAGTGAATAGGTAGGACTACCTTATTAAGGGTAACCCTCCATTTGTTCCTTCATCATTCAACCCATATCACCATACCACAATGTCACCCAGAACCATTAGATGTTTAAAAGGTAAGACCATTGATTGTTTAAAAGGTAAGACCATTGATTGTTTACATAAGTAAACACCTTGGATAAACCACCTATGAAGTCCTTGATTTGTGATCTAGAAAGAGTCACCATCTAAACCTAGACATCCCTTGATTAACAACACAAAAATTTCCATTGAGAGTAGGGTAAAACCCACAATCGACTGTTCATTTAAAACAAGCCACCCATTGTCAACAATTAAGCTCCTTAAGTTGATCATATAAAGGAAACCATCTAAATCACATTATTAGGACCAACATATTACATTAGCCATCATTACAATTTATTTTAGGAATAAACAGTAGATCTTGACCATTGGGTCAAGTTCATATATTAAAACCATCAATTACAGTATAGGTCCAACCATTGCATCAAATGACCCAAGAAACCATTGGTCTAAGGCTTAATTGATGATATAAGTACAATGCTTGACTCAACATAGGTTTTAGAGACCTAATCCACCATCATTAGTGACAATTAAATCACCATAGGTTGTTAGATCAACACTATATTCATTAATCAACATCAAATATTAAGCTAATGTCATAATTGATTGATAACATCAGTAGGGTACTTAATGGTTGATCATGAAACTTCTAATTGGTCCAAAACCTGACCTAAGGGGGTGACCATAGGTTGTCACCACAATTTGACACCCTTGATCACGACCATCAGTTGTTATGAAGACAACACCATAGGGTTGTTGCAATGGTACCATCATCGGGTCATGGTTTATAGAAGAAATCAGCTTTAAACCCTAAAACTGACCATTGTTTGATAGGTGCTTAGCACCATACGTTGTCAAAACAACCTGATCCAAGTCATATTATACCTTAGGAATAACGTACACATGATCACATGTTCATATAGAACTGAAACCAGAACTGGGAACATTATAAAAATCGAAATCCAAGTCAAGCATAGCTTTTTAGTGCTTAAATCTTCATTTTCAAGCAAGAAATGAGATAGTAAGCTTATGGTAAGCAATAAACGTGGAGCAAGTTATAAAACTTGCCTCTAATGAGAAGATGAAACCCCACACAGAAAAAATCTCGAGTAGGTAGGGTAGAAAATCCAAGAATAAGCTATGATTTCGTCCATCTAGCACCTTTCTTCATCAAATGAGCAAACCCTTGGCCGAATTCCCTAGAAGATGACCTTGGAAACCCTAGGTAGGGCTAGATGGAGCCCTAGGAGACCTTCTTCTCCAAAAAGGGGTTGTATTCTACCTTAGAGCAGTTGGTTCTGCAGAAAAACAGAGTGAATTCGCTTCTCCAGGTTATAGGAAAGAAAAAGCAAGCATAGTTTCGTATTTGGGCAAGGAAAAGGCAAATATAGCCCATGGATAAGAATAGAAGCAAGCATGTGGTGTAAAAGTAGCTTCCCCATGTGTTTATGGCCTTAAACTATTGAGAATATACTAGCACACACACAAGAAGTTCCCCCACTGTCCCTATTAACCTTCTTAGATTTACTTTGTCGAAATTCCCAGCCAATCACATAATTCATTAGCTGATAGCTACTAAAAGTAGCTCATCCGTGAAGGGGTAAACCCTAAAATACCCTTAATGAAAACACCTTCAAACCATGGCTCAACTAGGAGCCCCATGGATAAAAAATCTCAAGAATGATAATATAAAATCTAAGGAACATAATGTATGTGACAAATTGCAAAGAAAACCCCTCAATTGGGTAAATTGCAGAAAAGTCCAAAATGTACAGAAAATTGCATAACTTGCTCAAACAGTGTCCAAATTGGACCAAATTTGAAACTTAATCTTGTCTTATGATTTAAAACATATAAAAAGGTTACATTAGGGTTATAAGTGTTCAATTATGGTAATTAAGCTCATTCAACTCATTAAGCAAGTTCAGGGGCCTTACAGTTATGTGCCCTAATTGAGGTGTTATCCTCTATGATGTGACAAGGAATTGATCATGTGATGGTAATATGATGAGTGTGTACTCATGTATGGCAATGAAAATTACCATGTGGTGATGTGATGAGCCTTATGTTTCATACATTTTATATCTTTTGATGTTGCAATCTACCCATGTGTTTGTAGAACTCTTATAGGGTTTGTATGTAACTTGACTGATGCAGTTAAAACTTACCCAATTGACATTAAGTAATAAAGTGAAACCCTAATCATGTAGTTCCCTATGCCATTACTCCATTCCAATGTCAGGACATACTGGATGATGAAACAAGTTCTCCTTTAATGGAAGCTCAGAGTCGTAAACTATTGAGTATAATCATGTTCACAACGATGGATGCGGTCATACCTTGGCAATGGAACAATCAAGTTTGTATCTCTAATGATTATGATTCAGTATATATGATGTGATTGAGGACATATATGGTTGTACCCTAGATATTTTGGTTTGTATTCCCTATTTCACTAGTACCATGACCTTTTAAGGACAGACTAGGTTGTTTACTAGTGTTGTGACCTATATACTAAGGGAAAACTAGGCTATTTTGCAGCTGGACTCATATGTCCCTGTAGAAAACTCATACTGACTATGTGCAGATGAGATCTTATGATTTCGGCTCTCTTACATATCTTGTATGGAACTGATTTGGACTTAGGAGTGGTTCGTTGGAGTTGAGTGGCATACCTCAACTGCTCCGGGATTAATAAAAGACGTAATCCATCCATGTAGTATATCTGTTTAGGGTTAAACAATGCTTCACATTGGATGTTAACCCTTCACTTGTTTCTTATAATGTTTCATTTTTTTGAAATGTGGTAAGAGAAAAACAATATAAAAAGTGGTAGATTTACATGTTCCCTTATATACCGTGTTAGCCATGTTTTACCTATTTAGTTAGCCTGATTAATTTGCTTAATCTTCTTAACCTACTTTTAGCTGATTTGCTCATCCTATTTAATAAGTATTAATTTGCTATAATCAATAACCATTGGTTGAGAGTTATATTTCTCACTGGGACATGGGTATCACCTTGTGGGTCACCACATATTTTTAGTTGGTTGCTAGCGGCGTTCTCAGGATTGTGGTGTCGAGGAGGAGAAGCTTGGAGAGCTGTAGAAGTAGAAGGTTGCATAGTTGTTGTTAGTTGTAGAGTCCTAGAGTCATCCCTATTCTCTTAGGTTTAGTAAGGGGATGTTTTGTGGATGATATGTATATTGACACGTGGTTTGGTAGTGTACCTATGTTTTGGTATATGGCATGTATATGTATACAGGTTGTGGTAGATGCCACTATTTAGATATGTAATTACCTAGTATGGTATGTGATGTAATATAGATGATGGACCATTATTTAGTGTTTTCTAAACATGATAGTAATGTTTAAATCAGTTTTAATTTACCCTATTTTCTGGTGTATGGTTGATCAATTGTTGATCGCGTGTTTTTTTTTGAGTGATCGAGTTTGGCGTGGTGGGGTGTCACATGTGATATACATGAAAATATCAAGATATGATGATCTAGATGTAATCTACTGAAGATATGAAAGCTAAGTAAAGGAGGACTAGATATACATTTCTTCTCATATGTACAGTTCTCATGTAAGAAATTAATGTAACTCTTTGAAGAACATCTTGTAACAATATATTTGAAATAATGATTATTTTCTATTATTTGTTATTTGGTTAAATTTTATCCTTGGTAATTTTAGATAATGGATCTCAACTTTAACTTCCTTCCTTAATTGGGGGATGTTGAAAAGTGAGGTCGTTACATTTGGTATCAGAGCCCCAAAATTTTCAAATAATATTTAATAGTTTATAATTTGCAGTAATCTGTAAAAATAAGAGGAGAATTATTAGGGCATAACATGATGGTAATGGTGTCTAGAATGGATCATGGTTTTACGGGATGGTAATATTTTCCTCCACACCATGATTCTATGAAGTTGGTATACGAGGACTCCCTTAGCCAATGTGATATAGGCATGGACAAAACCTAGGGTTTGCCTTAAGTAATGTTTCCTCTAAGTATTCTCATCTATAATTCCATCCACTTCTCATCCTCTTGCTTAATAAACCCTAAAATATATTTCCCTCCTCGTCTTGAGTTAGGGTATTGAGAAGAAGTAGGATTAAGGCATCTTTTGCCAACCAATATACATGTAATGTGGAATTAATGATAAAGTAAAGAAAAAAAATTTTATGGGTTTTGTCTTCAAGGGTAAACCCTAGATGGAGCTAGGGTTGGTTTAGGAAATCCCCTAGTGTGTTAATGCATTATGAAACCCTAGGGTATAGGGTATGGTCCTTGACCCTAATACAAAACCCTATATTGGGAAATGGAGGGTAGTGTGGGTGAGATAGAAACCCTACCCTTTGGAACCCTAATTAGGGAAGAGGAAAGAGGAAATCAATTTAGGTGACCTAATCTCTTGTGCATGCATGCATGTGGAGAAATTCATTCATGATTCATATGAAGGGATTTAAGAAACATAAGCACCCAATGGTTAGAGATCTAGGGTGGGTCTACCCAAGAGTAGGAAAAGGACCTATGGGGGAGGCGAAGCCCTAAACCCGTGGGGTTAGGTGTGGCTAGAAAACCTAACCTACTCATGTGAGCCAAGAAAGCACCCTTTCTTAGTACCTTTCGTATAAGGGTGAGATCATAAATCAACTTAAAGATTGAGGTAACCCTAAATGTCACCTAAACCATGAATATATATATATATATATAGAGAGAGAGAGAGAGAGAGAGAGAGTCAGGCTAGAATACACTCGAGTGTACGGATCACACAAATACACTCAAGTGTGTTTTCATATCAAGACTATTTTTTTCAAAATGTAAACCATTGATCTTCATCGTCATATTATAAATAGGCTACATACAAATTTTGAGCCCATTTGGATGAGTGTAAGTCACTCATCCGAGGGCAACAAAATCGACGCGCGAAACTAATTTGAAATGCATAATTGTTGTGGTCTTCATAACATGAGCTATACATATCCAAATGTGCTCAAATTTTGCATATGAGTTGTTCATGAGATGTTTAAGAAGATCAATGGATTAGATTTTCAAAAAAAATATTGCATCATGAAAAACTACTTGAGTGTATTCCGCTCCGGATACACTCGAGTGTATTCTAGCCTCACTCTCTCTCTCTCTATATATATATATATATATGTATATATATATATATATATATATATATATATATATATATATATATATATATATATATATATAGGACAATGATCCAGTGATAAACATATCTTGGTGAGAGCATGAGAGGCATTTGAATAACTTTGCACAATGATCAAATTTTCATAATCTAACCATATGGATTAAAAATACACCCTATTAGTCACCTTCCCACAAAATTTCATCATCATAGGACTTTTATTGCATGCACAACAAGCAAATCCTTTTCAACGATCAATATTGAGTTTTAGGCTAACCGTTGGATGTAAAATGTGTATATTGTATATATGGACATGTAAAAGATATCTGATTGTGATGATTTTGTGTGTGAAGGTAAATGTAATGGTGTTCTTCCCATCCATAAGGTTGGATATTGAAAATAATATACAACTTTATAGTTATTCAAATGCCTCTCATTCTCTCACCATATAATGTTTCTCACTAGATCTCTACCATATATATATATATATATATATATATATATATATATATAAAGTATAAAAAACATTAAAGAACCTTTATTTAGTTTAATCCTTGAACACATGTATGCTATCTTTGAGGGACACTATGGACAAGACCAAGAGGGAAGACCACCATGGAAACCAAGCCCAGGAGGGAAGGTTTCCATGGAGACTAAGACCAAGAAGGGAACGTTGCAATGGAGACCAAACCCAAGTGGGAAGGTCATTAAGAAGTCAAGCCCATGATAGAAGGTTTCCATGGATACCAAGCTCAAGAGGGAAGGTCATTAAGAAGCCAAGCCCAAGAGAGAAGGCTGACCAAGGCCAGGAGGGAAGGTCATTAAGAAGCCAAGCCCAAGAGAGAAGGATGCCATGAGGACCAAGCCTAGGAGGGAAGGTCACTAAGAGGTCAAGACCATGAGGGAAGGCAACCATGAAGACCAAGCCTAGTAGGGAAGGTCACTATGAGATCAATGCATGGACAAAAATTACATGATGTATACCCTAAGAGATGAAGGAAAATTTGTGTTAAAAGATTACATATGAACAAATGGGCTCTCGATAAACCCTAGGTAGGGCAGAACCCTAAGTCAATTATAAGGTCATGTAGGTAGGATTAAAGGTACATAAAACCGATGAGATTGGGAAGTGATCGAGCCCTAAATACACTAGACCATGGGGTCAGGAGATATCCGTTCATGTTTCTTGGGGCCCATAGGTCATGCGAGTGGCCACCTTCATGAGTTCATGAGTCCCAAGGGGCAAATAAGAGAGGTACTCCCTAAGTTCATAAGGCCCATGAGGACAAGAGGAGATCACTCCGAAGGTACATGTACCCCTATGGACCTTATGACAATGACTACAAGCTAATGAGACATGAGTTGTAAATATAAAAGGTATGAGAAGACATGTAATAGTGAAATCCTAAGGGAGTTGTGCACAAATACAAGAGTGAGTAAGACACTTGACTTCACGAAATATAAGAATATTTTAGGATTGAAAGTAATCTATGGTTTAGATTCATGATGAGAATGATTCAACCTAAGATGTGAAATTTTGAGATAATGTGTGGATAACCCATCTTTGATCTTGGAATGGGACAAACTTTGTATTTAGGTTGCAATCAAGTGCTTATTTCATCTTTTTATGAGTGAGGGAGATTGGGTAGAATCATGTTATGTTAAAATTGACATATGAGAATGAATAACCTAAGTTGAGTTTAATGACATTATTTAGGGTTTGGGGTGTTACCTCACCCTTATGTAGATATAAATGAATAATAGGTTGGAAACCTAGGTGAAAAGGTAGTCTCCAAGTGGAATTGAAATCACAAAATGAAAATGTAATCACCAAGATATGACATTATGTAAATACTAGGATGTGGATATGCCTTGAATTGAATTTAGGAACCAATTTTTGTAATAATGTGAGGAGTTTTCACATGAATAAACGTTGTTAAAGATAACAGAAGAAGGGTTTCTAACCAAAAGGTTTGACACTAAGATGAGTTATCATTCACCATAATATTAATAGGCTTGAATTTTGGGGACAAAATTCCCTTTAAGGAGGGGTGAATGTTATATCCACAACTTTTGGTGAATTGCAAATATTTATAAGTATAAGACTTGATTTAATAAACAAATTGTATAATTATAGTTGATGGAATATCAACTTTGTGGTAGGGGTGCAACCCAAAGCCTAAGTGAGGCCCACGAAACTATCTACCTTGCAAATAGGTCCCTGTGGAACAAGTTAATTAATAAAAGGGATTCATGCACAATTAAAGGATAATGGCTTTGTCATTTCTTAGAGAATAAAAATATGAAGTAATGGACAAGTTTCCAAGAGATTCTAAAATAATTATAATTTTGATACGTAATGGAATAATTATCTAACAAGGATTGAAAGCATGATTTTTGAGGCATCAAACAATAATATTTCAGTGTGACTTTTTGTGTAGTCAAAGATAATAACAAAAAGAAGAGAATTCTAAACTTTTAAAGAAAAAGAACTTTCCATGTGGTGTGGGTAACTAATTTAAGATTATACTAAGAGAGTAAGTTTTGTATATATAAGTTATCCCAATAAAGCTTAAAATTAGATAAAGTTTGGGAAATACATTAATGAGTTACCCTCCAAATTTCATAGAAAAAAGACATTCTTAGAAGCCTAGGTAAAATCAAGAAGGAAGAGGGACTGACGTGTAATAAATATATTATATTCCTTTATTTGAAGAGAGAGAAAAGGATATATGGAAACGTCCTTTTGTTACCAAACTTGTCTCAATTCAAGATTATGGAATTAAAGGATAATGTAAATGATTTGGAGTCAATTGGAGGAGTGTGGTGAGAGTTATAGATTTTATAAGATTCCTAAAGTGAATCATTAAGGAATACATCAATGTAATTAGTCACATTTAGGGAAACTAAGAATCTAGAGCTCGACCCATTAATGCATCACATGCCCTAGTAACTGTTAGATCCAACATCAGTGGTTCTCTTGTAATCTTCTACCTCTAGCCTATTTTGGAAACTCAGGCTACAAATTATCACCTTCCCACTTTCATCTCTCCCTCTTTCCAATCCTTAATAACATCTGGAAGTTTTCCCATCGATTTCAAGGCACTGTTACTAACTTACCTAACCTAGAAATCCACTGGTTTTGGTAATAATTTGGGTCTTCCTCAAATGTCAGCTCATCGAGGAACTTGGGGATTTATAGGGAACAAAAATCCTTACACCACCTTGCCTATAAAAGTTTTTCCCTATAACCCTTGTGTCGGGGGCAATGAAGTGCCACCCTTGATTTTATGACATTTGCCATAGAGCCCTCTCACCTTGACACCTTCTTCACCGAAGACCTTAGCCTCCCTCCGAATATATAGGGCAACGTGAGGAAATTGTTGTGGCTAGAAGGATGGGAAAAAGTCTGAAAAGAAGGTTCATGGCTTAGTAAATGGATGATACGTCCCCTACTATCTCATCCACAAGTCTACGGTGGCCTTATTGTAGGCCGACAAACACTTGGTTGGGTGGTTTCCTCCAACCATCAAAAACCAAGACCAGACCCTCTTTAGGTTCAAAAAGGTCCAGTAAAACTCCCTAGATCTTCACATGCCTCCTCGAAGCAGGAAGGGGGAAGTCAACTATTTGGTTGACCATCTATAACACTGGTTTGTGAGAGAAAGGAAATGAGGGTTGAAGATGAGGATGTATGTTTTGACATCCCTTTCCCTAAGGTCGACACATCATAGAATGGAATTGTCTAACCTTTCCTCCCCTTTTTCTTATCTCTATCCACGCGGGCTCGGGGCTCCACTACGATGAACAACCACAATTTGGATCCAACTACATGAATCGGGTAAAATAAATTGATTATTTACCTTTGTAGCTTTTTATCATTGATTAGATTAATGTTTATCGTGTACAAATCACAATTAATTATTGGAAGCTCCAATAATGACAAGCCATATATGAAACTTGATCAGAAAATGAGAGGAACACGAAAACGATGTATTTAAGGGCAGTAGTACTGCACAATTTACCTTAAGTAACAACATTAGTAGATGTAACCATTTTATGACCCGCACGAGGAGAGTGGGATGAATAATATAGTCTCCTAGCTTCCCAAAAAAAAAGAAAAAAAAAGAAAATGAGAGGAACACGAAAAAGATGGATTTAATGTGTAAACCTGATCATAGTTCTAAAAGTGGGACCAATATATGTGTAAGTGGTGAATATGGTATATAAACCCTAGTTTTTATGAATAAGATTATTAATAATTTTAATTACATTTCCTTGATATGTAAACTAATATTTTGAAAATAATTGAGATATAAGATGATCACAAAAATAATGATGATAATTAGGGTTTCTAAAGTGAAGAACCACACACGATAATTAGGGTTCAAAAATCAAGGATCGTAATTTGTGATAATCTTAATGAACATAATTTGATCTAAGTGTTCATAATGAAAGGATATGATGAATCTAATAATTAGGGTTTGACCTAATGTGTTATATGTAATGGAACTAGGGTTTTTACCCTTATTCCTTATCCCAACCCTAAACCCTAGATTAGGACCCGAGTAGGGTTTAATCTGATTAGTGTGATGGTGACACTTTAGAGTTTACATACATGCATATTATATGTTGTGTTGCTTGAATTAATCTTTGCTTGCTTGATTGGATGATATGCGTAATGTTCTTAAAGTATAATTGCATGGTTCTACATTGAGGTACGTGGTTATGACTATGACTTCCCACAACATCATTTGTTGGTGTTTGCTGAGGATTTCTCAAAGATTGACTAAATAAATTGTTGAGTGTTTATTTACATTCTGTTGAATTATAATTCCATTATGAGTATCACATAAATGAGATATCATATTCTGAACCCTAGGATGACATGTATTGAGGGGTGATGCACATGAGCCCTGGAGGGACAATTGTCACACCCAAGATAGCATATCAAGTATGGGCTATGGAAAGAAATTTCCAGCTTTTATTTGATAGTAATTGATTGATTATATGTTGGTATAGTACTTGCACACCTTTGCATGCACCCACATACACAATATAGCAATACATTGAGATGTGTTTTGTTTCACATCATTTTAGGTAGGTGTTATACATGAAGATATCAATATATGGTGATCCGGATGAAATCTACTGAAGACATCAAAGATAAGTAAAATAGGACTAGATAGATGCTTATTATCATATGTACAATTCTCTTGTAAGAAATTAATGTAACTACTTAGAAGATCATCTTGTATACAATAACTTTTAAATAATGGTAATTATTTGCTATTATTTGTTGTTTGGTAAAATTTGGATCCTTGGGAATTTTAGATTGTTACTCTCAACTTTAAGGCCCTTCATTAATTGGGGGATGCTTAAAAGTGAGGTCATTACACATATATTTCCTATTATATTATTCATTTAATCGAAGAGAGTACAACTTTACAACATTGGAAATTTTCACGTAAGTCTTCGCCTTGGCTAGTGCTAACTTTAGTCATGGTATTCACTGCATTGATGGAGTATTTTATTCATTGTTGAATGATGGATTGGCCATCTTTGTTGTTGTTTGGGCTGTCATCACCCTTTCTTTTTCCTCTATGGTTTCCATATACAACATAATTGTCGAGCTTTCACCTTTGCTACGTTCTCCATCACGCTTATGTTTTTTATGACCTACAGAGAGGAAGTCATTATTTCTCTTCCGTATTGTTAATGCATTGCTTCTATAACTAGTGGGACCTGAGAAAGATCCACTTCTTAATCAAATAAGGATCATCATCTATTTTAAAACACACAAAATTTGTCACAATGGACGAATAATTATTAATTAATCTTTCATAAATGAATTTCACAAAGACCAATTTATATCAACTAAATAAAATTATATTGACTTTTTATAATTTTATAAGATATGTGATTGTTCATCCACATGGAGTTATATGAAGGTAAAACTTTAACAAATAAGTAGTGGAAAATTTAGGCTACTTAAATTCTACCTCCCAGAAGTCAACTCTCCTAAGAGAAATTATTATCCCCATGTAAAATTATACATGTCACCTAAGGGGTTGGAAGCATGTCCTACAAAAAGAGAAAAGGTAGAAGTTATTAGCATAATAGCGAGTATGTGCAGAATTAGAGATTGGTCAATATATGAGAAAAGGAGGAAAATACACTTCTGTGGGAATCCAACAAAGAGGGAAGTAAAAAATCCAAATGGATATCAAAGATAACAATTTAAGGTAATAAAAAGATACTCTTTTCACGTAACAATTCCAATGTATTCCATTAGAGCATACACATAATATTTGGGCACACAACCCATCATCAATATCCAACAAATAGTTTACAATGCAAGTGAGATAAACACATCACTAGTACAAATATAAAATCATTTGCAGTCAGGACACAAAACATAGAATGTGATAGAGAGTGGCACACAACCAAACTCCCAGATGTATATAACATGGCATACAAGTTGAGGTAAGGAGCATATGATCCTCCATATCTAAATTACAAGATTGCAAGAGGATTAAAACCTAAATGCATAATAGGAGGACTAAAAGCATAGTTCTTAATAATATAACAAAGGGGGATTAAAACCCAAACACCATAACATTATATATCTCTGGTACTACTGAATCAAAAAGTAAGCAATAATGTAGAGGCACATGAAAGTTTACTCATAAAAAGAGTTTCCATTACCCTTTCAGAACATATCATATGTCCACCACAAAAGTGTACAAAATAGTGTACCATTTCAAAAAATGGAACATTCTAGTTCAAATCCTCAAAATTAGGGTTACATCATGAAATAGGATGAACAATATATAGTTTTAGAGTCCAACAAGCATATCATGCCATTTAAGAAGATTGAAGATCAATTTCAAAATATTACGACTCTTATGAGTCAATATCTCAAAAGAAACATGTTTACATTATAATATGTATTCAAAAGTATTAAGATAGAGAAAACATAGGTAATTGTCCATTATGATTAAGAAGGGATGAAACATACATTAAGAAAGAGAGAAATTAGATTAACTTCCTAATATATAAATAATGGGATGCAAAATACCTCATTAATGTTCTAGTATATCAAAATTCAACACTAGATCTTCAATAGAGCATAAAATTACATATTAAGAATTTATACGAAATTAGGGTTAATATATCTTTGACTACATGACCCTATAAATTGCCTGGTTATTATTGTTGGATTAGGTTATCAAACAAACACTTTCATGCTAGGTTATACTATTCTGATTTAATATCATATTTTACCTTTTTAGGTCACAAAAACTATTAGATGTGCATTTCAGAAATTCAAGCCATTTGGAAAAATCCTAAATAATCAAATCTATAATATTGAAATGAGATGATGAAAATTATACCATTTTATTGACAAAAATCCTATGATTCCAATGCATAATTTGTTGTAGTTTCATATGCTCTTATATTAAGTAAAGTAATTTTGAAAATATTTACAAATACTAAATTATTTAAGGATAATAACCAAAAGACCAAAGTGTACTTTTATAAAAATATAAAACCTTACATCGTGACAAGGTGGTATTGTCAGAAAAGAATTAGAGAAACTTACAACTAAAATAAAAATAAGGCGGTAAAAATATGGGTCCACCCTTGCAAGAAAAACAAAAGCATGTCTGGCATAAGAGGAAAATCTTGGAAATCGAGGGGAAAAATCTTCCTACTCCCTCAGCTCCCTCTAGGGCCACAAGAAGCTTCTCTTCTACAAAAAGGCCTATATCTTGAAAAGAAAAGGAACACTTATAGACCCCAAACAATGATTTAGAAAAGAAGAAAATGTTGTGGGGGATCATAGGCTAGAAAAAGTTGAGTTGGGGGAGAGTGTGGTATTTCTAGCGAGAGATCTTATAGTAGGAGAGAAACCAAGTTGGCAACAGAAAATGACAATGATTTAGACTAAATTTGGCATGATAGGAAGATCACACTAGGTTCGGGCAACAACATGGGATGGAAAACTATATATAGGTTTTGGTATTAGGCTTACTTGGGAAGATGGCTCAAGTGAACTTGGAGGAGAAATTGAGAAAATCATAGAACAAGGGAAGTAGGGTTTGAGTTAATGCTTGTTGGATGCAGAATCATAGAAGGAGTGTATGAGAGAAGCAATAGTGAGTTTCCATGGATGAGGGAGATAGATACCCATCACATAAGTTCCCCTTCTCCGTCTGGTTCAACAACCGTGAAGACATCTAGGACAAAGATGATCCACTGACTATCCATTTGTGTGGACCAGACTTGTGATTCAATACTAACCATCATCTAAGAGGACACACACTCAAAAAGGGAAAATAAAAAGGTATAATAACTATATGAAAGAAACATTAAGAATTTGAATTGTTTAAATTAAATGAATGATATTTTAGATTAAAACAATATTATTTCTTTCTAAATTTGTTAGAGGGGTCAACCGAGGTCTGACTGATATCAAAATTGACATCTTTTCTATTTTTGGCATGTACAATACGAATTTTCCATTAGTTTCCACTTTTGGGTTAATCCAATATGTCATTTCATATTTTAGAGTTGAACTTATTTTTTCAATGAATGTGAAACTTGCCCCATAGACCAATTATAACATGAGTATTTTGAATATCACATTAGTTTCCACTTTTACATTATTAAGTAGGTTGTTTAATATAATAGAGTTAAAAGTTTTTTTTTATATTTATTCACCAATAAAATATCTATGAATAATATCTTGAAATTAGATTTGTTTTTAGGATTATTTTTCCTGGTTTACTGTACTTACTTACCTTGTGCAACTATATTCATTTCATAGAGTCTCCCTTTGAAAATGATATTAAATTTCCAACAAAAAAAACTAACTTTTGACCAGTTTTGTTAATATGGATATGCCCAATCTCATTTCCATCACTATTTAACATACTAATTGAATTAGTTGCCTTATTGAGGGTTGGGCACAAATGCATATATTAGTCATTATATGAAACTCATCATATATTATTTCATAGATTTGTAATTATATTTTATTAGTTTATTTTACTAGTATGAGTTGTTTACATTATATTATCTAGGATTTTATTCAAAAAATAATAATTATTTATTATTGATTAATATTAGCTATCTTAGCACCAACTACTTATTATTACTATCGTTTTGAGGTTAAGGGTGACAAAAGACCTATCTTTTACATTATAAGATTTTAGATATTTTCACGAACTTAAAAATAGCATGTTATGTTATTTAAACCCATGACGTGTCCATGCTAGGGCATAAAATAAATATTTTTTGGGGTTCACCTAAAAAGCATACTCATTGGTACCTAATTCAAAGAAATTAGCATTTTAAGGGCATGGAAGGAAAACTTCAGTGTGTTATAACACTCCATCCCTTAAAAGGATTTCATCCTAGAAATCTAACCATCCATATACTACCAACCAACCCATTTAAAAGGTTTAACCTAATAAGTTAAACTACATAACTCAGAATGCATTAGGGTTACATATACATCTTTTAGTCATGGTTACTTTGTGTGTTTATGATGTTCATAGGTCAAACATCCATCTAGTTGGTCTCAACTAACTAGTTCTATTTCAACATATCTCATAAAACCCTAGAGTTCACGTAAGAATCTCGTGAGCCACTGGGTCAACTATGGACAACCTAATGGAGTAAAGAGGGTAGGTCCACTAAACCTTTATTACAAGCCACATCTTCCTAGTAAGAACTCCATACTCAAAATTAGGGTTTAAGAGTTCTAATATAACTAGTTATAGAGGTTCTTAATGAAAACTTCATATGTTCCTTCATTGTGACTTAGTTCATGAAAACATTAGTGAAATCTAGAGAATAGTTTTTTACAAATATTAGTATAATGGAAAATGAGTTTTCTTCTAGAAATCATGCAAAATAAATCAAGCATGAGCTCGAAATAAATTTAAGAACAAACTCACAAATTTCAATATTAAGATATCCTTATCTTAAAACTTTGATATCCTCATTACCTAACTCCATCATTATGTAAATCTTATAACATCGAATGAGATATGGAGCAACTAACCTACACATTAGGATATGATAGTAAGTTTATCATCATATCAGATTCTACTTATCAAGATCCTTATGTGCACCTAAAGTGATTCTACAACTTACTTTCACATCTCATAAACAACTTAGTTATATTCTAGGGTAAACATCTCATCTGGGGTTTCCACTTAGGGTAATGGTCCTAAAATAACTTGGGAGGATAAAACTGAAATAATAATTACTCAATTACCTTGGATCTGACACCATATTGTAAGGAGTGGCATCTGAGAGGGTATCCACTCCTTAATCAATCAAATAAGGGTCATCATCCATATAACAAACAATCAATAACTTCTTGCAATGGATGAATAGCTACTAATTAATCTTTCAAAAAATGACATCATAAAGACTGAAGTATAGTAGAGGATATATTGACAATTTATGATTTTACAAGATACATGATTGTTCATACACATGGGGATATATGAAGGTAAAACTTTAACAATTAAGAAGAGGGAATTCTAGGTTAATTTAAGTCTAACTCCCAAAAGTCAACTCCACTGCAAGGTTTTGATCACAATGTCAAGCCTACCATGTCATTCACCTAAGGGGACATACCCCCACAAAAGGATAAAGGATTGAGTTAACACCATAAAAATGAGTATTTACAAAAATATAGACTAAGAAATATTATGGGGAAATGACAATAATAAAGTCTTATAACAAAGAGAGAAATAGAACATCCACAATGGAAATGAAAGAGAACAATTTAAGGTATTCCAAATATACCATTTCCCTTTAAAATTCCAAAGTATACCATAAAATCATAACCATAATATTTAGGGCACACAACCTATCAACTACATCAAACAAAAAGTTTAGCATGAAACTAAGATAAACACAACACTAGTGTAAATTGAGAAGTCAGCGGAGGTTAGGGCACATCTAAAACCTAATAGGGAATGACACACAAACGAACTCCCAAATATATATAACATGTATTACAATCCTAGGTATTGGTCATATGATTCTCCATCTTAAAAGTGTAGCATTATAGTAGGACGAAAACCTCAATGAATGACAAGAGGACTAAAATCTCAGTGCCTTATAATATCATAAAGGGGGACAAAACCCAAAAACAAAAGCTTTGTATAACTCTAGTACTTTGAAATAAACAAGAATGCAAAACCTATAAGTATTTGTGAATACTTTCCTTCGTATTCCTTTCCCTATAGAATTGATTTTGATTTCTCTTGATCTAAATTAGGTGGTGATACATGCTTAAAGTTGGGATAGATCTCATATGTAGTATATAATGTATGGCATTATAACATATAAATTTAAAATAAAAATAATACATGAATGTGCTGAAAGAATTAGAAATTGTTGGAACATGCCTAGATCATCTAAGTAGATAATAATTTCGTAATATTATATTAATGATATTGATTTCAAATAGTTGAATAACCTAATTGTAACTAATACATTAACAACGAGCTTTAATCTGGATTTCACTCTTTTACCAACCTTAAATTACATCTAGAATGATTGTTTCTCCCCTAGAATAAGTAACTATCCCAAAGTACTATCTTCTTGTGTCATGTAACATCTAATGTACTATCTCATCAATTTTGATGGCCAAAACACTTGAAGACAATTCAATATTTAGGATAAAGGTTATGTATTCACTTATTATAAATCTTGATATATGGATGTGTTAACTTAATAGGGCATATTTCATAAGCCTCATAGTTTATATATTCTAACTTTGTTAAAATATTAGGGAATGAATTGACTCTTCACCCATTTATAGGACATAAAATTACATCAATTATCCTGTCTAGATTCGTGATCTTAATGTATATGAATTATAAAGTTAAGATTTTTCTAGTCTGGTGTATTGCCTGATCTACCATTCTTCCAATTTGGGTCTCAATAAGACCTCAGTGTCCCATTCATTTAATTATTTGAAATCATGTTTTTTATATAACTGCTAATTACATTTAATTCCATTGGTAACCTTCCTTTTTCCCCATAACATCATCTCCCCCTCATCATGTCCCTTAACCTGTATGAGGCTCGCGTTGAGCGCGATAGATGTGTTGAAAACAATGACTATCCTTTACTTCTCTTCCCTTCTCTTCCTTGATTCCTCTTCCCACTATTTCATCCCTTTCCTTTTATTGCCCTCTCTGCTAAACATTTGTTCTCTCCATATCCTCTTCCATGCACCTAGCCAAGTGGCACAGAGCTGTAATGTTGGTAGCTCACCGCATAGGTTAGTCACCTTTGATGCTGATAAGAGGCATGAAACTGTGATGCTAGCCCTTAGGCCATTCCCAACACATGTTTGTCTCTTCCTCCAATAATCTCGATGACCTCCACCTCCTGAACAACTAGGAAGAATGGTGGACATGAGGTCTACAGGTCTCATCTCTATGTCTATTTCTTTGAACATTCTCTGACTTGAACACAAATTCCCTTACCTCCCTTCTTACTTCAATAGCTAGAGAAGGGGAAATATGTGGCACGAGTCAAACATTGCCAACATGATCTCATTTAAACTCACAACCCCAAGAAGGTGGGGACCATAAGAGACATAACAAGGTATGCATGTTTCAAACTATAGAAAGTAGTGAATCCCTGGTTCGATGAAGTAGTGAGTGAATGATCATGTAATGGTGATTAATGACTTCACCGAGCCTCTTGAATTGGAGAGAAGAACCATTTTCTCATCTTTGACAAATCTTATGCCATAGAAGGTAAGTTTATAAGGCACTGGGTGAATCTATATCAACTACAAGATAGCTATGAAAACTTGTTGTCATATTTTCTAAAGAACTTAACTAGGACCATGTTGTGTTTATCCAGTAGACGAACATGTTACCTAGAAGTCACATGTGGAGATTGCATCAACGTCAACTCTTGGATTAGTTTCTCTCTCCTAAACTCCAAATAATGTTTATTGTTTGGATTGGTGAAGATTGAAAATTAAAAATAAAGCAAAACAACAATCTAGATCACCTAGTCATTTAACCCTAGCATATATTCATGCCTGTTGACTAATTAAAAGACTATTACTTTAGATTTTATAAGTCATGCAATATTTGATTTCAAAAAAATTGTTAATAACAATAGTAGATAAGATATAATCAGATTAATTAAAATAGAATATTCCTCCCCAAACCCAGAACAAGGAAACACATCAACATCTATACAATAGGAAAGGATGGTTTGTGGAATCATACCTTGTCCCGAGGCTTGCACGGTGACAATACCTCGCGGCTTGTGCGGTCTTCACCTTCGGTCTTGGACAGTGTCTGTGCAGCTCCTGGTCGCACTGGGACTGACGACTCCTGGTCTCACCGGGACTGTCGGGATTGACAGCTGTCCTCCGAGCGGCAGAAATCTCTCGCCTCTGAAGTAGTCCACACGGATCACCTGGAACTCCAATCTCCTTGTCTCACAAGGAATTGGAAGGAGTCGCACCCTTATGTCAGTGTACTAGTCACTGACACACTCTCCTGCTACCAATCACTTTCTGCAGTTGTCTTTCCCTTACTGTGCCTCCCTTATTGGGTAGCACTTGCTCGGGCTCTCTCGGTTACCAAAACCAGAGAGAACGACAACTTTACAGAGCAACTGGTTGTACTGTGTTGTACATTGAGAAGCTCCCAATACCCTTATATATAGGAGGGTCATGGGATAGGGTTCTCTATCCCGGGCAATGTGGGACTAAAGCAGGAGTAGAAGGGTTCGAGATTTTCCACAAAAACAACCAATTGCGCAACCTGAACCGATCATTTCATTTCTGAAATTCGGTTGGGGACCTGTGCCGGTCGGTTAACACCTCAACCGATCGGTTGGGACCCATGAAACGGTTGGTTCACTTCTGAACCGGTCGGTTCGTGGTCCTAGTCAGTTCCCGATTGACTTTTCCTCTTTTGTTTCTAATTAGTACCAAATACCAATCCTTGTTCCAATCAAATTGGGCAAGTGAAACAAAAAGAAATTTCTCACCAATCCTACTTTCCCAACTTGCTCAGTTGGACCAATTGAACGATCATTTCAACACTTGAACCAATTGTTTCCCCCTATCCATGAGCCGATCGACTCACCACCTGAGCTGATCGGTTCACCAAGCTCAGCCGATCGGTTCATCACATGAGCCGATCGGTTCATCACATGAGCCGATCGGTTGGGAGTGAAGATTGTGCAGAAAAAGTCAATTGCTGTTTCAATCAATCCGATACTCTAATCAATCAGTACAACACCTTGAACATTATGATACTGATATATCAATTGATTGAGTGTTTAATTGAACTACTAAACTCCTTTAGTAATCAATCTAAACATTGTTTGTGGACAAAACTCCTCTTCCATGTTAAATCCTATGTGTGTGACCCTGCAAGTCCATTTCACATTGGCAGTGAAAGTCCATAACACTTATGACTTCACAGGCAAAGAGCGGTGCCTAGTCACACATCAGTGCTACCCAAGTGAAAATAGAAAGTTGGAGAACAACTTTCAATCCTACAATCCGTGAATGGTGTTACAGTGAATGTATAATTGTTGTCACTGATATCCCGAATGAACTCGAGGCATGGAACAGTCATCCTGTCAACGTATATTCACTTTCTTGATCTCAAAGTAGATTGGAAGAGATATGTATGACATCAATATCACATACTGATTCACACATTCGTGCATGCCTTTCTCTATCCTACTCATCAAGTGGCCATGGATATCATACTCCCTTAGGAGGGACAAATCCCATATCTATCACTCACCCCTCAAAAGCCCCATGTGTCAAAGCCACCCAATCATCACCTTTATAACAACCCATGTTTCAAGACTACGTTTGATGATGTCAAAGTGTGCCCAATGACATGTGTTGAGTGTAGTGATTTCAGGTCAAAGAATCACACTCACCACCATCACTATGAGTACTGACTGTGACTACCATGTCATGGTTCCATGTGTCAAACTCACGGTGGGTCTGTCCGGTATACTTGTTCTCTAACAAGTACGTATGTGTTTGGTTTGATATCTCTATATCATGACTAGTGAGATTCTGTCATCAACCAACACCACAATCTAGTCTTGTGTGTCATTGCTATCTATCTACCTTCCACAATGACATATGACTAGGGACATAACAAGAATGTACAAACTCTTAGCATCCGTATGATCTCATCGTTCAGGTCCTTAACCTGAAAGAATACATCATTGAGTATTGTCATTCTCTAAACATTCAATCTGTTCTATCACTATCTCTTATGACTGAACCAGAAAGAATTGGAAGCTTGCCTTTGATGTTTATCAAATCAATCTTAATGTATCCCACCAATCATCCCATGATTATCTCTCAGGGCATACATACCAACAGACTCCCACTTGCATTGCAAGCCAATCACCCTTGAATCATATTCATAGTGATCTTCAAACATGTCCCACATGTTACTCTGCTCTAGTGTGATCATAGTGAGTAATGGAAACACCTTGCCAAAGTCAGTATAAATTGCATGTCTCTCATCTCTTCATTGTACGTCATACGTATGAGATGGAGTTGCCATAATATGCGATCTAGTATTCCTTTGCTAACCTTTAGCCACATTGCATGATCAAGGATTCCATACTTGTCATCAATGAGCAGAATATCTATAAGTTCATCTCATGAACTTCCAGATCCATATAGTATCCACTGTTGTTCTCCAACACATAGATACTCGCCATTTCCCTTTTAAATGATTTTATTGGAACACTTCCAATTATCAACAAACTTTCACTTTTATATATCTTATATATAATTTGCAATTAATTTTCTGTCCTTTTAGAAGTTTGCATCAATGTAACTCTTTACATTGAACTCTTCCTTATCTCCATAGAACTAGTACTTCTCAAGTACTTATCAAGTTCTCATGGTATTCCAGTAACCCTTACTGGAAATAGACAGACATCCACTCGTCATGTCTCACATACGAGTTATCAGGATGAGCACATCATATTGCCATGTCCTACATACAATATGATGAATGCATTTTGTTCTTGCCATGTCAATACATGCAAGATAATGGGATGATTACATACATGATAGATCCATATCTATTCTTAGTGTTCCCATTCTTCATAAGAATTGGACACTTGGCCTTGGGATACTAACTCCATGTAACATGGACAAGTTTTCTCCCACTGAATCTGTGCATACTGAACCCTTCAGTACATATTGCCAATGTATGCTTTCTCTTTTCAGGTCAAGAGGTTTTTTTGAGAACTATCTCTATAGATCTCTATTCCTATCACATAGGAAACATCTCTATCTTCCTTTAAGATAATTTCCACTTTTGGATTTCCATTGTAGAACATTTCCATTTCACATCAACATGTGGAATGTGAACCCGCTCCCACTAAATCACAGATCCCTTCTTTATCTTTGACATATCAGTCAAAACCTTTGACTATATCATCAAAGTAAAGATCCAATTCTGAGTTTCTTGTACTCAATCAATCACATTGATTAGTCCATTGTAACTTATAGACTTCATTTGCATTAGTGGATTCATAAACCTTATAGGTTGTGTCACGTACACATCCTTGTTTTATTCCTCATAGGAATGCGGTTTTTGTATCCACATGCCAAATGTCTTAGTCATTAAGTTGCAATCAACAAGCATCATCCTTCTCAAAATGTTATCCATGTGTCTTAACACTTAAGATTCATTTGCACTTATGGATTTCTGTGCTACCATCAAGGTCATACCTTATGGTTCACATGGATGTCATTTAGGATGTAATGGTCATAAACCATAACTCAAAATTTGGTTCCTCATATTCATCTAGATAGTTGACTCATCACATGAACAACTCATCACATAGATAAATGAGGTGTATCCGTCAAGGATATAAGAACTTACAACTCCTTGTGATTCTTAATGTCCTTTGTTAGTGTGGGGTATTCTTTTATTAAGAAGAATTCAATTATTTGATAATCATTCTCTAACTCCTTAGAGTATGATTCCTTCTTGATTTAGACATCACCATGCCTTAATCATGAGTTCACTATGATACACAATCATAATCACTCATAAGGATCTCAAACATTTGGTCCAAGTATTTCATTCATTGATCTCATCAAGAATTAACACTTTACCAAATTTACACTTCATCTATGATAATCTTGAACAATTCAAGATATTCATATTGGTATTTCTCCAAACACCATTTGAAGGATTAGAATTTGTTCCAATAGGTGTGTAAATACATCACACGTATCATACCTAATAGGATAATCATTCTCCTACTACCTTTAGTGAAGATTGATTAATCATGTCCAAGATATTCATGTCTCTTACTGATTCTCTAACCAAAAGAGTCTAGATCTATCCATCACATGGAAACTAGAAATGAATTTCTCATGATTGATGATAATTTGATTGTTTGAGTTATCAATAACTTTAGGCATCATTTTATCTTATGCATATCAAAACTACAAGATAAATAAGGCATTTCCACAAAGATCATATCTTTATAAATTGAAACATCTCTTTATTGATTGCCATCATTGTCATACAATATGCAAAAATAAAGTGTTTCTATCTATTGGCAAATATGAAATAGCAGTTCATAACTGTATTACATGCCTTTTAGGTTGAAAATAAACTAAAGTACTGCTATCTATGGCGGAAACATTTGCCCCATTTATTGAGTGCTTTACACTTTACATATTGGTATCATATACCTCAAAAGTGTTACAAGTTTACTTTCATGACACCTTTAAGTAGAGACGTTTGTCGCCTCCTTCTTCTTTTGTTCTTCCAGATAGAGAGGACAATTCCTTTTTCAATGTCCTGGCTTTTGACAATGGTGGCAATTGCCTTTCTTGGTCATGCCTCCCTTGGCCTTGAGAGCTGAAGACGACTTGGGCTCCTGGCTAGCATCAGAACCTTTCTTAGCTTTGCCCTTGCCCTTTCGCTTGGACTTGCTTTTCTTGCTTGTGATCACCATCACAAACTTAGGCTTGTCCTTCTTCATCTGTGTCTCGGCTGTCCTCAGCATGCCCAACAACTCTGACAGTGGCCTATCAAAGTTGTTCATGTTGTAGTTCATCACAAACTGACTGTAGGATTCTGGCAACGATTGCAGTATCATGTCAGTATCCAACTCTTGGCTCAGTGGAAATCCCAGTCTTGTCAGGTTCTCCACATACCCAATTATCTTGAGTATGTGAGGACCAACTGGATCTCCTTCTGTCATGACACACTTGAATAGTGCCCTTGAGACATCGTATCTCTCTTGCTGTGCTTGATCTTCATACATGTTCCTGAGATGCTGAATCATCATAATAACACCCATGTTCTCATGTTGTCTCTACAACTCGTGGTTCATAGAGCACAACATCAAGCACTTTGCATCAATGGAATCATCATAATTCTTCTTGTAAGCATCCCTTTCTGCCTTTGGTGCATTAGGAGCAGGTTCCTCTGGAATTGGAGTATCCAGGACATAGAGCTTTCTCTCTTAAGCGAGAACAATTCTCAATGTCCTATACCATTCGTGGAAGTTTGTCCCATTTAGCTTGTCCTTTTCCAGGACATATCGCAAAGAAAAGTGATTGTTGTTTGTTGCCATTTGTACTACAAAAGGAAATATGCAATTTTAGTCCAAAAACTCATTTTTTAACTTATTTGATTGATCTGAAAGGTTGACGATATAAATTAGGCCTTTAATTAATTATCACTCCCACTATTTTACTTCAAATTGATAGCCCTCACCATCAATTCAGAAGATTGCAGCATACAACCTTCTAGTGGGCAAGATCCTGAAATCCTCTAAGTCATGTACCAGTTGGGGCTGTCACCCACAACTTAGATATCTCAGGTAGGCAACTCTTGCCAATTGCATCATATGCAACTCTTGATAATATGTCATATGCAACTCCTTGCCATGATCATCTCCATGCCTCAAGGTCCTAGATCCTATCTAGGTCACCTTGTTAAGTCTGACCCAAAGCAGACACGATGAATATGCACCCCGCTAGGATAGACCCACATATCCACCCTTCACACTTCCACGAGATAGACGGTGCACCACGCTAGGGCGTGCCCACACTTGGTCGATCAAGCTTTTCACGTGTATCACATTTGGAAGGCATCTAAAACTTAATATTTAATGAGGGATTTGGTTTTTATATACATATACATATCCAATCACCACAATACATAGTACATATCATATACATGCTATATCCCACTGAAAACATGCAAAATGATAAAAGCGATGATTATGGCCATCCTAATGTGATTCCTCGAGCCAAGAGGAATCACGGTCATCTAGGTCTACATCTGTGACAAAGTGGTTTTTTGGCTTAATTCTGAGGACGGAATTTCCTTTAAGGTGTGTAGGATGTGATGGAGTGAAATTTTGATGTTCTTGGTTTAACATATTATAATGAGATAATAATAGTCCTTGAAGTGTGTTTTGATCATATGAAGGCACTTCAATTGATTTGAAGTAAGTTGAAGGTCTTTTGATGTCGTTGTTGTGATTAAGATCCCTAAGTTCATAACTTTTTGAGGTATATTAGATCAAGGTAAGATATCTTTAGCCTATGTATCGACCTTCTTTGGGATGTCAAAAACCCTTTAGTTCCGTTGTTAGAGTCACGGATCGCATGTTAGTGGTTCGATCCAATCACTAGGACGACAGTAAACTGAAACCAGTACACCTTTTTGCTTGGGATCATGGACCCATTACGAACATGGGATTCCTAGTCATCGCATGTCGCAAGATGAGGGACAAGGCACGACCCTCGGTGGGCGGTTGCTTGGTTTGTGATGAGGAGAAACAACCCTCTTTAGAGCAGTTTTAGAAGCTACCAGAGGGTGGAACCTCGCTGCGGCAGCTTCGTGCAGGAAAACACTACCCACGCACACAGGTGCCCATGCCTGGTGATTGACAACAACAACCAGATCTACAGCTCGCGCTGGACTAGATGGCGACGCCGAGTAGACTAAGGAGGAGGCGCGCACCACAGTGGCGGCTGTTGTCCAGGAGACGACGGGCGTGGGCATCAGGCGGATTGGGCGGAGAACGACACCAGTCGGGGCGGCGGCTCCTGCCCAGAAGAATAGATCCTTGAGGAGGACCGTGCGGCGGCACCCATGTCACGCAAACGCGTCAGGCGAGATCACAAGAAGGAGAAGGCAGGCAGTCCACTGATCGGCGCTGACTTAGAGCCGAACTCTAATCGAACTGAAAGTCGACGCCAGAGAGGAAGATCACAATGACTAGCTGCGGCGGCAGCGGATGTTTCTAAGAGATCCCCCAGTGGCGGCGGCCTAGACAGAGTCCAAAGAAGAGTCCCACAAAGGGTGAGGTCAGGCGAGCCCATTACAGGTGTAGTCATGAAGTGCTCATTGGAGGTCCATCCAACAACAGCTAGTGGTGGTGAGTTCCGCAGGTAACACTAGGAAAGCCCCCAGCCACAGTCCTTGAAGCTGGTGACTCAGAGAAGGACTTGATTCCGGCAGACTCCTCAAATCTGTGATGAGGAGATGCCAACAAGAAGCCTGAAGGCCGGAGCATATGAGGGAGCATATCCGGATCTTACGGACCTCTTTCCACTTCGTGAGGAGGAGGAGATCATCACCTCTCCCTTGCCGGAGTCGAGCCTCACAGCGGTGACTCTGTTCCTGAGTCGTGCGAACGAGGAGCAGTGTCGGACGGGCACACACGATCAGAGGTGCAACGCTGCAGTTCGGCGGAGGGGCAGCTATGTCGACCTAGTGGGGAAATAATGCGAGAAGAGAGGGTGGGGCTGGTCCAGTCAGACCTGGATGTGAACCGAGTCCAGGTGCATGAACCGACTGGTCCAAGTAAAGAGTTGTGCCCCCACACTAGACACATGGCGACTGCTGATTGGCCCAAAGGGTTTGACTTGGAATGCATAATTGATATGAGGAATATATGATTTAAGTTTATCTCTTGATCAAGGTACGCCATTACCTCTTACTTGGCTTATTATACAATATGCTTGTGTTATATGTGTAGTAAAATACTTGGCATATGGTATTGGATGAAATGATTGTTCTTGTATGATATCTTGCTTTATTTTACATAGTTATGGCTATGAACACATGAAACATAAGATATCAGATCCATCATATGATAGCACTAAACTCTTTGGTAGTACAGTGCATTAAAGTGATATCAAACTCTTTGGTAGTAGATCGCATGTGTTAGATCTCAAACTCTTTGGTAGTAGATCACACGTTAAATGATCTCAAACTCTTTGGTAGTAGATCATAAGGCCTAAGAACATCAAGCCCTTGGGGGCAGATGTATGAGATATATGATGGAAATGTGCTTAAAATAAATGTGTTCTCTTTCTTGTTAATGAATATCTTTTGCCAGTATACGCTTTTCTTTATATTTGTTTAATGTTGCCAAGCATTAGTTTTATCTTATTTCCAAGATATGATGAGAGGTATATAAAAGACACGTAGGCGTACTCAGTACAATATTCTTCAATATTGTGTTGACGTGTACCGCATGTAATCTTTTGTTTAGGTTGTGGTTATGCTCTTGAAGATCTGGGATAGTGAGAGTTGTGTGGCGAGCTGATGTACAGGTGGACCTATTGTCTTAAGATCCTGTTGTTTAGTTGTAGTACATGTATATGTATAAGTTTTTTGTTCAATATGTAATATCAAATGTTGTAACAATTCATCTTGTAATTATATGTTGAATGGTGAACATGTGTGTATGGTTTTATTATTGTTCATGTACATGTGCTACTGATGGTTTCCTTCTGACTTCCTCTGATTTTCTTCTTCTTAGCCTAGTGTGTGGTGTTTAAATTGGGATTCTTGCTGAGGTGAGGATTTCAATTTGGAGTCACACATCAGATTAAGTTTTAGAAAATCTGGGGATGTCACAGGTGGTATCAGAGCATGAACAATAGCAAAGCCTGTCATTTGCTCATTATACAACTCAAAACCAAAGAACCTTGAACTTAATAATCTTTAGGGTTAGATTAGTCATCTTTTAGAGACTAGATCTGACCTAGCCTCTAGGTTAGCACCAAGATGTCTGAGAACTAGGTCTAGACTGGTGCTTGTTGAGTAGCAAGTCCTTAGACGTCGTTCTTTCCTTGTAGTGCAGCGGTATGGGACGTTTTACTATTTGGAAATAATGTGCATCAAGGGAAGAGAAACCCTAGACATATTGCGCACATTGTCTAGAGTAGCTACACTAGTCTACCCCTTGTTCTCACCCTTTTCACTGTTTTCATGACACTGTACTCTCTACTATGTGTGGGACACTCATTTTTAGGATTTGGTTTTTGATTCCAAACGGATCGAACCTTGATAGTTTTCTCTAACACTTGTTTTATCGGAGAAAAACTATATAATATTTTATTATGTATATGTCTTACAAAAATGTGTCCCCACACATGTACGAGTAGGAGGAGGTCATGCAACCTAGGCCATAACTACACTATACATCCACCACAAAACTCGTTTAAGTGCGACGCGTATCGAGTGCATTAATAATACATATCATATATGTAAATTGGGATTTGTGGATTTAGGATTGGACATGCATAAAGCCAATTTTATTCGCATTGTATGCAATAAATAAATGCGACAAACCAAAATCGATCATATCGATAATCCTAAAGTATAGAGAAGTTGACATGGCTCTGATACCACTGTTGGGTTTTAGGGGAGGCAGAGAAGGCAGTGGAAACAAAAATTTTCCTCCCCAAACCCAGAATAAGGAAACACATCAACGTCTATACAATAGCAAAGGATGGTTTGTGGAATCATACCTTGTCCCGAGGCTTGCTCGGAGACAATACCTCACGGCTTGCACGGTCTTCACCTCCGGTCTTGAACAGTGTCTGTGCAACTCCTGGTCGCACCGGGACTGACGACTCCTGGTATCACCGGGACTGTCGGGATTGATAACTGTCCTTCGAGCGGCAGAAATCTCCCGCCTCTAAAGTAGTCCACAGGGATCACCTGGAACACCAATCTCCTTGTCTCACAAGGAATTGGAAGGAGTCACACCCTCCTGTCAGCATACTAGTCACTAACACACTCTCCTGCTACCAGTCGCTTTCTGCAGTTGTCTTTCCCTTGTTGTGCCTCCCTTATCGGGTAGCACTTGCTCGGGCTCTCTCGATTACCAAAACCAGAGAGAACGACAACTTTAGAGAGCAACTGGTTGCACTGTGTTGTACATTAAGAAGCCCCCAATACCCCTATATCGGAGGGTCATGGGACAGGGTTCTCTATCCCGGGCAATGTGGGACTAAAGCAGGAGTAGAAGGGTTCGAGATTTTCCACAAAAACAACCAACTGCGCAACCTGAACCGATCGTTTTATTTCTGAAATGGTCGGTTGGGGACCTGAGCTGGTCGGTTGACACCTCAACCAATCGGTTGGGACCCATGAAATGGTCAGTTCACTTCTGAACCGGTCAGTTCGTGGTCCTGGTCAGTTTCCGATTGAATTTTCCTCTTTTGTTTCTAATTGGTACCAAATACCAATCCTTTTTCCAATCAAATTGGGCAAGTGAAATGAAAAGAAATTTCTCACCAATCCTACTTTCCCAACTTGCTCGGTTGGACCAGTTGAATGATCATTTCAACACTTGAACTGATTGTTTCACCCTGTCCATGAGCTGATCGACTCACCACCTGAGCCGATCGGTTCACCAAGCTCAGCCGATCGGTTCATCACATGAGCCGATCGGTTGGGAGTGCAGATTGTGCAGAAATAGTCAATTGTAGTTTCAATCAATCTGATACTCTACTCAATCAGTCCAACACCTTGAACATTATGATACTGAGATATCAATTGATTGAGTGTTTAATTGAACTACTAAACTCCTTTAGTAATCAATCTAAACATTGTTTGTGGACAAAACTCCTCTTCCAGGTTAAATCCTATGTGTGTGACCCTGTAGGTCCATTTCACGTTGGCAGTGAAAGTCCATATCACTTATGACTTCACAAGCAAAGAGCGGTGCCTAGTCACACATCAGTGCTACCCAAGTGAAAATAGAAAGTTGGAGAACAACTTTCAATCCTACAATCCGTGAATGGTGTTACAGTGAATGTATAATTCCTTTGCCACTGATATCCCAAATGAACTCGAGGCATGGAACAGCCATCCTGTCAACGTTCATTCACTTTCTTGATCTCAGAGTAGATTGGAAGAGATATGTATGACATTAATATCACATACTGATTCACACATGCGTGCACGCCTTTCTCAATCCTACTCATCAAGTGGCCATGGATATCATACTCCCTTAGGAGGGACAAATCCCATATCTATCACTCACCCCTCAAAAGCCCCATGTGTCGAAGCCACCCAATCATCACCTTTATATCAACCCATGTTTCAGGACTGTGTTTGATGATGTCAAAGTGTACCCAACGACATGTGTTGAGTGTAGTGATTTCAGGTCAAAGAATCACACTCACCACCATCACTATGAGTACTGACTGTGACTACCATGTCATGGTTCCATGTGTCAAACTCACAGTGGGTCTGTCTGGTATACTTGTTCTCTAACAAGTACCTATGTGTTTGGTTTGATATCTCTGTATCATGAGTAATGAGATTCTGTCATCAACCAACACCAGAATCTAGTATTTTGTGTCATTGCTATCTATCTACCTTCCACAATGACATCTGACTAGGGACATAACAAGAATGCACAAACTCTTAGCATCCGTATGATCTCATCGTTCAGGTCCTTAACTTGAAAGCATACGTCATTGAGTACTGTCATTCTCTAGAAATTCAATCTGTTCTATCACTATCTCTTATGACTGAACCAGAAAGAATTGGAAGCTTGCCTTTGATGTTTATCAAATCAATCTTAATGTATCCCACCAATCATCCCATGATTGGCTCTCAGGGCATACATACCAACCAATCGGTGCAGTGACATGAGTAGCTACTCACGGTGGAGGGAGATTGCAGCCCCCAACAATTGGACATCCTCCTTGTCGTCCACAGATCCACCCCGATCCTGGAAAGTAGAGAACCTAGATTTTTGCTTCTCCTGGAAAGAAAAGATGGATTGATCTATTCAGTGACAAGCAGAATGCAGAGTTTATGAAGCTTCAATTCTCGCCACCAAAAAGTGTTAGTGGAGAGGTGTGGTACAAGTGTGCGCAATGGAGATTGTGAAGAAATGTGAGAATACATCATTTGGCTACATAGTCAGATTGAAACCCCATTGGCCTACGCTCATCTGACACTTTGAGGTTGTATCAAAACCTAAAGGTTCATTTGAAGTCATACCTTGGAATGAAATTTTTTATTGTCATATTCGAGCATCCATATGATCTGAAAATTGTGATAGAAGGGGGGGGCTTGGTTTGTCAGAGGCAAACCTCTAGTTATCAAGAAATGGGAGTTAGGGGAACTGTTAAGGAGTGTCTTACTAATATACCTGTATGGGTTAGGTTTCTGGGCCTTCCTCTAGAATTCTGGGATGACGAGATGCTAGGTATCCTTGGGAGTTATATCGGTAGACCTATCTATTCTGACTTTGCTACTAAGGCAGTGAGATTATTGGATTATGCCCAGATTTAGGTCCTAATCTCTGTAGATTCTCCCTTTCTGATGGAAATTTTCATGCGGAGTGATTGTGGGGATATGGACATGATACAAGTTCATTATGAATGGTTTCCATACATCTACAAAACATGTGGTTCTTTTGGTCATGAGTCTGAAGTATGCAAAGTTTTAGATGCACCTGAGAACAAAAAGAAATGGATTCATGTGAAAAAGAGTGGATCTGTCTTTAATGGTGATTTTGTAGTTCAACCTGCTACTTTCTGTGAAGACATGATCCAGATGAATCCAGTTGAATTTGATCTAGGAAATCCCAATGCTTCCTTCTTAGGAGTAATGCCTATTTTATTTGGTCCTAGTCCTTCTAGAAATGGAACTTCTATTTGCCTCAGTCCAATGACACATATTATGAACAAAGTTGTGGAGAATATGGAGTCTATTCTAACTGCATGAAACTGGAATGTCCCCTTACATATGCAACATATTCCAGATGATAAATGCAAGGTTTTTACTCCTGTTATGAATTATTTCCAGACTATGAATCACAAAAACTACACTTCGCCTCCCAGACTACATTCCAAGAATACCATCCACACTGAAAGTGGCCAATAACATGTTTGAGAAACTGGGAGAGTTAGGGGATGGTGAACTATCAATTACTAAGACTGGAAGGGCTCTGATCACACTGATTCCAAATGGCTAGTAATATGAGTATCCTCTTATGGAATGTCTGAGGTCTTAATATACTTGGAAAGTAGGAGAAGGTCAGAGTTAATCTTTTTTATGTGAGGTTCCCTGTCAGCATCATGATTGAAATGAAAATTAGGTATAAAAAGATGTGAACAACTATGTATAGACTATGGATGAATAATATGTGGATTTCAAATCTTGCATCTCACCCTTTGGGAAGAATCATTATCCTTTGGGATCATAATGTTGTCAGCATCTTTAAGATAGAGGAAAACGATCGATTCATTCATTGTTTGGTGTCCTGTGATGATGTTTCTTTTCTAGTTACAGCTATTTATGGGCATAATGATGAGAAAAGAAGAAAACTATTATGGGAAGATTTGAAAAGGATTAGTGCTAAAGGTAAAGCATGGATTCTCCTTGGTGATTTCAATGCTATTAGATGCTCTGATGAGAGAAAGGGTGAAGGTAGTTTCTCCTTTACTGCTATGAGGGATTTTAATGATGACATTTTCAATTTGAATCTGGTTGAATTGGATTTGAAGGGTCCTTGTTATACTTGGGATAATAGACAAAAAAGGTGAAAACCTCATTCTTTCTAAGATCGATAGGTGTCTCTATAATCTGAAATTCTATTCAATCTTCAAAGAAGTTAGAGGATAGGTTATTAATAGCATCATTAATGACCATAGATAAATTCATATTAATTTCATTCATACTTGTAAGAAGAAGAAATGTTATTTCAAATTTGTTAATGCATGGATCAAAAGGGATGATTTCCTTAGTCTTGTTGAAAATACCTGGAACATTGATGTCGATGACAATGCTATGTAAAAAGTTATTACTAATATTAAAAATGTCAAAAGCAAGTTGATTACATGGAGCAAAGAAAAGGTGGGGGATATATGTACAAATGCAAAAGTTTCATAGCTTGAGGCAATTGAAGCTCAAAGATTGGCTGTTGTTTCTCCTGATGATGTTAGTCTCAAAGAAATAGAAGATGAGAAGAGACGTCAAGCTATGATTGATGCTGAGGCATAAGAAAATTATGCTAAACAAATCTATAGGGTCAAGTGGCTTAAATTGGGAGACAAAAATTCAAGTTTTTTCTACAACTCTGTGAAGATTAGAGCTAACTGTAATTCTTTGAGAGATCTAATGATCAATGATAAGATAAAGTATAATGAACATATGATCAAAGATCATGTGTTTCTTATTATAACATCCTATTCAATCAGTACAAAAATGATGATAACATGTACCACTGGAATCCTAAATGGCCAGTTCCCTCTATAAACATTGAACAAGTTGACAAGCATTGTGTGTTGGTTTCCAAAGAAGAGATTGAAAGAGTTATAAATGAAGCTGATGGGAACAAAGACCCTGGTCCTGATGAGTTCAATGGAGAGTCCTTCAAAACTAATTGGAAAGTTATTGTGGAGGATGTTACTTCTGTTGTGCGAAATTTCTTTTGAAGTGGAAATATGATTAAAGAAATGAATAAATCTTACATCACTCTTATACCTAAAGTGAAATGTGTTGTGCATATCAAAGATTGGAGGATGATTGCCCTCTATAATTTTTTGTCTAAAATAATCACCAAAGTTATGGCAAATCATTTGCAACCCATTCTTCATGACCTCATGAGTAAGAATCAAGTGGCCTTCATTAAGCGAGAGGAAGATTTCTGATGCACTCTTGCTTATAAATGAACAAATTACTGATTTTAAAAAGAAAAAGATAAGTTCAACAATGTATACTAAGGCTTATGATGCTATTCGTTGGGATTTTTTTTAGGACATGCTCAGAAGGATGAATTTTCCTATTTTTTGGATTAATTGGCTTTAAACTATCATGTACACAAGCAGTTATAATGTCTTGATCAATGAGGAACCTACTCATGCCATCTTTCCCTATAATGGTATCCGCAAGGGGACCCTATTGCCCCATATCTCTTTGTCCTGGATATGGAAGGTTTTACTTCAATTATGAATCATGCAGTTAATAATAACATTATCTCTCCTTTATAATTTTCTTCTATGCACATATCATATCTGTTGTTTGTTGATGATGTCGTGATTTTTGGAAGCAAATGAAAGGAATGCTCTGGCCATTACTAATATGATGCAAAATTTTGATAGGTGTTATGGTTTGAAGATTAACTCTGCTAAAAGCAATGTTTTCTATAGTAACAGTGCTGACAAGAGCAAGATTTCATTGATTATGGATATTCCTGGAGGTACTTCCCCATGAGATATGGGGTTTACCGCTGTTATGTGGTAAGATGAATATAAACCAACGTGCTTCACTTATTGATAAATTAAAAGAAAGCTTGAAGGTTGGAAATTGAAGACCTTATCCTTTAATGGAAGAGTTGGGCTTTCTACATCTACTTTGTTGTCCTTACATCTATTCTGGTCCTTGACTTTTCCCTTACCATCTTTGATTATGAAAGAGATTGAAAAATCTGTAAGAATTTCATATGGGGTGGGGTTGACATGGAGAATAAGATCCATTATGTCAAGCGATCTAATGTCCGTCGACCAAGAAATGAAGGGGGCTTGGGTGTTAGATGTGTGAAGGACATGAATACTGCTGGCATCCTATTGAATATTTGGAACCAAGATAGCAAAAAAGATTCCATGTGGGTTGAATGGATAAATGGAAAGTATCTGAAGAAGGATTCTCTCTGGATGATCAATAATGACCCTAATGGGTCATGGATGTGGAGAAAGGTTCTGAATTAAAGACACTTCATTACCCCTCACATTTCTTATACTATTAGAAAAGGGGATAATATCAAGCTTTGGAGGGATCCCCAGATTCCAAGGGGTGGTTTCCTAAGAGATATGATTGGTTCTAATAATGTTTTACGCCTTGGTGTTGGTCTTTTTAGTTCTCTTGAAAATTTTGTGGGTGAACGAGATTGGAACACCTATGAGGAAAGACACTTCTTGGACTTTATACAATATGTTCATTCTTTACACTATAACTTTGGCATTGTTGATAAATTTTCTGTAAAGGCCTTAAGATTATTCTGATTAGAAACTAGTGGGACATGGTCAGACTCAGTGGTGATAAACCTGATTTAGTTGGTAACATGTAGAAGGGAAATAGCCCCATTCTTTCAGTCTTATTGGATGGAAGTTTTTCCTCAATAAAGTGGATCCCAGGACATGCTAAAAAGCTTCAGTCTAATTGTTGTTTCTAGGTGCCCTCTTTGTGAAAAAGCTTATGAACATACATATCATATATTTTTATTTTGCAAATATACACACAAGATCTGGAAATGTGTTGTACAATTTTCATGGATTCAACACATACCTATGCATAGAGATGATTGTGTGCTGCTGTTGAAGATTGAAAAATCCAGAATATCCTACCTTGCAGTTCTTATCCATGTATGATAGGAGATGAACAATATATTGTTCATGGGAAGAAGCAAAGAAGCCTTGAAGTGTTGGGAAGCTATCTCTTCTGACTTAAGGGCTCTGGATAGGTCGAGATGACCATGGCTCTTTCCTTATTTTCTTCATTACCCTATTGATCACTTTTTCTTCCATTTTCTTTCTTCCTTTTATACTTTCCCTAATGTTTGGACACTTTTTTTACAAAAAATCAATAAAAGGGGCCCACACTTGTTTAGCAAAAAAATTAGCATGCAAACAAACTAGTTAATTTGTCACATCATTGAGTTCGTGTGGTATATATACTAACATAGTATACTTGTATATAACATGGTTATAAATATATACACAAAATTTATTGAATTGAAGAGAACTTTATTGAATAATAATGTTATTTCATATTATGCATGAGTTTATTATAAACCTAGACTGATCATGAAAAAAATATTCAATTAGTAAAACCTATATTTTTATCACAATTATATATTTTGTTGCATGCATATAAATTGGATAGGAGTGCATGATTTTATATATAATAAGAAACGATAACTCGAAATATTCAAAATATACCATATCAGAAAATTAAAATCTAGAAATGGAAAGAGAATATACCTTGGACAACTCTATGGAATAAATGAGTCATGTGAAACTAAATGGACATGCAATCTTATCCACCCATATTATAGTCTCTGGCTAAATAGAAATACAAATATTGAATTATGTGTCCACTTAATAAGATTAAAAACCCGAGAGGTGATCAAAATTAGGATAAGATATATATAGCAATCATAGGAATATATACACATGCTTTGTTTGGTCTGACTATCGTACATATTGTGTTTCTAGGATGAAATTGTGATTTCATGGAGAAAGGAATATCAATTGAACTAATTATTAGTTGAAAATATCAGAAATGTGCAATCCCCTATTATATTTTGAGCATTTAAATGGCTATGAACATAAAATTCATCAATGAGTCATTCTCTTGTATAATATTATTTTTCAGTCCATAATGCCAATCATGTGAATTACAACTATTGAACTTCTGATTCTTTTTAATATGATATCATTGTTGTGTCAATTTCAGTTTATAACCATTGTCATGTCATAATTGAATGTTCTAGAACACACTTGGAATGTTATATTGAATATCCATGTAGCCGACCCCAACATAGTTGGGATTGAGTCTTAGTTGATGATGATGATGATGATGATGATGACATACTTTTGAGTAACCTATTTACCACTATACTCTCTATGGAGGTATAGATTCCTTTATGTAGGAGTTGACTCTTTTCGTGATTGATTCCTATTTCCCTCTTTAAGGAAAACTAGTTCAACAACTATGAAGTGTAGGATGACTTAAACATTTATGGCTATCATTAACCACATTTATCACCTTAAACCCTTTTGAATTGTTTGTTTTCTATTGAGCCTTGACTACATCTGATTTAAGAACTAAGCATGCATGGGTAACAAACTTCAGATCGTGATGTAAGATATAGAGTTGTGATATTATCTTATTGATAAGTGAAAATTTGAATTTCTCCATCATGATAGAGAATGACTTGCCTTCAACATAGAGTTGCCTCAACATAACCTTTCCTGAAGTTCTCTACCTAAGGTAGAACATTATCCTAGTTGAGCTTCAAATAATTCATATATGAAAGTTAGTTGATGAGAATTATAAGTTTTCAGTAAAGATTATTAATAATTCACCTTGCTCATCCTCAAAGTGAAATTGATGCCTAGTTGATCCCATGTGACATATGAATACCTAGTTAATTAGATGATGTGTGAATTGACTATAAGATTATCTTGTCTAGTGAAGGCACTATGGTTGTAAACCAACAATTAATGAAACAAAACCTAAACTTTACCTATAATAGTTGGATAATAATATGACTCCTCTAGAGATATTGAAGTGTAAGTTATGAATTGGGTGAAGAGGGGAATTGTTCATGTTGTCCTATTAGGATCTGGTAGAAGTTGATAGTACCAATTAGGGACCCTTTTCCACCACCTATTCTATATGATAGAGATATTTTTTGCTTGCCTTATAGATCCTTGAATGATTCGAATCCTTGGTGCAACAAAGTGATGATAAAATTACATTACAAGTATTTGGAGGCGTCTAGTGCCAAAACTTTCCATGATAGGAGTAGGTGAAGATATGTCTAAGTATCTCAATGACTTCGAATTTGGAGTCGATGTATCTTGTGGAGCTGATGCAGTTTTAGACACTACCAATAGGTGTTTGAGAGAGCTTCATGTAGATGGGTCTCTCTCTATGCTTACAGTGGATTTCTCTAATGCTTTCAACATTTTAGACAGGTCTATGTCACTTCATGAAGTAAGGGAGAGGTGTCCATCTATTTCCTTATGGTGGAGTTTATCTATGCTCAAGCTACTAGATTATGTATTTGAGACAAACATATTGGTCAGTCACTAGTGCGCAATAAGGTGATACCCTAGGCCCACTTCTATTTTCTCTTATATTGCACCCACTTATTCATGAGATCAACGATAATAGTAAACTTCTTCTCCATGCCTAGTATCTTGATGATGCGACCATCATCGAGGACACATGTGTCCAAGGTGCTTGACATCATACAATGCAGGGGTCCAGAGTTGGGGCTTGTTCTAAATGTCCAAAACATTGATCTTTTCTGGCATTTTTGTGATGGACAAAAGATCTGCAAAGGGTCATTTCCTTTGGACATTGGGAGGCCTAAATTAGGAGTGAAGTTACTTGGAGGTGCTGGGAGTAAGGACAAATGTTTTATTTAGGAGTTGTCTATGAGGAGGGAAACCAAAGTTATGACTTGATGCATCTACTCCCCCAGTTGAATGGTCCACAAAGTGAGCTTCTTCTATTATGTTCTTGTATGGGTACAACCAAGTTCATGTTTGGATTAAGGACATGCCAACCCAGGTACATGGAGTAGGCTGTAACATGGTTTGAAAAAGGGCTACATGGGTCTATTGAGGATATTGTGGTATGTGGAGGTCCTTTTTATGGAGACCTTAAATGGAGAGTGGTGTCCTTTCCCATTAGACTCAATGGCTTGGGTATGTATTTGTAATGAGGCTTCTTCATATGCTATTATGGCATTGAGAGCCTAATCTTGGGTTCTCCAAGATCATATTTTACTAGACAGTGGGATACATGGTATGGACTCTGATTTTCAGTATGCTTTATATTATCTACTTGTCACAATTCCATCTCTTGATCTTAACTATTTTGCTAACAAGGATACCCCCCCAAAAGCCCAAAACACTTTCACGAGTTTCATTTTTAACAAAATTGTTAAGGATGTGGAGGTTGAGTTTGACATGACTATTAGTCAAAAAGTAGTTTTTCAAAGTTTACAAGTTGAGCATGCTCAAGATTTTCTTCTTGCTATTTGCATTAATAGCCTTGGACTGCATATTCACCAGTAGAGTATCATACTCTTCTCAAATATCATCTTATGAATCCTCTATTCCCGTCTAATGAGGCATGTCCAGTCAGTCAAAAATCCTTATTAGACACTTTTGGGGAGCACACAATTCATTGTAGGGAACTCCCAGGTTTCAAATACAGACATGATCTTGTCAGTGTGTTCTTTATGATTTAGTTAGACATGATGGAGTTGCTTTGACTGATCCATAGAAGGGGAGATCAACACTCAGACCAAAAAACATTTTAATATTTGGTTGGGTTGGAGGGAAACATGCATGTTTTGATTTAACAAGAGTTTCTCCATTGGTGATCCTAAAAGGGGGTGATTTTATTGCGGGACATGCTGCCCAAAAAGCTGCCTCAGGTAAGTGGTCAAGGCTGAGAAAGCCTGTAATGACAATCAACATGTTTTTATCCCTTTTGGGTTTTGATACTTTTAGGTTCTTGGAGCCTAAGGTGGTGGATCTCCTCAAGAGGGTCCCAAAAATTATGCATAGTAATGTCACGATCCTCATGTTTGTGGATGTAGTGTTTCAGAGGATTTGGTTTTTCCATCCAAAAAGGACTAGTGGTGCAACTTGTTACCCATCTCCCATCTATCTCATTGTAATCCCTTTTGATATTTTACATTAGATATGGCTGTCTTTTAGTAATTTATATTACAAGTATACCTAAAAACGAATTATATTACAAGTAAGTTGTCATAGGAAATGGTTGATTTAGTTCTCATATTTATTTTGGTGCCATTTTTTATTTCCATGGCATGTCTTTCATTGTTAAACTGATTTTCATTATCAAACTATTTGTAAAAAAAGAATCTTTCTATATTTTATGGATGGTTTTTGGACCCATGTCATCACAATACTGAAGTTCCTAATAGTAGAGAAAACCTTTAATGAAGAACCCTTAAAATGGCAAGTTCAACCTTGGGACTGTAGGCCTATCTGTGAAGCTGAGAAGAAGAAGAAGAAGTTTTGGATATCAATATGACCTAGTTGATCTACCCCTTTCAACCTCTTTATGTGGTTAGTTAGGGTATAGATTAAATCTTTTAAGTGGTGGTCTTGCATGATTTAGTTACTAGGTGCGCAACTTAACATCATAATTTTATAAACTTACTAGTGTATGCAATAAATAACTCTGGTTTGTTTTCCTCTTTTAATTTCAAACAAATGTAGCGACACCTAACCAATGAAAATGGCCAAAACATGTTTATTCGAACATCACAAATATTAATTGGATAATTAAATTGAGTTTCCTCTTGATACCAAAGTTTAATTGCAATGAGAAAGTTGTGATTATTAAGTTTTAAATTTATACTCACATATCTAAAGTGGTAACCATAGGTAATGTAAGTTTTAGGGAAAGATTTTAAATGCAAATTATACTAAAGAAAATAATAATAGTAATATATGTTAAGCTGGTGGTTTTGAATCAAGTAAAGTTTGCAAAACCTAGTGATTGTGATATTATCATACCCTTAGAATTCTTATAAGATAAAAAACTTAACATGGACTATGATCGAATCAAAATTTTCCATAGGGGTCACATTTTGGTTACTCATGCTTGTGTGGTGGAAGATAAGAGACTTTAGAAAACCTGGTGACTAAAGCCTTATAATTTATTGAGGGTTGTGAACGAGTGCATAAGATGTGGATCGATATATTTTGAGGAAGAAATCCTCTATAAGAGGTCGATTGTTGTAACATTCTAAAACTTAAAAAATGTTAACAAATTCCCTCTTAACGCTTTTCCTCTATGATTGATTTAATTTCCCTAGATCTAAATTTGTTGGTGGCACATGTTTAATATTGGACTAGGTCTTTAATATCATATAATGTACATCATTATGCACATATTAATTAATAATACAAACAATACATACATTTTCTTAAATAAGTAGGAATTATTGGTACATGACAAATCATCTAAATAGATACTAATTTAGTAATTTCATATCTTGGTTAATTAAATTTATGTCAAAATAGTTGAATAACTTAATTGTAGTTAGTACATTAATAATTAGCTTAAATCGAGTTATATAACTCTTTTACTGGAGTTAACTTACATAGAAAGTGACCTTTCCCCCTAGCTTTAGTAATTTTTTTAAATAACCTAAAATGCATGTGTGCTATCTTATTTTTGTCAAGTAACATGTAATGTACCCTCTAACAAAAATTTATGTCAAAAGCATTTATGATAATTGAATATTTAAGAAATAGGATATGCATACACCTTTTGAAAATTATATTGTTTATGTATGTTAACTTATTAAAACTCTTAGGACATATTTTATACATCTAAGAATGTATATATTTTACCTTTATTAAAAATATTAGGGAATCGGTTGACTCTTTTACCCATTTAATGACCTAAAATGACATTAATGTACCTAGCTAGTTTGGTGATCTTAATTTATATAAATTATAAAGCTTGCAATTTTCTATTGTGTAATACAACTTGATCTAACATCCCCCCAATTGTCTCAATCTGACCTCAATTTTACATTAAGTTAATTATTTAGATTCCTAACTTTCATATAACTACTTGTTGGATTATATGTCATTGTGACCTTCATTTTTATTTCCCCATGATGTCTTCTCCCCCTTACCTCAACCCATCACCCATGCGACACTTGCACTAGGTGTGGAAGGCATGTCGAAACCAACATTCATCCTTCCTCCTCTTCCCTTATCATACTTGCTTCCTCTTACCTCTATTTCTCCCCTTCCTCTTTACATTTTTCCCTAGCCACCACCCATCTCTTCTCCCCATCTCATCTTCCTTGTGTCCAACCATTTGGTATAGACCTACAATGCTGGTGGATCACCGCCTAGACAAGTCCCTTTTTTATGTCAATAAATGGCATGAAACTACAATACAATCCCCTCAGACCATTCACAAATCTTATTTGTCTATGCAACCAATCATCTCCATGACCTTCACCTTTCTACAACTATGAATCAGGGTGGATGGTAGGTTTACAAGTCTCAGCGCCAAGTCTGCTTTGACTATGCCATGACCTAAACACCAATCCCCTTACCTCCTTCCTAATGGTATCATTAGAAGAGGAATATGTGGAAAGAGTCATCCATTGTCAAATTGATCTCGTTTAAACTCACAACCCCAATAGAGTGGGGAGCGGGGACCAAAAGAGACAAGCAATTTGAAAGTTACAGACTCCAAAATGAATTCAGTGCCTCAGACACACCAAGGTTTGATGGTGATTTTTGACTCAGATAGATCCACCCGAAGTGGAGTGAAGAACCATTTATCCTATATTTAACAAACCTTGTTCCTTAAAAGATAAGTTCACAAGGAACTAGGTGAATCTATGTCAACTACAAAACATTGGTGAGAACTTGTTGTTATCTTCTGGTAAGAACTCAATCTAGGACTATCTTTGGCTAGTAGACCAAAATGAAACCTAAAAGTCACATGTGTAAATTGCATCAATGTGAACTCCTGCGTTAATTTCTCTCTGATGAACTTCTAATATTTTAGATTCAATAATAAAAGCAACAATATATACTAGAGTGCATAGAACATTAAAACTAAATCACAACAAAAATGTAGTATTTAAACATAGCATATATCCATAACTACTGATAGGTAAAAAGACTATTACTTTAGACCTTATTAAACTCGTGTAATGTTTGATTTTAGAAATTAGGAAATAACAATAATAGATTAGATGTGATCAAAACTCTCAAAACGTAACATTGATAATAGTTTATTGGGTTAGTCAAATCATTATAGTTAAATTTATTCTTCATGAGCATTCATATATATGTGAATCTATCACGTCATTGAGTTCATGTCGTATATGTGCTGATGTACAATACTAGAATATAACAAGCATCTGAATATATATATAATTTATTGTAACTAATAGTACTTTGTCAAATACTGATACTATTTGGGTTGGGACAGAGTCGTTCCATATTGACCAATGGGTTGGTCTCTTCAGTAGTGTAAAGTACATCACACTTGGAGGAAGGGGGAGGTAGAGGTCAAGGGGCATACTATATAAGGAATTTCTTATAAACCTAGAACAATCGTACAAATTTACCCAATCAATGAGAACTAGATTTTCGATAACATTAAAATCTCTTGTTGCATTAATATTAACTGGATATAGGTTTGTTATTTGGTATCTAATAATAAAAAATAACTCTAAATATTCACAATATACCATGTTGGAAACTAAAATTTAGAAATGGAAAGAGAAGATACATTGGAAAACTCTATGGAAAAATGAGTCATTTGAAACCAAATGGACATGAAATATTATCCACCCGTAGTATACTCTTTGAACTAATAAAAATATAAATATTGGATTATGTATCCACTTAATAAGATTAAAATTCCTACTACTCCGTTAGGTGATCAAAATTAGAAAAAGAGTTGTATATATATGAATAATAGAAATGTGTATACACATTTTATTTCAACATAATATGATAAAAACTTCTACTACGCCATTTGGTGATCTGATTTAGGATAAGAGTTGTATATATAGAAATAATAAAAATGTATACACATGTTTTATTTAGTCCGACTAACATTCCCAATGTGTTTGTAGGATGAAAATATGACTTTTTTGGACAATTATATCAATTGAGCTAACCATTAGTTGTGAAGATTAGGTATGTTCAATCCCCTATAATATTTGGGCATTTAGGTGACTATGAACCTATATTTCATTAATGATGCATTCTCTTGTGTAACCTAACTTTTGAGGCCATAATGTCGATCACCTGACTTGTAATTGTTTAACTTCTGATTCATTTGTAATATCATATTATTCTTGTTGTTCAAGGTTTATAACCCCCCTTCCTGTCCTCATTGAACGTGTTAAAAATCTATTATAACGTGATATTGACTAAACATTTTTGTCTTTCCACTCTATGGTTGAACTTTCCCCTATCATAAAAATTTCTAGATGATGTGGAGTACTTGATCACCCTCTTGGAAATTATAGTAATGGACCTTCAAATTAACTTCTCGGTATGCTCTTTCTTGATAACACTGTGCATGATGTAGAGATCTCATTCTTTGTTTTTCCAGTGTGTCGAGGCAATAGATCCTATGTTGAACCCCACCATGTCTCAAGAATGTGTAATTCTTGTCATATGCACAGAGATGGGATCTATACCTCAACCAACGAGACTACCTCCATCCCATATACAACGAGCATGGCCTTGCTCTTGTGGAAGTTATTATAGAATTTTGATATGCCCATAGAGCCTTCAGAAGATGTTCATTGCAAAGTTCATATGAGCTAGTTGTCTTATTTAGGGTCTTTAACAAGTTTTTGTTAGCATCTATGGATCCACTCATCTGGGGTTGATATGGTGATGTTTGGTGATACATGATCCGTAAATAGCTAATATACTCTTTGATGATATTAGATATAAAATTTGTACCATTGTTATAGACGATCTAATGCAGTATTCTATACCGGCTTGTGATGTTGTCTTTTGAGGAATTTGCTTACTTGTAGAGCCAAATCAATGCTGATAGACACCACTTCCACCCATTTGAAAAAATAGTTAACATCGACCAAGATGAAATAATTTCCATTTGAAGTTTTAGGATTGATCTTTCCAATCATGTCAATTCCCAATGTGAAAAATTGACAAGGCATGGGCATGTTGTATTGCTAGTTTGCAGATGCGTAAATGTAGTCACCATGGATTTGGAAGACTTGACATTTGTGGACATACTGGCAACAACCTATTTCCATAGCGTTCCAGTTATTTACTAAACCTTGTATATTTTTTGCTAGAAAGACCACACTCATGTGTGTGCCACAAAATCCTCCATGGACTTCTTATATGAGGAATTCGACCTCTATCTTCTCCAGTCACTTATGGAGGGCATGGTTGTAAGATCTGTGACATAAATGTCCTTCCCTTAATACATATTGTTTGGCTTGTTGTTAGAGTGTTTATTATTGTCTTCCATAGAGACCTTCATGAATGACTTGGCTTTCCAAGTATACTTTTATGTCGTGAAACCAAGCCTTCTCTTTTCTATTACTATAGTGTCAATGACCATACACTAGATAGGTCAAGAAACCATTTGTACTTCTAAATAGATTCTCTAGTTCCCTTGGATGTTGATTTATGAATCAAGGGTATTTTGGGCATTGAAAAAGGCATTGTGTTCTCCTCTTATGAATTGAAAGAGATATGTTGAAAGTCTATGCAAAGGAACAATGTTTTGTTAAGAAGAAAATAAGTTCCATAAGGTGTCCTCCAATTATTCTAGACTTTAGAGATCCAAAGGAGGGGATCACCATATACTTGGACTTGACTTGCCCCTTGTTGTTTGGCAAGCTATAGTCCTAGGATGTTGGATTTATCAAACATGTTGTTGGTGGAATCTAACTCTAATTGTTTGGATATATCTAGGTTCTTTCCATGCAGGCCTTGAAGGACTACTCATATCCTGAGTCCTTTTGTGATTGACAACTCCATTAAAGAAGATTATCGACATATCAAGATTTGGAGGGATAATGAATCAGGTGAGCCAATCATGCTATATCATCATCTGGGAATTTCTACTCATGTCTCAGTTCTTCAAGAAATGGGAATTCTTATATTTGATCGGCTAGATCTTGCTCTTTGACTGGCATCATTGGTAGATATGTGATGTTAAATTCTGGTATCATTATCTTGTGCATGTCACACCATCCATTGAGGGTAGGGTGATCATATAAATGTCAAACTGGGTAATTATGTACAATCAGCTGTAAAGAAAACACATCACTATATATTGACACAAAATCCTCGTTGCATTATCAAGACTAGAAAATATTTTTCAATTGTGGTGAAATAGGTCTCAATATCATTGAATTTGTTGTATGGATAATTTATGATATGCTTGTAATCGACTATTTATTGACTCATGAATCCTCTCATTGATGTTTCATTAGCTAATAATCAACAAATGTGGGGATATCTTGATACTTATTATTATAGAATGAACGAATTAGAAAGATAGTCATTGAGATTCAAAGGTGCTCTCTCACAGTGTATGTTCCATCCCGTACTGGAAATTTTTCTAGAGCAATTTGAAAATAACCTCACATATGAGTGTGAGCTTAGAGACTAAGCGATTGATAAATTGGAGATGACTGAGCATACCCCATATTTTCTTCTCTTTTCTTTGAGAGGGCATATCTTGTATGGATCTAGCTTTTTTGGGGTTGACCTTGTTTTCTTTTTGGATGACAATGTACCTAAGTAGGTTACAAAATTCAGTCCCAAAGGTACACTTATCTAGATTTGAGCACTATGAGAATCAAAATAGATATTGAAATAGCTTCTCAAGATTGATGATGTGAATTTCTGTAGATTTAGGTTTAGCTTTCATGTCATCCACGTAGGCATGCACCTAGTTATGCATCATGTCATGAAATAAAGTCACCATCACTCTTTGATTTGTAGCCCCATCATTTATGATACAAATGGCATGATCTGATAGCATAGAACTCCCCCTTTTCTGATCTAGGTCTTTTTTTATCCTCCTTAGATACTTTCATTTGACAGTAATCAACAAAATCATCCATAAAGCTTAGGAGTGCATTTCCAGTAGTGTTGTCACAAACACATTAATGTGCGGCAGTGGAAATTCATCTTTAGGAGATGCCATATCAAGGTAGTGATAATCCATGCACATTTATTCTTTGACATCCTTCTTTGGAACTCTTACAATGTTGATAAGACATGTACGTTAGTTTATCGACTTTAAGAATCCAAAAATATAATACTTCTTCTTTCTCCTCGATCTTGATCTTCCATTATGGTTGCTGTCTAGACATTTACTTGATTAAAACAATATCTGGGATGATAGAGAGTTGATGAAACATGATCCTTTCATCCTAAAAGTGCATATGTTATTAATTCCTTATAAATGCATTGATCCAATTGTGTAAAATACCTATCAACTGGAATTTGACAATTTAAGGTAGACGTGCTCCACTGTTGACGTAAAATATCCTAGGGCTTGAGCTAAGATTAATAGTATCCATCTCATCTTCAATGTGACATTATTGATGCTCTTTCGTAATATATTCCAAGATGGGTATGTCTTCTCAACTTATTTTTCTTTGTATACCTACACTACTTCTGTAAAGTATTCAACAAACATTTGGAGGGATAAAGGTCTTCTACTTGTTTTTGGATTTTCTTGATTTTATAATTATGCAGGATTTTTTGGAATTTTGCTTTTAAGGATTTATTGTGAGAGAGTAGGGATGTTGTTGAGTATGTTTGTAAAACCATCATGGGATCTCCACCAGATTAGGATTTTGTTCCTCTAATGACCTTTTTTAGACATGGGAGGTGGCTTTGCCCTCAAGACATTGTGATCCTTCACATACTAGTGTTCAACCTAGTATGTACTTCGCATGAGGTGGATGAATGTATGTGTCATTTATGTAGCTTTGGTTTAATAGATGATGTTGATCCCCCATCCATCAAATCTAATAGGTGTTATTGTAATTGTCATGCATGACATTGTACTATTCTACCATGTCCCCATCACTCCTTGTTTTGGAGCTTTTTGGGCATGGTGAGTTAGGAAAAATCATTGGTTCTACAAATTTGGATAAGTTGAAAAATCACTGGTGGTACCATATCTGATTTGTTGCATCTACGACCTCCATATACATGACTGTCTCAGTCATATCATCATAAATACCTTCATAACCTTCAATCATTCTGCATCTACAAAATGAGTGTTTTGAGCATAGCTAGTCGATCATAGGGGTAGCAATGAACTTGGTTGCTTCCTCATTTGGAGGGATGATTGTGGTCTTTATATTATTGGTTTGGATCGGATTACCTAGGTGTCTTCACTAATGAGGGAAATCTCCTAGGAAATCTCAGGATAGTCATCCTCGTTGTCTTCATTGACATCTTATACAAAGTATGTTATCATTACAAGAATGATGAATTTGGTGGTGTCCTAGCCCTTGTTGTTGTGATAGTGTAGAGAAAGTAAGGGTGGGGATCCTTGCACTCGTGACCTACATTCCATCAATACAATACCCTAAGCTAAAGCTCTTCATCAAGAGAAATTTGCCCTCCTCATTTAGATTATGAGCAAGAGGCAGCAAGGTGTGGTAATAGTCATGGTCAAATAGGCATCTAGTGTGGGGTGTAACTAGTGATTCAAGGGCGTGCAATACTGGGCCGTAGAACCCAAAGCCCAACCCATTTTGTCTTGGTGAGAATTTATGATTTATGTATGCCCTTGTCCTTCCCCCATGACTTGATCTAGCTGAATATGCTTTACTCATAAATGATGGGCAAATATCTGAAGATCTTAGTATCATATGTGAGAAATTGTGGTTGTATTCCTCACAACAACACATATATGATGGAAATGGCATGGAACATCTCAAACCTGAGTTGGAGGTCGTCTTTTTCTATGCAAGCTATAGTGGTGTTTAAGCTCATATCATGAAATGTGACGATAGCATGCTCTAGTTAGTACTTGATTTTATGATGTAGTGATGATGGGATAACCAGTTTTGGTGAATCTATGTCCTACCTAAAGAAGTTTGAAGGAATAACTCAACTCCAAGACCGATATAAAAAGTAAGAAGGTTTGTGGTAGTTTGTAGATCAAGGGCAACACCCCTCCTAATGCATATTTGAATGCACTATGGAAAGATGTTGCTTTGTCAATTGTTGGTTGTAGGTGTTAATGATACCTCCCTAGATTGATAAGAATCTTGAGAGGATGTACGTTAAGGCATGCCCCATTATCAATGAATCAAGATGAAACATTGAGACCTCTACATATAGAAGTGATGAACGTGGGTCTATTGTAGTTCTCTCCTTAGGGTATCTCTTATTTGGGAAACGATATTAGGTGTGGAGTTATAATTTACCTACTTGTATCTACAAGTGATTCTAGACTCTTATCTTTGAATATGTAGGCTCGTTCGATTGTCCTGATGACAATCTATCCATGTATGATCAGTTTTTGTACTACTTCAGCTATAGAGGCCTCTCCTTCTATCTCATCAAGAAATTATATTATATCTCAACATTCAAGGTCATTCACTTCATAATGTTTTTGGAGTAGGAGGCACTTTCTAGGTGTTTATAGTATGGAGGAAAAACTTTAAGTCTTATCTTTAGGGGTATCACTAGGGACTCCTTCATAGGTGATTATCTTTGTTTTGCCTTCATTAAGGGGTGAAGAACCTCTACTAAGGTAGCATGCATCACCATCTGTGGTGTATTTGACTTAGGTGCTTCAAACTGTAGCAACATAGTAGGGGAAATGATGGTAACTAGAGTAGGTCATGGTATAACCACTTGTTAGACGTTTCCTAGGACAATAACTTTTAGAATCCCCCTAGGTGGCCTTTTTACTGGGCACTCCCCTAATATTATGACTACCCTTGAGTTCTTATGGGGATCATTGATTTTTTTTCTGGATAGTAGAAACAACATGAGAATTTTGATACCAATTCTTGAGAGTTTTCTTTAAGGGAACAATCATTTAGAGAGTTGGATATTCATATAATATTATGATAGACACAACATTGGATGATGATGGAATTTCTTCAAGAATGATTGTATTTACCTGACCATATTTATCTGATCCAAGAAAATCATGCTTGAGTGCAATGCACACGTCTTTCTTGTGTCCCTTTGATCGATTAAAGTCAGAAAAGTGATTGGCATATAACCCCTTGGAAAGGGATTAGGTGGCTTGCCTAAGGTAGGAAATTTAAACAAATGTTTGATGGTAGTGATGATATATCTCAGACATACTCCAAAGGTGTAAGCTTCCTTTTTGGATTGGTAGATTCTTTCATTGTAGGATTAGTTGTTCGTAGCTACATTTGCAGAAGAGGGGGTTCTTGCCGCATGTAGATTACTTGCCACTACTTGTTATATGAGTGGTTGGAATGAAAATGTTGCATAAGCATAAAACAATTTGTTTGGAATTGATATTGTATATGTACATATTGAGATTAGAAGTGTTGGGTGTTATCTAGCATCATTTGAATTTGGTACTACTGTGGTGACACAATATTGGTAGCTTGTGGTGGTTCCACTTGAACTAGAGTTATCTATACAATTGGCTATCACCACTTGTTATTTCCGACCACAATTAACACATTTCTTACTTTTATGTCATCCGCCTTAGTCATTATCAATTTTGACTTCTAGTTTATTGTTGTGGATGTGATTTGAGATGGTTCTTGAGGCCTATGATTTCATACACCTCTCTCTTTATAGAATTATAAATACGGTCCCTTTCTTGGATCAAATTGAAAATGTTATTGTAATTTTATAAAGATATAAAACTTATGAGCACAAGTGAACTGTCCTTATTACCATATCAAGGGCTTCCTTATTCATAGGCTTGAAATCTAGATGGATTGAAAATTCCTATCACCATCTTAAGAACTCATAGAAACTCTCCTTGCCTTTTGTTGTAGTTCTACAAGGTCCTCTTTGGTTGGGATCTAATATAGGTTCCATGCATATTGTTCAACAAAATTCTTGACCAATTGGGACCAAGCGGTGGTTGTTGTTAGGTCTTACTTGTTATACCATGCCAAGGTTGGACATGTCAGGGTTCAAGCAAAGTAATGGATCAAGACCTTGTCATAATCTTATACCTTCATCATGTCTAAACAATATGACTTGATGTGTTATAGTGGATATCCCTTCCCAAAATATTTGTGGAATTTTGGCATGGTAAAGTTGTCAAGTAACTTTGCATCTGGGATGTAGCATACACTATTAAAGGTCATTTCCCTATCAATTTTTTAGTTCCAAATGTTTGGTCTTATTTATAATCTCAATAGTGAGAGGATATATGAAAACTAATTCTATTGTGGTATCTTCTTGTCGGGCTGATTCCACATGTACTACAAGCAGTTTTATTGTCACTGACGGTGCCATATAGACTAGTGGTGTGAACCCATATGGTCCTCCCATTTATAGGTTGTAGTAGGGATCAATGTTGGGTAAATTGAAAGTAGACTAGGACCACCTATTGTGTATGTACTATGTCTCTACATTTTTGGTAGTGTTGACCCTCCCTACAATGTTAGGGGTTTCTCCAATGACCTCAATGTCTTCTTCCTTCTTATCCTCCTTGATGTTGCCCTTGGATATTGGCGTAGATGTCATTGCCTCTGGAATCACTGGTATCACCCTGACATTCACGTGTGGTGGATACTATATGGCCCTAGTTGTTGTACATGGGGGTTCCATATGGTATATGGGAATGAGTGCATCCATAAACGGACATATTGGGATCGTCGTTTAAAAAATTTAGGACAGTGCATCCCTTCATGTAGTCAACACCATATGGGTCCCTGAAAGTGACACTTGTTGTTTTGTTCAACATGCTTTGTGATTGAGTCTCCTGAGAGGTGGAACTTTTAGGCACAAGTATGGCCTCCATGGGTTTCTCCCCTCCCACTCATTTGTTTTGCTTTTTTTGACATCTTCTCTACAACTAGTCTATATTGTTTGTCCTGACCATCTTGGTTTTATATATGTGTGATTGGTGAAGTACATACTCCTATGGGTTCTCATTATTCACTAAATTCAAGTTAGTGATATTAAAAAGTAGGGTGCAGTAGAAAATATGAGAATAATTTGTGATTCATGATATATCCTTTTGCACCATTCACAGTGAGAATACTTTATGTTTCATGTGAAAAATTAATGGACCCTGCTTCATTTAGAAGAGTCAAAGGGATAATACAAGGTTATCTACATTTCTCCTAGGACAAGGGATACCTAGAATTGAATTTTGTGATTGAAATAAGATAATCTATACCTGACCATATCTTGGGCAAGGTAGACAATTTTATTAATTTGAACATGAGATGTACTTGTCGATAACATGGATGGGTGGATAAAAAAGGTTGAATGATGATGAATGAATGATGATGAAATGTCTTGCATGGTGAGGTGTGATGTCCCTCAGAGGGTGCTCCTAAAAAGATTATTCAAGAAACGAGGGGGAGAATAGGGTTTGAGTGGTTAATCAAGACAAATGTAGGCTATTAAAGTATAGTGATTGTTCTCAGTTAAGTGCTTTCTCCCCTAAGGCATCATCATCTATAAGGGTTCCCAAACTTATTTAGAGTCCTCAATTGCATTCTTGGTGCCATGTCTCTAACCTGATTCGATGGAATTGTCTTAGGGGACTCCCTTGTTGGAATGTGGTGGGAGGCCAAAAGGGAGGGAACCTTGACCATACCTCTTTAAATTAGTTAGGTGCATCAGGTTGTCTTAGAACTCCACTTCATATTGGGAATATCAGAATGGTGTAAGAGGGATGGGCGTGACATCCAAATAAAGTCTAAAATGGGCCATGGTTTAGTCTGGGATTGTATAGGTATGAGCATGAAAGGGATGTGATGGTCTAGGTTTATGTCATAGTACAGGACCTTTGGACATGGGAGGACCATGTGTTGACAAGTGACTTCATTCAAATTTTAAAATCATCTAGCTCAATGCCATGTAGAAGCTTGAAATCTATGTTCAGTATATGATTAGTCCCATTCATAAGTTTCTTTATGGAGAAAACAAGAGGCCAATAAGGAGATACATAAGAGGTTCCCATTGTTATGGTTATGTTTCAGTCAATTATCATGAATCAAATAGGAGTAGTGGTCCAAAATGGGAGACCATAATTGGGGAGACTTTTAGTAGGGATCAAGTCAAATATCCTTAGAGGATCACTTAGTTCTTTGAGTACTGACCCAGATGATTTTAAAAATTCGATAATTCTTTCAGAATGTCATTTCATTCTGCAAACATTGCAACCTTTTGGAAAGATTATTTCACTTTGAATGGTCATCACTTTACTTTGAAAAACTCATTTCACTTTTGAATAGATTATCTCACTGATATATTTTTAAACAATTTGTTCTTTTTTGAAAAGATTATTGATCTTTGAAGGATAGTTCCCAACTGAAAACATATTTAATGTTTTGAAGTTTTGATTTGATTTGATTAAGAGTTTTAATCTTTCAAAGAGGGTTTCACTTTAAAAAAGATTACTACCCTTTTGAAGTATATTAATTTTATTTGGAAGAGATTGTTCATCTCTGAATGATTGTTCCCTTCTGAAAAAGTTTGTTTAACCTTTTGAAGATTTTTGGCATGATTTGGGTAAAGATTGTTAATCTTTAAAAGATGATTGATTAAAGATATTGATTGAGAATTATATATTTTGAGTCTGTGAAATTTAAGACTACACATGAAGACATTATAAAATTATGCCAAAATAAGATGGTTACAATATTAACATTATAAAGCAAGCAACAATCTGGAGATTTTGAATTTCAAACATCAACTGTAAGGCACATATATAGAAGAATAAACCTGTATCTTTTATCTCATGACCTTAGATCCATTTTGGGCCCCCACTTAGTAGTTACCTATAGAGGAGGGGTTGATCCTTAACATCTTTATGGTATGATGGCACTCATCATGAGGTAACCCCCTTTTCACTGGATATGGGTACTGCTCCTAATACACCTCAGGACTATGAGGTATGTGGCATGAGTGATAAGAGATGGGGTATCCTCAAGGCCTTTGGACGTCTAACATTACATGCTTTGGTATCTTCACTAATAACATGTGCCTCACCTTGGGATCTAACATGAGTGTTGGCACTCATTTTGTAAATGCATGCATTTGTAGGTGTGCATAGTGTAGGTGTATGATTTTTACTTTTTCTGAAGCAAGCCCATAACAAAAAAGAAAGAAAAAATTGAAGCAAGCAGGAAAGTCACATAGATGAAAATTCCGTTTCCTAAAAACATATCAATCATACAAAGAAATAGGAAAGAAGCTTGTTCATATTAGAAGGAATTTCTTATCTTGTACTCCTTTTCTAGATTTTTTACTCATATATTTTGAATTTTTATTAAAGAAAAAAATTAAAAAAGAATGAAGGAAGAGGATTTGAAACCCTAAAAAGGGAGCAAACTGAAACCCTAAAAGGAAAAAAAGAACCAAAACCGTTAGAGAATAAACAAAAAGTAGCTGGGGTGGTTAAGAGCCCGACTCCCCAATGAAGGGACCCGGGTTCGAAACCCAGGTTGTGCTCCTCGGAAACAAATTATCCCGTCGCGCAGACCGGCCCACTGTGCGATTTAAATGTTCCCCCCCGTGTGTAGGTAGTCGAGGGGGGATCGGGGGCTTACACTTCCAGGGGGGTCACGATTGTGGCGCTTCCTCGGGGGTGGTTCCCACGTTATCCAAAAAAAATGCAAAAAGAATAGAAAAGGAAATGAAACAAGAAGAATAAAAAATTGAGCTGGTACTGGATCAGACAGGGCCCTGGGGAAAAAGAGGCAAAGGAGGTATTTTTATATTTGAGCAATGGTGGATCACTTTGGTCTATGGAAGTGGGGGAGGGGTAACGAATGCAAGGATCTACCACCCTACCCTTGAACCCAGGTCAACTCGGCAATAAAAAGTCAAATGACAATACAAAAACCAAAAAGAAAAGATAAAAAACTAAGCTTGAACCTGAACCCAATGAAAATTGAGAAACAAAAGAAAATGGGAAATCAAGCTAGACTGTCTAGCTATCCCTAGCATTGTTACAATTTTGTTGTACCTGAAGAAAAAAAATCTCTTGCGAGAAAACTAATTCAACGATCCCTAAAAACCGATAAAACATGATAAACTCAATGTCACAGAACTAGAATCCCAGTCCCATGAACCAAACGAATACCAAAGACAGCATGCCAAAGCATGAAATTCTTAGCATACATGAACATAAACAAGATAAAGGCACCAACATAATCTCAACATTCTACAATATTATTAAGAAACATTATTTTACTACATGATTTCAATTACATGTTCAAGAGTACAACTTTACCCGTCTGCTCATGGATACTAGGGATCTACAACAAGTACACCTGACATAGCTCACAAAGCCCATCAACATCTAGCTATCTCTGAACCTATAAAATACGTGAAAAAAGGTGGGTCAAGCACATGAGGTGTTGAGTACAGGGCTAAAAGATACATATACATAAGCTTTGCATAATTTGAAAAGATTTGCAAGAATTAAATGAGCATGAAAAATAAAATGTCAAGTTCTTAGGAAAATGAGAGCCCATGTTTTATGTCATTTTACTCCAATTATACCATCATATCATGTATTCATAAGGCATTTGATCAACTTCCCATTGGAAGGATCTGTAAGGGTGCTCAAGATTAGCTAACCCTTTATACGTGAGGGACCTCGAGGCCATTTCCAAGAGCTAATGGAGTTTCTATATTATATTTGCAGGTTATAAAACCACGATACGAGACAAACATCGAGTACATACTAGAATACTACATGGTAATATTTGAGCAAGTAAACAAGAATACATATGTATCACATTTCAAGCAAGAAAGCCATAGTCATATAATTATTTAAATCCTATACTTGATTCAGAGATTAATAACTTAACCTTATCCATGACCATCTAGCCACAAGCAACACCTGATTAAGATCAAGATTACATACATGCATTAGATTCTCATCATTAACCCTAACTAGCATCATTTTAGGGCTTTGGCCAAGTTAGGTTCCATGTTAATTATTAGTACATTAGACGGTCTTATAGTGGTTTAGAGTCCTTTGTGAAGGTGGGGTTCAAGTTCCATGTCATTCTGAGGTTCTGTTCACTTTCTAGGATAATTACAAGATTCATTCCACTTTTGCATTTTGAGGTCTGAAGACTCATAATAGGGCAGATGACCATATCCAATCAAGTCAAGACACCCAATCATAAAAGATGGATTAGATAAGAAAATTAGAGAAATATGAATCACATATCAAGATTGGGTCGATGTCCAAAATCCTAGGCATATGAATCCAACTATGGTATCAACATACCCACATACATTAAATGATCAACATACAAGACTTATATCATTAGGGTCCATCATATGACCTTAGGGGGTACATGCAAGAATAATAAAGTCAGGTCTGAATTGAGGAGGGGGGAGCATAAGAATCAAAACCATACCAAGACTAGGTCACAAGGGAGTCAAACAAGTAATATAGACAACATTAGGTCATTATGGGTGTGTCAAGTGTCACAAGTACCATCATAGTAAAAAGGAGATATAAATTAGATATTTATGTCACTAACCATCACAAGATTAGTGGTTTCAGATATACAAGGTAAAATGGTTCATAAAATATGTCAAACACACCATTGAATCGAGGTGTAAATCAAACATTCACATAATAGGGGTATACTCAAAGCATTAGGTGTCACATGACTTCAGCATAGGAAAAGAGGACAAAGGTGGTTATGAGTACCATATGGTAGAATAAAGATACTGATTTCCAAGTTAGGATGAGACTAGAGTTCATATTAGACGCAAACTTAGCAACTTAGGGCAAAATACATCACTAAAGTCCCAAACTAGGTACATATGTACAATTAGAATAAAAATATAGGACAAAAAGAATGATTAGGACTCTCGTGTACTCCAAAACATATAAAAACTAATGATTTGAGGATTGGAGAGTAGATTGAGCATCACGATCCAAGCTTTAATCATAAACATGCATTAAATATGGTCAAAGAAGGTCAAAGTTCGTATTTCAGAAAAATAGGGGAACTAGAAGAATAATTGGATTCTGCAAGTTATTCCTTGTTTTAGGTCTCGTTGAGAGGATCAAAATGACATATTGGATAACAAATTTTGACCAAAGGGTTTGGGAGATATCGATTTTGAAGTTTTGATTAAGAACTTTAGGAGAAAAACATATCTTACTTAGATCATTAATTCGAATCTGGCTGCAAAAGATGTGAGGTGTATGCCTACGTGGCATTGATGCAGAGGATCCCCATTGGGCATCCTTTTCTATTCGAGAGTGGGTTCGTGATTCTTTGACTAGGGTCAGTGAAGGGCCCACCTTGATCTTGGCCATTCATGATCCATCATGCGGTGTGGCGCCTGTCTTCCTCAGCATGCGAGCAGGCGCACGGAGTTGCAGCTTGCAGCTTCCAGCCTCTGCAGCTCAAGTGGAAGCAGGTGTTATGGGGACCTTTGAGTTCGCCTAAGGTATCTCCCACCTTCTACATCACCCGTCGGAGCTGGCTGTGATTTTAGGTCGTTCTCTGGTGGCCAGGGCTTTGAGCTCGAATTGGAGGAGACATAACATTGCCGCCCAGCCGGGGGGGTCAAGGGAATGGTGAGAAGGGGCTACAAGGTGAGAGAGTGAAGGAAAGAGGGTGGAAATGAAATGGGAGGAGGACACAAAGGTTTTTCCCCAATCTATTTCACCAAGGATCGAGTATAGGCTAGGATTGGCTCAAGCTCCTCCACCTGTGCTATAATGTCACGTGGACACTGTACGGGGCTAGGAGATGATACTACAACCATTAGATCATGTGATCCAACAGCCAGCATTAGGGGCACATTAGGGTTTTCCAAAGCAAAAGGGGGCAGCTTCTAGGCCGTTCCAGAACATTTGGCCCAACAAGGCTCAAGTTCGACTTAAATCCATTAAATCCATTGAAATTTGAGAAAAACCTTGAAAGATCATAAAAAGAGATATGATTGTCTGATTGAGATGATTCTTGCATCGTTGCAAAGCTTATAGAGATCTCTACAACATGATATACATTAGAGATAATTATATTCATATGGGATAGGTTCAAAATATCTTCCAAGATGGTGATCATTAAACTTATGAAACTTAGACAAAAAGTGCAAATTAATGTAACACATGGTGAAATTGATCATTGATGTGACCAAATTGGAGCATCATCACATTCAAATAATGAAATCGGCATCAGATTGAGAAAGAGGCCACTTGATGAGAGATAAAGAGTGCAATAGGGGAGAGAGAAAAGATCAGGTTGTCACACTCAAATTTTCCACCATGTTTTTATTGTAAAATGATGAAATAAAAGATAAACGTTTAATTAGTGGATATATGTACGAAAGCCAATTTATTGACTACACTTAAGGGTAAATAGGAAAAAAACATAGAATACAACATTTTTCATTTGCATACGACACATAAATTCTAACATTTTTCATTTGGAACAAAATCAAAACTCATTTGCAAATGTTATAGTATCATAATTTGTTCAACAAATGTCTAATTTTTGTAGACTACAATACCAAACTTAATATTCTTGTCATTACCAGGAGTGTCATTACCACTGAGAAAGTCATTGTAAAAATCCATCACCTCTCTCACCACATAACCCTCAATAATACTCGCTTCAGGTCGATAATGGCTTCGAACATCACTTTTAAAAACGCTCATGTATCGTTCAAAGGGATACATCCAATGCAAGAAAACTGGTCCCAACATTTTCACTTCCCTAGTCAAGTGGACAACAAGATGTACCAGGATATCAAAGAACGACGGAGGAAAATACATCTCAAGCTGACATAGGGTAAAAACCACTTCTCTTTGCAAATTATCAAGAGTATCAGGGTCAATAACTTTGCTGCACAGACTATTGAAAAAGAAACAAAGTCTGGTGATTGCAAACCTTACATGTTTTGGCAATATAGATCGAATTGCCACAGGCAATATTTGTTGCATTAGAGTGTGACAATCATGAGATTTAAGACCTATCAACTTTAGATCTTTCATTGATACCAATCTATGGATGTTGGATGAGTAACCCTGTGGCACCTTAACATTTACCAAACATTCATAAAAAGCTTTCTTCTCCTTTCTAGATAATGTGTAACAAGCGGGAGGTAAGTATGTTCTCCAATTTCCCATTTCATGTAATTCTGTTAATTCTGACCTTATTTCCATTTCACGTAGGTCCAGCCTGGATTTTATCCCATCTTTAGTCTTACCTGGTATATTCAACAAAGTACCAATGATACTATCACAGACATTTTTCTCAATGTGCATGACATCGATACAATGCCTGACTATCAAAGAACTCCAATAAGGAAGATCCCAAAATATTGACTTCTTCTTGAATAAAGATTTGTCACTCCGTGTGGCCATAGTACATTGTAATCTCTTACCAAATTCATTGACAAAGTCTTTTACTCTTTCATAAACAACCTCCTCTGGTATAGGTTTAGGTGCACTCTGTTCCTCATTCAATCCATTGAATGCTTTGCGCTTCCTATGATACAGATGAAATTTTGTAAGAAACCTTCAATGACTGAGATATACAGTCTTACCGTCATGTTTTAGTCTTGTTGAATCAGTGTTCTCCTCACATATAGGACACACTTTAGCTCCTTTGACACTATATCCAGACAAATTCCCATATGCTGGAAAGTCATTAATAGTGCAAAACAACATAGCATGCAAATGAAATGTCTCTCTTCGTGAAGCATCATAGGTCATCACACCTTCACCCCATAGTTTCTTTTAGTCATCAATAAGAGGTTCAAGATAAACATTGATATCATTTCCAGGTTGTTTAGGGCCCGATATCAACAACGACAGCATTACGTACTTATTTTTCATACACGGCCAGGGAGGAAGATTGTATATAACAAGCATGACTGGCCAAGTGCTATGTTGGCTGTTCAATGTCCCGTATGGATTCATCCCATCTATACAAAGCCCAAGTCTTAGATTCCTGACTTCTTCACCAAATTCAGGGTACAATAGATCAATCTTCTTCCATTGTGGGGAATCAGACGCATGTCGTAGGATCCCATCATTATTTTTCTTAACATCTGCATGCCACCTCAAATTCTTCGCATCTATCGAATTGGCAAACAAGCATTGAAACCGTGATATTATAGGTAGATACCACATCACCTTGGCAGGAGAACCAGTTTTGGACTCCCCCAAAGTCGTCAATTTATACCGTGACGCACCACATTTTGGACAATCTTTCAAATCCACATAGTCCTTTTGAAATAATACACAATCATTCAGACATGCGTGTATCTTCTTGGCATCCATTCCCATTGGGCACAATAATTTATTTACCTGGTATGTTGAGATTGGCATCTCGTTTCCTTCAGGAAGCATTTCTTTCAATAAAGACAACAATGACGTGAAGCTTTTGTCGCTCCATCTATTGTTAGCTTTCAGCTTATACAATCTCAACACAGCGCTAAGCTTCATAAACTTAGTACAACATGTGTATAACGATATCTCAGCATCATGCACAATGTTTCTAAAAATGGGAGGTCGATCGGTGTGCTCTACCCCACAACTATCCAACATTGCATCAACGATGTCTACTGGAACTGGTTCATTCACATCTACGTCATCGGAGGCAATTTCTTCTTCCACACAAGCACTGCTATCGACATCCACTGGTTTCGAGTTTGAAATCTCTCCATGCCAGTGCCATTCTGTATAGCCTGGTATAATCCCGTTACACATGACATGACTTTTGATTTCGTCACCAGTGCTGACTTTCAAGTAGTTACCGCAATGCCTACATGGACAGTAGAACCTATCTCCAGGTTGTTTCCTATGTTCCTTGGCAAATCTAATAAACTGGTTAAGACCAGAAATAAACTCTGGGGTGTAGCAATTGTGAATGGACATCCATGATCTATCCATTCTATGATCAAAGAGAAAACAAGTATATATTACAATAAGATTAGGTTCTAGGGTTAACAGATTAGAGTTTTTGCATGGTTAAAACTTTAGACCAACAAATACATGTGTTGCAATTCTTATATATAATAAATGTGTACCACCTATCCCATTCTTAAAAACCTAATCTCACTAGTAAGTGTATAATGTGTATTGGGTTTTCAAGAAAATTTCGGCAGCATTTCCCCCCTGTTCTCTAAGTACATATGTACTTAGAGAACAAACGGGGAAATGATGCCGAAATTTTCTTGAAAACCAAATACACATTATACACTTACATCCTAAGTGCGATTAGGTGTTCAAGAACAGTCCCAAACCGGGGACTATCCAAAATTTACTCCTAATGAGTAAATCTTGGATGGGTTTCTAGGCCAACAAATACATGTGTTTTCATTCTTATATATAATAAATGTGTACCACCTATCCAATTCTTGAACACCTAATCTCACTAGTAAGTGTATAATGTGTATTGGGTTTTCAAGAAAATTTCGGCAGCATTTCCCCGCTGTTCTCTAAGTACATATGTACTTAGAGAACAAACGGGGAAATGCTGCCGAAATTTTCTTGAAAACCCAATACACATTATACACTTACATCCTAAGTGAGATTAGGTGTTCAAGAATAGTCTCAAACTGGAGACTATCTAAAATTTACTCCTAATGAGTAAATCTTGGACGGGTTTCGAGGCCAACAAATACATGTGTTGCCATTCTTATACCTGCAATCCTAGTTTCATCATTCATATCCTATGTTTTGTGTAGCATCATTTAATCATGCTTGTCAGTAAATAATAAATATTAAATAAACCATAATTCCATATATCAAAGATTTGAATCAAAATGGAGCCTAATGGAGCATTGGGAGAGTGAGAATATTATACCTCACTTGAAGGCTGAAGAAGAAATATATGCAAATCAACAGCAAGTCAACAACCCCTACAACAACACAAATGCACACAAATGTAGATGCATGTTCATCATCAAGATAATCATTACACACAAATGTAGCTATCCGATTATAATTGAGCAATATAGCATAAAATCAGCCAACACGACCGTGCTATGCAGCACGGCCATGCTACCAACATGGTCGTGCTGCCCAGCACGGCCGTGCTGCCCAGCACGGCCGTGCCAACCTACGATTTCATACACCATCATCGGTCGTGGAGCAGGGTACCTGCTTGAGGGCGGAGGAAGAAGAGGAGGAAGAAGAGCAGAGAAGGTACCTTCGGCGGCGGCGGCGGGGAGAGTAGCAGTAGCGAGTGGTGGCGGTGCGGGGAGAGCAGGCCGACAGAGCAGGAGAGAAGGCCGCCAGAGCAGGAGAGAAGGCTTCCGGAATAGGAGAGAAGGCCGCTGGAGTAGCGAGCTGGGGGCAGAGGGCAAGCGGCAGTAGAGGTGGGCAGAGGACCAGCAAGCAAGTGGAGCAGCGTGTGACCAGAGCAAGCGGTGGCGGAGGTGGGGGCAGAGGAGAAATCGCCGGACCAAACCCTGGAGTAGCGCGAGAATGAATGAAATAGAGAAAGGGGAAGAGTCTGGCTCACGCGGGTGCTGTTAAGTTAACAATAGGCGTCAGTTATTCAAAAAAATGACACATAAAAATAAAGGCGTCAGTTCTCCAAACACACCGACACCTATTCTCAATGATAGTCGTCAGTTTTTACTAGAAAAAAACCGACGTATATCTACATTTGTCGATTAAAAAAATTGTTCTCAATTAATGACCATAGTCATCGGTTTCTTTCAAAAACCGACGCTCAAAGGGTGTGAAAAATTTCCCGGGAACAACGCGGGAAAACCCATAAGCGTCGGTCATTGTAGAAAAACCGACGACCAAAATGTGCCCAATTTCTGTCTCGCGAATAACCTGTCGTCGTCGGTTTAATAGTTAATAACTGACGCCATATGTTAAATTTTGGAGGTAATTTTTTTCACTGGAAAGCGATACCCGTGTCTGGTCACCCTTCATAGATAGATGTCGGGTTTTTTATTAAACCGAAGCTTTAGGTTTTAGGTGTCGGTGTATTTATACAACCGACACCTTTAAAAGTGATGTTATAAGCCATTTCTGTAGTAGTGTAGGAATATGCCTCTAGGTTAACAATTTGCGATTATGTCATTAAATGATTGGAAAAATTTGAAAAACATATCTTGCCTCCATGACTAATGGTTAACTCAACATTATACTTAATCCACAAAGTCAAGTACTCATCCTAGTAACAAATTAAATATGTTATTCAAACAAAAGTGAGTTTATGTATACTCCTATTATAGATTTTGATATTGTTGCTATCCTGATCCAATCACATAATGGCATATTACGGTTTATTTATTTGGATACTTAAGGAAATTATAGGAAGGGTGATTGTTGGTTTTATAATGTCGTGAGGTTCAATATGTAATTTGAGTTAATAAATAAGAAATTAGGATCTAGTATATAATGTAAATATGATCTCTATACATAATTGTCTTATTGAGAATTACTGATTTTACTAAATTTCTATTATTCATGTGTTTACACACATATACATAGTTTTTATTATTAATATGTCAAACATTGAGATAATAGATCATATAATTTCGAGTGTCATTAAAACCATGAGTTAGGTTATCATAATCTCAACTAGCCTCAAGTATTAGTGATATCTTATTTTTGACCCTATATTTCAAATAATCCAATTCGTCAAATATGTATTAACGTAACTTTGTAAAGTTAGTGAATGTTAAGGTGACTCACATCAGTATCATGAATATATCCTTATATGTGTGTATATAGTAACATGAATATGGGTATATACCATTAGTTAGGGAGAAAATCTTGACAACATAACTATAAACACCATGCTTATATAGATATGTATGTGTGTACGTATGTATCAGGGAGCATGACTATCTAATCCACAATTTTGTATATGAGTTAGAATTGCATATATACATTTGCTAAAGTGATTAAAATATGTACCCTACCACCCTACATATTTGTATCTATGTGTAACATTTGATCCGATAATAAAAATACTATTGTTACCTATATTTTACACATTACCTCCATGTTTAACCAATAGCTTATTATTTCAAGACGTCATTTCATTTTCTCAAGGTTCAAATGTTATAAAAGGACCATCTGACTTACAGGTCATAGTAGTTGCTTTTGTTTTCTGTGATCATTAGTCACAGGCAGGATTGAGGCCCTAGGTGTTGATGGCCTTATAGGCACTGCAGTCTCAATCATGATTTATTTTCTCTTATCTTCATTAGTCAAGGTTGACTGGGAAAAGTCTATAGAACCCATAGTGGTTGGACGCATTGGTGAAAATGGTGTTTTTTAGTTAGAGTTGCAAAGTTTGTCAACATCATATGCTCACTTTTGGTCGACCAAGATATGTGGCTCATGCTAGAGTTAAACACTGGTAGTGGTTGTAATGTAGTAGTAATAGTGTGAATAGGTTTTCTAGTTTCAGATGCATGTATTGCAGAGACACATAAATCTAAATTCACCCTCACCATCAACCAAGGTTAATAGATATAGGACAGAGAGATCCTTGTCCCACAATTCTCCTATAATCTGGGTATGGGTAGGTGACCCAAGATATAGATGTTTGTTTTGTATAAAGAAAAATAATGAATGACTCGTGGTGGATTAGCTGATCTGGTGAGGTTGGTCTATGAATTGAAGGGAAAAGATCCTTCCAGCTGTGGTGGTTGAATCTAATAGGGAAGAGATCACTGGCATCCAGAGCTGGGCAGCAAGGAAGGAAGAGAAAGAGTGGCAGTGGTTGTCATGGAAAGTAAGGAAGAGGAAGAGAGGTGGTGGTTTTTGTGACAAGGAAGGAAGGGGTGTCATTGTTCTATGCTCCAAAATGTCCTCTATAGTTCAGAAGGTGGCAGGGGTTCTCCAGATGCCACATTTGTTTCAAATATAATAGCACAAAGCACCATGTTACCGATTCATACTGACATTCATGTTGGTGTATAGGTTAGGGAAAACACTCGGGGCTAGCTAGGTCTCAAGGGAGATGAAGAAAGATACAAGGATGGGAAGAGGAGGACATAGTGAGGCAGCCGTTGTCCCAACCATTTTGTCATTGCCATGCTATGCGTTAGAGTTTCAGACATGAGAGGGAGAGGGAAGTGAGGAAGAGATAAAAAAGAGGAGGGGAGAAAAGAATGGTTGGCTAGGTGTTTCCATTCTGGAAGGTTACATGTGAAGGATTGGGGGAAGAAAAGCAGGAAGTGTGAGTGGGGAGGGGTTATAAGCAACACATATATTTAACATAAACTTATATTTTGATTAAAAGTTGAATGCATTCAATGTATTAAAAGGGTGTACATTCGATTAATCAGTTGGGAGGGTAAGCCATGTGTGTTTGACTTGAAATTTCACAATTTGGCAAATCATGATACAACAAATTCAATTTTAACTTTAATTTCACCATTTAATAACATTAGGTATTTTATTTCTTTTTTTTATTATAAATAACCTCTTAATACATTTATTCTCTTATTTTACATATTTATTCAATTTCTTTCCTCAATTATACTTATAAAATTTTAGATTGTCAATTCGGTTTGATATTAATTAATTTATGACATTGACTCCTAGTTGAAAATCTAAATCAATTAATTAGTCATTAACATCATATAAAATCTTATTTGTTAAAATATTACATCATTTTGGTCCCAGTTACACCTATTTAATGTAATTCAAAAATTTTAATGCTCATAATTAGATGTGGACTTAAGGAAAGAAAACAAATTAAGCTATATAACCGGATTATAGTATGTTACAACACTCCACCCATTAAAAAGGACTTCGTCTCCGAAATCCACTTGGTCATAACCTTGAGAACTATCATAACTAACATCAACCAATTATTTTCTCTCAACCTATGAAACTTACATGAGTTTGATGAATACATTTTTTGCCTTCATTTAGGTAGTCTAGTTAATGTCCAAAATATCTATCTTGGCATTTTTAGTTGCCCTAATTAGTTAATAATTATATATGTCTAACATTAGTTGAGGAAATTTTCTAAGGGGTTACCTAGTTCATTCATTACTAAGTTCGGTCAATGCTAGAGTTGAATTACTCTCCTGATCTAGTAAGGTACAAGAATTTACTCCTTAAAAGAGTTAACCTATCAAACAATTGAACACAAAAAGAGAGTGGGATGGGGTATATCCAATAAATTATATGTATCCAAAACTCTAACTCATTGCTTTTCTCTTTAGTCTAGGGTTTCAAGGTTGAACTAGACAATTAAGGGTGTCTCACCAAGGGGTTCCTTAGTAAAACAAACTTCATGTAGTGATGACTTGGTTCATGTAACCATTGAAAAAACTTAAAAAAACTATTTCTCTTTGTACATGCATAGTATAATGATGAAAATATTATTGGTGATGAAAACTCTTGTGCATAAAGGTGAAAATTTGGCTCCAAATTCAATGTGAAAGCCAAGTCAATCACCTTTCACCATAACTTATTCTTCCAAGAGGGTGTAAAACTCCAAGGGTTAACAACAGTATACCAAAAAATCTATAACTCATACAGTAGGTGTCAGGAACATGATGACATTTTCTACTATATATGTATTGGCTTCTTCTCTTTTTGTTTACCACTTCCCCTTAAATGTAGTCAATCCTATCAGGGGATACTTGACCTCAACATGGAACATCACGATGTCCTTAGGTCACCTGACTATCCTAAGAAGGGATTAGGGTATACAAGACTAGAGGAATTATACGGACATCTAAAATTTGGTCTAATCATGTAATTATATATCCATATACCCTAAGGGAACTATTTGGGTATCCCACCATCATCGAGAGGGTATAGGTGATTACAATTAATAAAAAATGAGTCTAATCTAAGGAATGGTTTTGAGAGGGGCAATGACCAATTATATTGGAATTGCAACCCGTATTTGGTATTCTACAACTTGGATTTGGATATAACAACATCCTAAAGGGACACCTAGCTACCTAATTAAGGTATAAGTATAGGAAAAATTGAGGATAACTTAAAATAGTCAGATTCACTGACTGCACTGGATCTAATATCATATCGTAAGGAGTGGGACCCGATAGGGGATCCACTCAAATGGTATGATGCATAAGCCATGAAATGATCAAGCGGAAGAAAGACATAACTATTTTAATTATGAAAAATGTACCAATACATTATTGCTCACTTTAAGAGGCAGTATTACAAATTACAAGTTTTCAATTATTTACATATAAGACCAACTACATAGGAAAATATGGCCATTCTAAGATATCCTCATGTCCACATCATGCAGTGATCTTCCTGAGTTATTTCTAAGTCAGCTATCACCTGGGTGGTTGGGGAACAACATCAAGAAGAAGAAATACAAAGAGAAGGTATGTGTCAAATAAAATTGGTATATATGCATAACTAAAATATTTGGGCATTACAAGAATGCAAGTATGATGGAAGGAAAAATAAGGGTGTTCCCACAAAAAGAGGGTTATAACAACTAGGTAGTTAAGGAATAGGTAGTCAATGAAATAATCACCCAAAAATAAGTAACCCAAAGGTTGAGGCATTATCACTTTAGATAAACAACTCATGAATACAAAATTTCTTGCCTTCAATCACAAATAACAACATATAAAAAGGTGCATGTAGATTAAACAAAGACATAGAGCCAAAAAATCATCTCAATATATAACATCTACAAAACTCCCCCAAGGACCTGAGAGTATAGGAACGACACATATGACTGTATACAAAACACAAGCAGCTCATCCAACCTTTACTAAGCTACTGCTCCTCTTACTACTCAACCTCAACAGCATGATCTCTATCTCTTCGTGGTGGACAACCTAAAAGATGTGGAAACCCACATGGTTAGACCAAATGTCCCAGTGAGATATAACTCTCCACCAATGTATATTAAAATCACATGTACTAAAGCAAGAAGATAACATATATCTCAAGTTGAGCAAATTCAACTAAATGATATGTATAGAACTTATAATATAGATTAAGCAAACTAGGCAATTACAGAAATAGAACAATTATTACTTTAAGAAGGAATATAACAAAATGAATAACAGTCGACTTCTCTTACAACATTATAATTCAAGAAATCAGTACAAAGGTAAGGAAAAGGGCTCAACCAATCTGAAGCATATTTGACCCTAAGTAAAATATACTACATTGTTGCATTATGTCTTTTATTATGCCATGATATTTGAGTCATAATGACACACTTTTTTTGTGCGTCCAAACGCAAGTGTACATGTCGCGTAATATAGGCCAAATGAGGCCCGAGTCGAACTCAGGGAGACTTTCATTCAGAGACTACTACTAACTACTAGCAATCAGCTAGACTGATTAAATTTGAGAGAGTTGGTTTTTAAAACAAAACAAAAGAAAATTAAGCTGAAAATGGTTTTATTAAATCGAATGATGATGGAATTCCTTAGAAACACTAGTTTCACCATGGATCCCTATTGTATTTTATTTTTACCGATTTTAGTATAAATTAACCTCTATCTTGGATAGGAAGCCTGTAGCGAGAATTGTCTACTCCCATGGTTTTATTCAGTACCTAAATCTAAGACAACTCCACGTTTGTAGTAGTTTAAATCTTAGATTAGGTGCTTGATGATCAATATCTAGGTTTCTTCCTACTAACCGCACGTCATCTTTACCAAATGGCGCATAGGATGGTGTTTATGTACGTGTTTCAGGCGTTTAATTCTCCTTTTAGATTAATTATTTGCCTATGATTTCTAATGAAGGTGATCAATAAACATAAGCGAAAGTATTCACAGACATAGATATCCAATATTATGAGGAAAATTACACTAAATCATGCAAAAGTCAATACAATGGTTCACCGGGCTACTCCAGGTCCTAAGGAATTAAGGGGTTTAGCCCTGTATGGTTTTCAACATTGCAAAAATGAAGAGAGAATAGAAAAATGTGGGGAACATGGAGAAACTCGAGTAACCCCTTGGATGGAAGTGCGGGTAGACGACCCCCCTCCTTTGGTGCACGAATTGCGGCCTTCCAGTAGCAAATTCATTCGTCAGAGATGCTCGAATCGTCTTGATGCAATCCTTCAGCTTCATTCTTTACTCCTCCTCTCTATCTCGACTCTCCTATGTGTAACATATGATTCCCCTCGGTTAGACCATCCCTTGTTAGTTCATAGACCCACTTATGACCCTCAAAATAATGTGGACCGTCGGATCTACGATCCTGTAGAAATCTGTAAATCGACAGTGTCAGTGGCACCAAGATGTAGAAGTCAGTGGCACTGAGATAGCTAGATCTCGATCGTAGTATGCAATTCTTTTGAGTCGGTACTAGGGGTGTAAACGGTGCGGGTACGGTGCGGATCTGGCCATACCCATATCCATACCCATCTAATTTAGAGGGTCTGGTTCCGGTTCTAGACCCGCATAATACAAAACCTGAACCCACATGACCGGCCTAAATCGTGCGTCCTAAGATTGGAGGCGGATTTGAGGTAGTCGAGATTTTACATTTATAACCTGAATCCTTCTAGGCCCCCGCAACTTTGTTTACGGGGTCGAAGTAGATATACGGGGTCAAACACATGGACAAGGGTGGTAGTGTTGAGAACTCAGAATCGACACGCTATACTCCGGAAGTTATAAAGAGATAGTAAATTCCCCAAAGGGAAACAGCAAGATGTCACGAAGAAAACGAAGAAAACTATCTCCAACTGGAGTTACAAGAAGGATTTAAGGTTTTAGTCATTTAGCAGTTTTTAGGGGTTTTCATGCAACAGAAATAGAAAGATAAAACTAGAGCTAAAGCGAGGTGCGAAGGATAAACTTTGGTAAAACAAGCAGCAGCAGGAATATCTTGTACCCCTCCTCTCATAGCGGGTACCTCTAACCAAGAATCAACACCTCTCTCGAGGTTGCTGGACTTAAGTTAGAGTGAAATGCTACTGAAGCAACTCCGTTCCAGGCACTCTCATACTCCAGAATCAGACCAAACACTAGAGCCACAACACATCTCTCGAAGTTGTTGCGACGGGAAAACACGATTCGGTAGTTAAGCGAAATGCGATCCAAACATGCAATCTAGAGTTTAGATATTAAACATAGCAGTCATCCAACAATTACACCAAGCATATAGCAGCAAGTGATTAAGCTTTTACATTTCCATAAAAATTAAAGGTCTTAATTACAGTGCATAAGTAAAGAATTGAATAACAGAAATAAAGATAGATGTCACCTTCTTGATGTAGAAGAACGACAGTCCACTGCAGCTCTCCAGCCCAATATCGGTCAAGAGCCTAGCCCTATACAGCAGTGTTGGGCGGCACACCCTCTCGGGCGGCACACCGTGACGGCTGACTGTATCGCTCAAGGACCATGTCTGATACGCTCATGATGGGCGGCGCACCCTCTCGGGCGGCACGCTATGACGGGCGAAGTGTATCGGGTTTGATATTGTGTCTGGCATGGAGCGATGCAACTACTGTCGGACACTTGTGTCGCTCATCATCGTTGGCCGATATCGGCCTGTAGTGTCACCCGGGACGGCCCTAAGTGAACCATCCCCTCCCTCTCGGGATGAGGAAGAGCTCACCTAGAGTTGCCCGGTACGAGCACTGAGGCATGATACTCTTGGTCTCGCAATTTTCCTCCGAAGATCGCTCAAAGTTCCCAACTGTGCGAACTGTCTTTTCAGCTTCCTATAGCTGCTATTTATAGGTAGCGGTTGGGGGAAGTTATGGTGCTCGAAGCACCATGTGTCCTCCCTCTTCATGGTTTAGTGGACGACCGATATTGGTATCGCCCGGCACAGGGTGTCGACTGTCGGTCATGTGACGGGAGGCACCTACTGGTGGGTGGCATGTGTCGCGCGACAAGTTCGAGTTGTCGTGGCGAGCTTGGCTCCCTGTCGGGTAAAAGACGTGTCGTCCGTCAGTTTCTTTTTGCGTGGCATCCCCATATCGCGCGCCGTTGTGTCGCACTACCCTGTTGAGCAGTGTTTATATCAGGCGTCAGGAAGGCCGAAAGTAGGTGGAGCTTATTTGTGGGACAGGATGGCCTTATTGACGATAAATGTACCAAAATGAGGAAAAACTCTGCAAAAAATGGAAATATTGGATTAAGAGTGTGGTTTGGTCAATTATTGCAAAAGTACTTATAAAAGAGAGGAAAACAGTTTAAAAGGGCAGTTTTGACAACAGAAAAACAGTCTAAAATATCCCAAAATTTGGTGTTATCAACTCCCCCAAACTTAGCGTTTTGATTGTCCTCAATCAATATTTAAACTTTATTTTGTGATGCTTCTTCTTGCTCGGTGCAACTTTCAGTTCAAAAGGTGAAACAAGAATCGCGATGCCTTAGAGGTAATGCTGTCTCACTGCGAACAAAAGACCATGTGTTTCCTTGCTTTATTATTTCAGTAAAATTCATCTCTACAGCTTCAGCGAGACTTTTGTTGTATGATTCCAAAGTTAGCTTACACACCAAACAGCTTTATTTTTGGGGCGGAAAGTTGTGTATAGGGTAGGCTAAGGCTTTTTGGGGTATTTCTAATTTTCCATCATTCCATCCAGGTAAGGGTCCGTTAGCGGGCAAGTGGTCCCTGCAGTCCAAGCCAGTTGGCTTTAGAGCAGTGATTTCACATCCTACGTACCACTGCCTCGGATCTACCATGCCTAAAGATGGGTACTTTTAGAAAACAAGTGTGTATATATTTTTTTTCTTTTCTTTTATTGGGCACAACTCTCATGCTTTTATTCTCACTCATAAGGCTTCTTTCACTTTTTGGGATTTTCGTTGGGTGAGGGAAAACAAAGAGATTTATGCTGTTTGGGTAGCTTTTTCCTTCTCCATACTCGTCTCTTAGCTGTTTGCGAGATTATTATATTTTTTCGAAATTTTTGGCATGGCAAAACATAATCTTTTATTGTTTGAGGCAGCATTATCAGAAAGATATAAAAAAACTTGCATCTCGTTAATAACATAGAAAACAAACTTTGCAAGGAGTCGCATCAGGTTTTTACTATTATAGCAACTTTGTACATATGTAGGGGAACAAAATAAGCAAAAAATTTCAAAATTTTTGGTGAGATTTTGTTTATGAGCAAACATATGTACATGTACACATGATGTAGGAAAAGAACGAACATATGTATATGTATACATGATATAGGAAAGAATCAAAAGAATAAAGAATTTTAGTCAGAAAATTCAGAAAATTTTCAAAAATTTTGTACCTCCCTCACTGGTACATGGTACCCCCCCCCAAACTTACTCCACACTCTATCTTAGAGTTGTGAGGTATATAAGGTGACGTAATGTTACTCCAGTGAGGTTAGCTGATGAGCGCGCCTGCGTCAGATAAAAGCTCCCACATATATTCTCCTCTTTTGCTGTGATAATCGATGTGGTGGAGCTGGTCAGGCGTTGCTTTACTTGCTATCCATTCCAGGACAAAGATGTCGCAGTCGTTAGATAGGGGAAGCTGCTGCGGACTGTGGTGGCAGAACTGGAGTTCGTGCCATTTGCTTGCTTGCGTGTCCAGGAATGGTTGGATCATCTTTGACACCTCGTCGTAGAATTTTCAAGATAAGCATTCGACGGATGTCAACGGTTCTGATGTACACGGTACTGGATGGTTTTTGTTGCTGTCCGAGCTGTTGTAAAAGATTCATGCTCGTTGCCGAGTGTACATTGTCAAGAGCGTCCAATGATTATAATGCAGGATGGGTAGAAAAATTTGGCTAGGGACCCCGCTCTTCAACTCTGCCAAAAAATGCTGCTTTGCTCCTGTTTCATCGGCGAGGCATACGTCGTTGAACAACATAGGATGAGCTATGTATGCGTGTTCAAACCTTGGCTGTAATATTTGGATGCAAGCCACCACCACAGATACAGCTAAGCACCCTCCTTCTTTTACCATGTCCCTTAGATCATCTACTGGGACTACGACATCGCCTGCCTTGTAAATGACATTTGCCGGGGTGGAATCTGTTAACTTCAGAAGGATTTCATTTACCTGCTCCTGTGTGAGCGTAGCGCACGAGAAGAGGTCGAAATTTTTTATTAGCTCTTCTGAAGCTTCAGGCGAAGCAGTGTCTTCCATCCCGTGCACTTTCCGCAGGGTCTCCAACTGTTTGCCTGCCTCGTAGGTGTCAGCTTCTATCTCCGCTTCTCTCTCTGGGGAGCTGCTGGATCGTGAAGATTCATCTTCTTGTTTGCTGTCCAGCATCCTATCAGGTACCCCTGTGTCTCGGAAATAGCATCCATCTTTAATCAACAGCATGGCGTATGTGCCCCTACGGCGATAGAAACATGTGCCCCTAAGGGCCCCCAAGTTTCCAATTGTGTTGAGCACCTCTATGGCACTTAAGACGACGAGGGCACTATTTCCGCTTCCCTCTTCAGCCTGGATGGGGAAGTCGCGGATAGAATGAAAGTTCCAAACGCAGCCGTGACGTTTGGCTCCTTGCTTGATAGATCGTAGAAGACGCATCGGTAGAAGCCTCAGATTTTTGTCCTCCGGACGGCTGAAAGCATTCCCGGAGTGCGGCACCTCATTGCGGCTGTAGTTCATCAGCCGGACATCGTGGTTCCTTAGGTCTACCACGCAGAGGAACCATATGTTGCGGTGCTTGTATGGTGCCAACACGAGGTTAGGGTTATGCTCGTCAATGTGCTGCAGCATGTTGGCCACCACAGTGGAGTCTTGTTCTCCCCACATCAGCCTTCTTGCCAAGGTCAAGGTGGTGTTGTATATTGTCTTCCGACCTGTCCTACTGTCGATATTTTCTATTATCGCATTTTCAATGACCCGAAATAGTCTTTTGCCGACGACGGCAGGCAAGCGGAACATCTTGCGGAGCGCTCCCCGTTGTACGGAGAAGTAGCTGTCACTCTAGATGACATCTTCTTCATCTGCCTGCGATCTTAAGACCTTGTTTAGCAGTTTCTGGTCTCTGATCGTCAGGCAGCCGATGGCCCTTCTGTCGAAGTCGGCCATTTCAAAGGAGGGTATCTTGGATGGCTCACGGAACCTGTCCGCCATCGAGCGTCTTCCTCGGGGGCGGTGTCTTTCATTAGCTGCATAGACGTCCCCCTTTTCTCCCTCTGATTCATCAGAAGAGTCCGCCCCGATGCTGATATCTCTGTTATCATCTTCAATTTCATCCAGGGGGACTGAGGGATTTTCTTCTTCCGAGCCTAGGGAGCTCTCCTGTCCTGCTGGAGCTCCTTCGTCTGACCTTTGTTGCGTCCCTTCCCCGGACATTGAGGATCGCCCACTGGAGGAGGGGGAGGACGTTGTTCCTGAGGGGGAAACTGATGAAGAAGGAGAAGAGCCATGACTAGGGGTGACGGGGACCTTCTCGGCTGCCTATGGCACGGATGGTCGTCACTCCTGTCCAGTCTCTCTTCGATCCTGTCGAGGCGTTGGAGAACTTGCTGAAGCGTCGAATTCAAGACCTCTAGTCCGCCGGGAAGGCGAGCCAAAGTCAGCAGCTCTCGTTCTTGGCTATTCAGTCTGTCTTGGAAAGATGCAAACTTGTGGGTTAGGGAAATACAGATAGCTGAGTTGATATCTGTTACCTCCCGCAAGTAGTCGAACTCGTGCCCGAGCATCTTTCTGAGTGACGGAGGAGTTCTGGTGGGTCTCCCTTCCATCCTCGCGACATCTTACTCACGCAATGGTCCACCAGGCGAGGTAGAGTCTATCTGAATCGTTCGCGATGCAGATGCCGCCAGGCGAGGCGACAGCGCTCTTTCAGTTACCACCGCCTTGCCTTCTCGTCGGGGTGGAGAGGGCCGGTGTGTCGGCGGACTCTGCTCCACCTATGCACTGTCGGTGATCTCCTCAACCGCTGCAGGAGGGGATTTCTGCGGCAGTGTTGGCGTCCACTGTGTTCTATCCAGCTCCATTCTCAGGATCTCGTCGAACATCCCATCGTTGACGTCCTCCTGGAGTGCTTTTTCTGCCTTTGCAGGCATTGAAGCAATGACAGGGGCTGCAGCCGTCTCTCCCGCGGAAGCTCCCGTAGTCTCTGTCTCGGTGACCTCAACGATCACTGGGTATTTTTCAGCTACCACCGTCCTTGTTGTGGTGGTGGCTGATATAGTTGGAGCTATGACAACTCTATTAGCAGTTGTCATTGGTAGCTCTGGAACTGCCCTCTCCTGGGCCCTAGTGGTGGTGGTGTAAGCTGCGTCGTTCGCTACAGCTTCAATTTCGACGGCGGTGAAGACCAGTTTTTCTACGTCGTAGGCGGCGCAACGAGGGAGTGGGAGGAGTGTGTTTGTTCTTGAAAACTTGTAGAAGTATTCCCTCCCCTCCTTCTTTATGATACTGGTCCTCATCAGGTACTTGGTATCGATCACCTCATCGCCTTGCGTCCTCGAAAGGCTGCGCGGCTCTTTCGGGTACCCAAGCCCTACCGCGATTAAGTTGACGATGTTGCCCATGCAGTACTCTTTGGTGGCTTCCTTCATCGGGTGCAGTCTGTTCAGCAAGAACCGCCCGAGGTTGATCACTCGACCCTCCATCATGTGCCACATGACGTGGAGTTCTTCTATATAGATGTTGATGGACTCATTCTTGCTGAACAACAAGCATGCCACCAATTTGTGCACTATCCTCCAAAAGAAGGAGTGCACTACCACCACCTTTCTTCCCGGCTTAAATGACGATTCACCGGTTAGCCTGTTCTAGAGCTCCACAGGATTGAACCCGTATCCCTCAGTGATTCTCCCACCGTTGTCCATTAGATTCTTCTCCTCCTCGTTGGAAGAGAAGATCTTATTCAACAACTTCTCAGAGATGGCATGCTCCGAGTCATACAGTCAGGACTGGAGTCTATCTGGCCCGCCGAATTCTTCCCTTTCCGCAGCAGAATTTTCACCCGGTGGAGAGAAGACATAAATTCCATTGTCAGTCTGGTATAAGAGGAAGATCGGCTGAAGAAGATCTTCTTCAGCCCTGCCGCAGCGAGGACGCCCTTCAGCCTCCCAACGATCCCCAGTTCAGCAAATGAGGCTTGATGGCAGAACATGCTTGGTCGATAGACCTTGGTTGCTAATTCAGCATATCGGCGAGCGTGCTCGTCATTCCTTGGCTCGAAACTTCCCGGCACATATCACGGGAGTTCTGCTGCTGCTAGTGGTGTCGGTGTAGGAGTTGGAGCCGCCACTTCTCCAACCCTAGCCCTCTTTTCTATTGTTTACGCCCCGGCTGCTCCTGGATTCGGGCGTTTAGCCCTGGCAGTTTGTCCTTCAGCTGCAGTCTCGGGGTAGATCATCCTGCCTTGTGCGTCAACTGGGACAGCAGTTTGCTTGATGCGAGCCATTCTGTTAATTAACAAACAAAATCCTTGGTCAATTTGATGTGACGATGTTTTGAAGAAGTTAAACTGAACGCTCGATAAGGTATGTCTTGATATAGAAATGATCCACACCCCACATCGGGCGATACGAGGTTTTCAGCTCGAGCCCGACACGAGATGTGGGTATCGCTCGGCACATTAGAGGATCAAACATGTGATAAGAACAAGGCGATATTGTGATAAACACGCGTCAGGTTAGTCGTTCGGTATGCGTGTGTCGGGCGACACGGTGGCGACAGGATAAGATACCCGATAAGGTTTTCTTATCGCCCGACAACAAAATAGGTGAGGCAGTGCAAAGATGGGTACCACGGCTATCACCCGACATGGCGTATCGGGCAATCATGAATAAAAGGTACGTTATGCGACATCTGTGTTGGGCGATACACGACTACTCAGCTCATGAACCGTGAGACTGACAATTTACTTGTTTATCGTGTCGAGCGGCACGGTCTGTCGGGCAATAAGGTCTGTCGGGCTATACCTTGCTGTGTTCTCAACTTCTGCGCGATACGGGAGCAGGGAGGTCTTGCACGACACGGGAGCAAATGCACAAGATCTTAGCACGATACGGGAGAGTAAAAACAGTAAGGCAAGTAGCCCGATACGGTAAAAGCTCGGCCCCTTATATAGCAATCTCATCCGGGGGTGAAACTTGGTAAATCCGGAGCGCGCGTCGGCCGTTGGGGTAACTCGTTCCAATTGCTCGATACGAGTGCACGCCGCCCAGGCATGCTAACCGACACGACCCTTGCGATCCCCGAGATTCCACTGCCCGATACAACTTGAAAACATAGCGGGTAAAAGCGGATGATGAGTAAAACATCATTGGCCTAAGACTAAGATCCTGGCTTGAGATGGTATTACCCATCCCGGTCAATAAAACTAAAGCGGTGACCCATAAAACAGAGGAGTCAGCGCATGCGGCGCACGCACTGACTCAGGCCTTATTACAGTCCATAATGTTTGTAGTTTTTTTCATGTAGAAAAGTAAAAGCGTCCTATTCTAGGAATTTAAAAGGCAGCTCGGGTTGCCTCCCGAGAAGCGCTGCGTTTTCCGTCTTCAGCTGGACGCATTCAGCTTCTTTTTCCTACATCTTCATCTTTGCCTCTGCGGTCACAGACCTGCCTTCTTGGAAGTCTTGGTATTTGATGGTATCTTCCCTGACGGGTTCTTCACGATCTCGGCCAACTGAGCTAGCTGCTGGTCAATTTGGCGTTGGTGTGTCTGCATGTCCGCCAATTGTACCTGCAAAGAGTTCAACACACCGGAATTTGATAGCGCACTTTGCGCCAGTTGATTATTGATCCTATCCTGCTTCTTAACAAAATCAAATAAATGGACAATCACATCTGCTTGGCCCATGCCCTTGTCTTGTTCTCAGTTCGACCCTTAATACTTTCCCTGCACTTGGAAGTTTCCTTTCGCTGACTGGAACTGGTTATTCTTGGCGTATTGACCAGGCCCCCCTCTCTTCTCAAAATCTTGTGTCGGCTTGGATGAGATATGCAGCAGATGAGAGTTTTCAGCTGCATCTTTATTGCCGTAATTAAAGCCGGGGTGGTCTGGCCTTTTGTAGTTCATGAAAGAGACATTTTCAGTTTGTTTGTCTTCCGAGTTAGAATCACTGTCTGCATCTGGTCGGGTGTAGACGCAATTGTCTACCCCATGTCCTCCTTCACCGCAGGTTACGCATTTCATCACCTTCTCAACTGGCTTCTTGCCTTTCCCGCCAGCTTCTCGCAGTTGCTTAACATCAGTGGTGATTCTTTGTATTTGTGAGGTAATGGACTCTAGTGCTTTGGACTCAAGAGAGGGCCCTTCATCGACCTTCTTGACCTGTCCTCTGTCTGATCTATCGTAATCAGTGCCGGCTAGCAGCTCGGCCATGTTTTTGATGATCTTTTTGGACTTGCTTGGTTTCTTCCCAAGGAAGTCACTGCCTGCTGCTGCATTTAGTGACACCCTTTCATTGGGAGTCAGGCCATTATAAAAGGTGGCGACGAGGAAGCCTTTATTATAATTATGATGTGGGCAATCCCTCTGGTATTCCTGGAATCGCTCCCAGGCATCATGGAGGCTTTCATTCGGCTTTTGCATAAAAGAGGTTATTTTGTGCCTATTTCTGATAGTTCTTTCAGTGGGGTAGAATTTGTTCATGAATGTGTCAGCCAGTGCTCCCCATCCATTTAGAGATTGGTGGGGTAACCCAAGATACCATGACAGAGCTTTGTCCTCCAGGGAGAAAATAAAGCCCTTGCAGTATATGACCTCTTGGGGGACCTCCCTCATTTTTATGGTATCACATATATTTTTGAAAGCATCCAGATGGTGGTACAGGTTGTCATTCTTAGAACTTCCCCTAAAGCTCTTATTCTGGATCATTGAGATAACTGACGGCTTGAGCTCAAAATTTGCCACATTGAAACGGGAGACAATGACGGGGCATCGGGAGTTGTTGGCCTTCGTAGATGCTAACACCCTCAGCATTTTCTCTTCTTCCTCTGAGTCGTCATTGTCGCTGGCGTCATGCCGTCGTTCCTGATTGTCGTGATTCCTTCTATGTCTCCGGTGGCGATGACGTCTATCGTGACGATGGCCTTCCTCGAAATGCTCTGTTTCTAGATCTTCGAGGTTATCATCGCCGTCATAGCGATTGTTGAATTCTGGTGGAGGCAAATGAGGCCGAGCTCACCCTGGGCATTCTCCTTCAGACTGGGGTGGCTCGACGCGGGGCGGCATGGTGTCAGCGGTCGGTAGAACAGGTCACTGTTCTTCGGGGTTCATGAAATGACACGAGAAATCAAGTTTAGAAAATAGAATTATTTATTTTGTGCAAAGAAAAAATGATAATAAAAGCAAAGAGCGTTGTCAAGCTCATTTCTAAGCTTGAGGCACGGGAGTGTAGTTAGTGGATTCAGATTCGTCAACAGTGCCATTTTGCCTTGTCCCCGGCAACGGTGCCAAAAAGTTGACCGGCCTAAATCGCGCGTCCTAAGATTGGAGGCGGATTTGAGGTAGTCGAGCTTTTACATTTATAACCTGAATCCTTATAGGCCCCCGCAACTTTGTTTACGGGGTCGAAGTAGATATACGGGGTCGAACACAGGGACAAGGGTGGTAGTGTTGAGAACTCGGAATCGACACACTATACTCCGGCAGGTATAAAGAGATAGTAAATTCCCCAAAGGGAAACAGTAAGATGTAACGAAGAAAATGAAGAAAACTATCTCCAACTAGAGTTACAAGAAGGATTTAAGGTTTTAGTCATTTAGCAGTTTTTAGGGGTTTTCATGCAACAGAAACAGAAAGATAAAACTAGAGCTAAAGCGAGGTGTGAAGGATAAACTTTGGTAAAACAAGCAGCAGCAGGAACATCATGTACCCCTCCTCTCAGAGCGGGTACCTCTAACCAAGCATCAACACCTCTCTCGAGGTTGCTGGACTTAAGTTAGAGTGAAATGCTACTGAAGAAACTCCGTTCCAGGAACTCTCATACTCCAGAATCGAACCAAACACTAGAGCCACAACACATCTCTCGAAGTTGTTGTGACGGGAAAACACGATTCGATAGCTAAGCGAAACGTGATCCAAACATGCAAGCTCGAGTTCAGATATTAAACATAGCAGTCATCCAACAATTACACCAAGCATAGAGCAGCAAGTGATTAAGCTTTTCCATTTCCATAAACATTAAAGATCTTAATTACAGTGCATAAGTAAAGAATTGAATAACATAAATAAAGATAGATGTCGCCTTCTTGATGTAGAAGGACGACAGTCCACTGCAGCTCTCTAGCATGATACCGGTCAGGAGCCTAGCCCTATACAGCAGTGTCGGGCAGCACACCCTCTCAGGTGGCACACCGTGACGGTCGACTGTATCGCTCAAGGACCCTGGCTGATACACTCATGTTGGGCGGCACGCTATGACGGGCGAAGCGTATCGGGTTCAATATCGTGTATGGCATGGAGCGATGCAACTACTGTCGGGCACTTGTGTCGCTCATCATCGTTGGTCGATATCGGCCTGCAGTGTCACCCGGGACGGTCCTAAGTGAACCATACCCTCCCTCTCGAGATGAGGAAGAGCTCACCTAGAGTTGCCCGGTACGAGCACTGAGGCACGATACTCTTGCTCTCGCAATTTTCCTCCGAAGATCGCTCAAAGATCCCAACTGTGCGAACTGTCTTTTCGGCTTCCTATAGCTGCTATTTATAGGCAGTGGTTGGGAGAAGTTATGGTGCTCGAAGCGCCACATTTCCTCCCTCTTCACGATTTAGTGGACGACCGATACTGGTATCGCCCGGCACAGGGTGTCGGCTGTCGGTCATGTGACGGGCGGCGCCTGCCAATGGGTGGCCTGTGTCGCACGACAAGTTTGAGTTGTCGTGGTGAGCTCAGCTCCCTGTCGGGTAAAAGACGTGTCGTCCGTCAGTTTCTTTTTGTGTGACATCCCCATATCACGCGCCATTGTGTCGTGCTACCCTATCGGGTAGTGCTTGTATCGAGCATCAGGAAGGCCGAAAGCAGGTGGAGCTTATTTGTGGGCCAGGACGGCCTTATTGACGATAAACGTACTAAAATGAGGAAAATCTCTGCAAAAAATGGAAATATTGGATTAAGAGTGTGGTTTGGCCAATTATTGCAAAAGTACTTATAAAAGAGAGAAAAACAGTTTAAAAGGGCAGTTTTGACAATAGAAAAATAGTTTAAAATATCACAAAATTTGGTGTTATCATCGCACCATACCCGTACCCACAATTATAGCGGGTATGCAGTGCGGGTATGCGGGTAAGCGGTTCTATAAAACATCATATTATTTATGTAAGATAAATGACTATGTTCTATATATTTTAAGACAACTAGATATTGTTATTATATAGAATGTTAACATGCAATAGTTATGTTAGGCAATGCTATATTTTATACATTAACATTAATTGAGTTAATTGTTTACATATTTGTAGTCATCGTCATAACGTTTAACTTATGTAGAAAGTAATGTAAATTAGTAGACATTTTGATTTTTAAGTTTACATATAATGTTCATTATTGAAACTAGAATAGTTAATTCTTTATGATATGACTAGTCTCAACCTTATTGTGGTTAGAGTAGGATATAATCTCAAGAATTATATTAATTATACTAGTAAAGTATTATATATATAACATGTTATTTAAGTAGTTACTTATGTGTAGTGGGTACACGGGTCTAGCGGGTCTGGGTCCAAGCACACCCATTATTAGACCCGCTTATATGCGGGTCCAAGGGTATGCGGGTATAAAAAATTAGACCCGTGACGAGTTTTTTAAGGGTCCGAATTTGCGGGTCCGCGAGTCTACCCGTACCCATTTACAGCCCTAGTCGGTACCACCGATGAGAAGTTTTGGTGGCACCGAGATGATGTGATGACTTTTCATTGCCTCTCTGTTGCGATTTCAGTGGCACCGAAACATAGGGTCGGTGGCACTGAGATTTCTTTGCACACTTAGCACCTGAAAAGCATATAAAATCATGCATAAGCCCATGATTAATATAAAATCTCATAAATATGATAAAATAAGCAAGATTTGATGCAAAAGAATGTATACTGGCCATTAGAAGTAATCCATTCAATAATGATCAAGAAAATGGTGAAAACTGCATAAAATAACCCTAAACTAGGCCTGTAAAATTGACACCAAATGCATGCATCAAACTCCCCTAAGCTTGAATCTTGCTCGTCCTCAAGCAACACTATCTTTGGATCTGATTGAGATAAGTCAACAAAAGGACACTAATACATAAACTATATCTAGGTGTCTCTCACCTTTCGGTCCTCATACCGGCCCTTACTGACCCCTGAACACCAACTACTTTAAAAGCGACCAAGAACCTCTATAAAAGATGTTTATCCCTAATTCAATGTATCACTATCAAGTAAAGCAGTTAACATGATAGACTCTTTGGATTCATGCATGGTGCATCGTGTGATCTCCTATCTACGTTGCTCCTTTTTTCTATACCTACCATCTACATGGAAGAAATTCTCCTGATCAGAATGTATGAGGAGACCATCATATATGCAGCCTACCGATAAGAGCAATGGGTGGAGGAATGGACGGCTATGGAAGACTCATAAGAACATTAAATCATTCATGCAATCAAAAGGATGATGAATCTATAATGCTGGAAAATTGAAATATGCTCCTAATGCCTAGTGACTGAAGTGCAATGATGAATGCATGAACATTTTGTCTCAAGGTGGGATGAAATATCTACAACCTACATCAAGAATTAGTTCTTCCTCCACTGAGGTGAGAGTATGTCCTTTCCCCTCTATTTCTCAATTATGCTCCATATTCACTAATTATTCCTTTTTTTATAAGAGTCCCTTCTCATCATGATGGACTTTTATGACATTTTCCTCTATACCATGCTACTTTCTTCTTTTTCAAGGGTATGGGAATAATCCTCACTTTTTTCACGAGCGTTTTGGAAGAAATTGAGTACATGATAACATTATATGGAAAATGAAATGCAATGATGACTAGAAAGGGAAATATGCAATGTAACTACATGACATGCACCCAAATTTGGTTGTGCATGTAGATTTTCTATTTTTTTCTCAATAATGCAATTCTACTATGCAACGCAAGTATGGTTTCAAAAGCTAGAATGATAGAATGTGCTCAGTCGTCTTATGGTGGAGTGTCAAATGAATGTATATGAGGTGGACGAGATCACACGAATAAATGACAGAACCCTCAAAAAAGATCATGTGTCCCTCTCTAATGACCTGTGTATAGGGTAACTAAGGGATTTCTTTCTTAAATTTCAGTTCAAGGTCTCATTGGTGTTTGGTCAGTTCGGGCTCAACAAACATGTCAACCACTTTCTTAGACAATTAAGATAGCTAGCTATGTTATTATGTCCTAAAGCTGACTTACTCAAGCACTTCCTCAGTTGTACTACTCAACTCCTCACAAGATAAGCATAACCCTAAAAAAATACATATATTTTTTTCATTTTTTTATTGCACTCAGCCAAAGATAGACACTAAGTTGAAACCATGCATTTAATTTCTCCATAGATTACACTAGATAGATTATGGATCCTACCTAAGAAACACTCAAATCAACCTAATTTACCAAATTAAGAAAACCAAAATGCTAAAACAATATGAAAAACTAAGATAGAGTTGTTCCAACACCCCCCAAGCTTGAATATGACTATGACCTCATAGTCAACATTCCAACTTAAGAAGTGGAATAGTGATACCCGTCTAAAATGATGGTGTTGGCTGTGAAGGGTCCAGGAGTGGCTGTGTGGGGTCCAATGGTAGGAACATCCCCTAGAATGTTGGATCTGTAGAAGGCATATCGGGCAGCATCTGGTAACCCCCGAAGTAGCCCTGTCTCCAGTAGTGGTCGAAGAAGGGCTGATGGTAGTTCTCCATCCACTGTAGACGATGATGCATGTTCTCTTGGTTGGCCAAGAGAAGTCACTCATTGAGGTAGATGGCTTGTTGGTTTCTGTACAATCTTCCTTGGACATCCTGGATGCCCGCCAGTGATGTTGTCTACTGCTACTGATGCGTCTGTATATCCTACAACATCTGGTACATGTCTGCCACAGAATATGTATCCTCTCCTGGCTGAGAGGGTAGCGAGGCAGAAGATGTGGATGCCCCATAGTGTCGTGGATGCTTCCTCGGAGCAATGCGGTGAGTGATGGGAGTGGTGTCCTCCACCTCGTCATCGTCTACGTCATGCTCCTCCTCTTCCTCATCTTCGTCATCATCTGAAGATACTTCCTCTACTTATGCGATCGGCCACCTGTAGTAGGCCACATCCCTAATGGTGAAGGTTGAGCCAGGGAGTTGCCACTCATAGAAGGTCTTTGCAACTGTGAAAATTGCGAAGATGGTGTGGTGGTGGACGTGGATCAGGCCAGCGGCCCTAAAATGGCTGTGGTCAACTCACAGCTGAGACCGCATCGACTCCAGTGTGGAGAGGTCTAGTCCGAGGTGTAGCGCGATTCGGGTGATGAGTCCTCCAAAAAGAATTGGATTGTTCCACTACACATTCCTCTTTGTTGTCATCACGTGGCTGAGGAAGAAAGCTCCAAAATTGACTGGCTACTTCTCGAGCAGCTGGTAGAGGAAGAACAAGTCCGCCTACTGAGCCTTCGCCTACCCCTGTGTAGACTTGGCAAAGAGGGTGTTGGTGAGAATTCGATGCAGAACAAAGACAAATGGATGCTCGAAGTCAGAGAGGGAGCTATGGTGAAATCTAATCTTCTGACCGGTTGGTACATTGACAAAGTCCACCCAGATGGCGATGTAGTCGACGTTCTCTGGTTGGTAAATGTTGGAGTGGGGCCAACCGTAGATGGTGTTGAAAGCATGGACAGTCATTGAGTGATTCACATTATAGAGGCAGAAGTCGACTCTCCCCTCCTTCCACTGACTCCTTATGGGGCATCTAAGGTCGGGCACCACACAGATGTCGAGAGAAGCCAAGAACTCGAGGACTATCTCTCGGTACGTGGGTCACTCGCTGAAAATTGGGTCGGCAGACCCATCGGTGAATTCCTGCCCTTCGTGCACCGCCACTATGTTGTCGACGAAGCCCATGTCTTCTATCAATTGTCGATCACTATATCTCGTCGCGGAAAATGGCCTCTTGGCCAAATCCTCATACACCTTCCTCACCTCGGTTGATGGATGCACTATCCTTGGGTAGGGTGTGAGGCCAGTGGGAGCTCCAGCTCTTCTCGCCAGTTTGATGAGGAAGGAAGTGGTGAAGAAGATGAAGATCTTGATGCTCAGAGAAGTCTCGGATACTCAGTAGTGATTCTTGCTCAAGTGGGAGAGGAGTGGAGATTGAAGGTGTGAGTAAAATGAACTCCACACCTCTCCTTTTATAGGCCTGGACCGACCACCTGTCGCACTCTCGGTGGCACCGACTCACGGTGTTGGTGGTACCGACTTGTCCACAGATCGGTGTCACCGATCGTCGATGCTCATTCATTTGATTCGTCGATGATCGCGGAACTCAGATTGTTTTTGTCATCTGTCGGTGGCATCGAGATGGGTAGTCAGTGGCACCGACTCCTCTTCGGTGTTGCCTTCGGTGCACTAAACTCACCACCAAAACTAGGCCCATAAATCGTCGGTGCCATCACCTTGGGGGTCGGTGGCATCGACGCCTTATCTAGTTAAAACTCGATGGCATTTATGCAATTTCTTCAGAAGCTCGGTGGCACCGACTAGCTGAGTTGGTGGCACTGAGTTTTTATTGCAAGTTCGATTTTCCGTCTGAACTGATTTTGGTGCCACCGACTTTGGATCTCAGTGGCACTGATCCTGTGCACAGCTGCACACTCAACAAATGGGTCAGGGTATCATTTTTATATAAAATTACGAAAAAATAAGTACCAATGCATCAAAATAAAGCAAATATAATGTAAAGAAGACACAAAACATTGGGTTGCCTCCCAACAAGCATCCTTATTTAACGTTCTAGGCTAGACATATCAAAAACTCAAGATCACATGGGAGAGATGAGTTTCACCTCATCTTCTTTCCTAGTGAAATCTTCCCAAAAGTAGTGTTTCAATCTCTGTCCATTCACTAAGAAGGTTCTCTCCCCCTCCTTGATTCTCACAGCCCCATGTGGGAAAACTTCATCTACAATAAAGGGTCCACTCCATCTAGACCTAAGTTTCCCTGGGTGTAATTTTAATCTAGAATTGAAAAGCAAAACACTCTCTCCCAGATAGAACACTCTCCTCTCTATATGTCGATCGTGAATTTTCTTTGTCCTTTCTTTGTAAAATCTAGCATTTTCATAGGCATTCAATCTTATTTCATCAAGTTCATTCAATTCCAACATTCTCATCTTCTCAGTTTCATCAAGTTCAAAATTAATCTGTCTCACTGCCCAATGGGCCTTATGCTCGAGTTCCACTGGAAGATGGCATGCCCGTCAATAGACTAGCCTAAAGGGTGTAGCTCTTATCGGTGTCTTGTAGGCTATCCTATAGGCCCAAAGTGCATCAACCAATAACTCACTCCAATTTTTCCTGCTTGATGACACCATCTTCTCAAGGATCTTCTTAATCTCTCTATTTGATATCTCCACTTGTCCTTGAGTTTGTGGGTGATAAGGTGTACCCACTCGATGCGTCACTCCATACTTGCTCAAGAGTGCCCCAAACTTGTGATTGGTGAAATGAGTTCCCCCATCGCTAATTATCATCCTAGGCACTCCAAACTTGTAGAAAATGTGCTCTTTGACAAATTTGCATACAACTGCGGCACCATTGGTGTGGGTTGGAATTGCTTCCACCCACTTCGACACATAGTCAACGGCCAACAAGATATAAAGATTGGAATTAGAGGACACAAAGGGTCCCATAATATATATTCTCCACAAATAAAAAACATCTACCTCTTAGAACACTTTCAAGGGCATCTCCTGTCGCTTGGATATGTTACCGGACCGTTAGCACGCGTCGCACCTCTGCACATAGTCATATGCATCTTTAAACAACATTGGCCAATACAAACCACTTTCTAGAACCTTTGCATCTGTTCTAGAACTAGCGTGGTGCCCTCTTGTAGGTAGAGTGTGACAGTATCATGCTCTCTGGCACACATCTTCTCAAAATACCATCCCTACCTTGTCTCAACAAGATAGGATCATCCCAAAAATAATAGCACAGAGAATGGAAAATTTTCTTCTTTTCTTGATACCCCCAATCATTAGGCAACTCCTTGCAAGCAAGATAATTCACAATATGAGCAAACCAAGGGTCCTTATGATTAAGAGCAAATAATTGTTCATCGGGAAAGGTCTCTAGGATGGGTATGTCAAGGTCTTTCTCATCTACCCTCTCTAACCTAGATAGGTGGTCAGCCACCACATTCTCAATCTCGGTTTTGTCTTTCATCTCAATATCAAACTCCTATAATAAAAGGATCCATTGGATGAGTCTCAGTTTGGCATCCTTTTTCTGTAGCAAGTACTTAATGGTTGCATGATCTGTCCACACCACCACTTTAGCTCCTACAAGGTATTGCCTAAACTTTTTAAAAGCAAAAACCACAACCAAGAGTTCTTTTTCTGTGGTGGTGTAATTCAATTGTGCATCGGTAAGAGTTTTAGATGCATAATAAATGACTGTAGGGACCTTGTTGAGACGTTATCCTAACACAGTCCCTACCACGTAATCTGATGCATCACACATCAACTCAAACGATTGGCTCCAATCTGGAGCCTGCACAACCGGTGCGGATATTAGCTTCTCTTTCAAAATCTCAAACGCTCTAAAACATTTTTCATCAAACTTAAATTCCACATTCTTTTCAAGAAGCTCAGATAATGGTTTAGCGATCTGTCAAAAATCCTTGATAAATTGACGGTAAAACTTGGCGTGGCCTAGAAAACTCCGAACTGCCTTCACCAAAGATGGTGGAGGAAGTTTAGAAATCACTTCTATCTTAACATGATCTACCTCCTGTCCTTTGCTAGACACCTTGTGTCCTAGCACAATCCCCTCACTAACCATCATTTGACATTTTTCCCAATTAAGAACTAGGTGTGTGTCCGCACACCTTTGCAAAACCTTGTCTAAATTTTGCAAGCACTCGTCAAAAGATTCCCCATAGACTGAAAAATCATCCATGAAAACCTCGAGGCATCTCTCCACCATATCCGAGAAAATAGCCAGCATACACCGCTGAAAAGTCGCGGGCGCATTGCACAACCCGAACGGCATGTGACGATAGGCAAATGTGTCATAAGGGCAGGTGAAGGTAGACTTCTCCTTATCCTTAGGCTCAATAGAAATCTGATTATATCCCAAATATCCATCTAAAAAGCAAAAGTGGGAGCGACCAGTGAGTCGCTCCAAAATTTGATCGATAAACGGTAGTGGAAAGTGATCTTTTAGTGTGCCGGTGTTCAATCTCCTATAATCAATGCAAACATGCCATCCTGTCACTAATCTAGTTGTGATTTGTTCATTAGATGAATTAGTAGTGATAGTGATTCCTCCCTTCTTAGGCACTACCTGTGTCAGACTTACCCACATAGAGTTAGAAATAGCATAAATGATACCTGCCGATAGTAGCTTGATGACTTCCTTCTTCACTACCTCTATCATGATGGGGTTGAGGCGACACTGAGGCTATATGACTGACTTTGCTCCTTCCTCTAGCTAGATGTTTTGCTGGCATAGTGTAGGCAAGATTCATTTGATGTCGGCTACCATCCACTCGAATGCACCACAGTGGCACTTAAGCACGACAATCAATTGCTCTTCCTCGGACTCGCTCAATGATGAAGAAATGATGACCGGTAGCTTTTCGTTAGCCGCTAGAAACACGTACTTGAGATGAGGGAGCAGCGGCTTGAGATCTAGCTCCGGCGGGCTCACAAGTGAAGAGACCAACGGTGGTGGCAATGGTCCCAAGTCCTCAAAATGTCTAGAATTGTAGCACAGAAAGACCTTCAGTAGCCTTGCACACTCCTCCAAGGACCGACTCCTCACACAATCATCCATGATGTTCATGAGGTATGCCTCCAGAGGTAGCTGTGGATATAACTGGACTAGAGAATCCTCCATGTCATCCTATGCAGTAGAAGAAATCAGCCCCTCTTACTCATCATTCGGGTATCCCACCGCCTTGACAAGCGAGACCACCTTGGTGTTCTCCATGATGTCCACGGCTAGCATACCCCTATCCACCTTTGTCATCACATGTGCCATATTCAAGAATGGTTGTCCCAAACATAGCAAAATGTTTTTGTCCCTGTGTGTCATCACATTGCATTGCTCATGATCATCCGATGACTTTGAGTTATCTGGCATGTTTATCTCAAGCCTGTCATCCTTGATCCCCATGGTTAATCGACCTCTGCCCATCTCCAAGATCATATCAACCGGGGCTTGGAAAGGTCTTCTTAGTGGAAGCTCATTGCCATGGTCGTCTTGCATTGCCATCACCACAAAATCTACTGGAAATACAAATCTATCCACCTTTACAAGCACATCCTCACAGATACCAAAATGCCTTACCACAAAATTGTCTGCCAATTGGATAGTCATGCCGCTCTTCCTAGATGTCTTTAGGCCAAGCTTTTTTAAAGTGGTTAAAGGAATCAAATTGATACTCACCCTCGAATCACACAGTGCATCGCCAAACTTGGTTTTCTTGATATAGCAGGTGATGTTGCTGCACCCGGGGTCCTGTCTCTTAGGTGGCAGTGTACCTAGAATGAAAGTACTGACTTGCTCTCTAAGTACCACTACCTCAACGTTTGGGATCTTCCTCTTCTTATTGATTATGTCCTTCAAAAACTTGCCATAGGATGGGATCTGCTCAATGGTGTCTACTAATGGAATGTTCACCGAAAGCTTTCGAAAACTATCTAGAAACTTCTTAAACTACTGATCCATCTTTGTAGCTTTTAGACTATTAGGATAAGAGACTAGCATTGTCTATGTCTGATGATGAGGTGGCACATAAGATGTCCTAATCTCCACCTCAGGCTCCTTGGTCTGCTCCTCCGTTGTGGTCTCTACCTCTTTTTCTACTTGTACTAACTCTACCACTGGATCTACACTGTCACTTGGCTTGGTCACCTCAGTAGCCGCAGGCTGTGGAGTCGACATCTTCTTCCCACTTCTTAGCAACACTGCCTTGACTTGTTGATTCCCGGTTGGGGCATTAGTATTTCTTGGAAACCCTTGCTGTGACGGTTTCTTCAATGCGGCCAAATCCACTGCAAGCTGAGATAATTTAGTCTCAAAAGTTCTCATCTGCGCACTGTGGTTCTTGAGGTCCCGCTGAACATTATTGAGTAACATGTCATTTTGCTTCACAATTTTGTTCATAAATCATTAGTGCCCTCTTCTGCCACTAGGCACTGCTGTCGCACCGGCCTATGCTGATTCTGCTGATCTGGATCCTGCAAGAAGTTGTTTGGATCCTTCCATGACAACTTGGGGTCTTTCCTCCATGTGTAGTCATTATTGTGGTACCCCTACTGACGCATGTATTTCACATGCTCTTCCTCTTCAGTAACATGATCGTCCTTCTCAAAAAGCTTCTTTGCAATAAGGTCCAACTTTTCATTCAAGGATGAAATAACCTTGGACTCCTCCACACTCTTTATCTGCTCTAGGCGGTCTCTATCATTGACCCATGTTTGGTTCTTTGCCATGTTGAACAAGATTTTCTGGCACTTCACCGGTGAGTTGTTCAAGAAGAACCATGTACCTGCACTGTCCAGAGTGGTCTTGTCATTCAAGTTCATCCCAAAATAGAACATCTGGACTTGGTTCTCCAAGTCAATCCCGTGATGTGGAACCTTCCGTAGCATGTTCTGAAATCTCTCTCATGCCTCAAAGTATGATTCAACAGCATGTTGCTTGAAGTTGTGTATCTTTCTGACCATGTCATTTGTCTTCTCAGGAGGAAAATAACAGGCAAAGAAAATTCCTTCTCAAGGTTGTGCAACCACTCCTTTGCATTGCCATCCAGAGATGATGGAAACAACTTTAAGTATATGGCCGTCTGAGGGAACCGGTCCACCTTGATCATGTCACATGTTTCTACAAAATTGCTAATGTGCGCGACATGATCTTCATGGGCATGGCCGTGGAAAGCTTGCATCTTCACTAGTGCTATAAGCCCTGGCTCGATCTTGTAATTCGGTATGTTGATCGCCTGCTTCTTAATCGGGCCAAGTTGTGCTATAGAGGATGATGCCTTGATTTTGTCCCATATCGTCTACTCTTCAGCTGAGGTGTCGTCTGCCATTTCTGGTTCTACAGTAGTAACAGGAATGCCTTTAACAAGGGGTTGAACTGCCTCGTCGTCTATGACGGGGATCTCAGAGGTAGAACCACCGTATTCTGTGGTCCTGGTGGTCACCATACACTAGTACCTGAAAGATAAAAAAATTTATTAGTTCTGGCACTTAATCACGAAAAATAGTATGAATTTAAATTTAATGATTGAATGAGTAAAAGTAGAAGGTGGCCTAGAATGGCCACCCACAACACTCGTAGTGTTGAACATTGTCATCTCCCCAAAAATTGTGCCAAAAACTTCATACGCTTTTTTGTGCATCTAAACGCAAGTGTATGTGTCACGTAATATAGGCCAAATGTGCCCGAGTCAAACTCAGGGAGACTTTTGTTCAGAGACTGCTACTAACTACTGGCAGTCAGCTAGACCGATTAAATTTGAGAGAGTTGGTTTTTAAAAGAAAACAAAAGAAAATTAAACTAAAAATGGTTTGATTAAATTGAATGATGATGGAATTCCTTAGAAACACTAGTTTCACCACGAATCCCCATTGTATTTTCTTTTTACCGATTTTAGTATAAATTAACCTCTATCTTGGATAGGAAGCCAACATCGAGAATTTTCCGCTCCCATGGTACAATTCACTACCTAAATCTAAGCCAACTCCATCTCTGTAGTAGTTTAAATCTTAAATTAGATGCTTGACGATCAATCTCTAGGTTTCTTCCCACTAACCGCACATCACCTTTACCAAAGGACGCATAGGATGGTGTTTATGCGCGGGTTTTAGGCGTTTAATTCTCCTTTCAGATTAATTATTCACCTGTGATTTCTAATGAAGGTGATCAATCTACATAAGAGTAAGCATTCACACACATAGATATCCAAGATTATGAGGAAAATTACACTAAATCATGCAAAAGTCAATACATTTGTTCACCGGGCTACTCCCAGGTCCTAAGGAATTAAGGGGTTTAGCCCTACATGGTTTTCAACATTGCAAAAATGAAGGGAGAATAGAAAAACGTGGGGAACATGGAGAAACTCGAGTAACCCCTCAGATGGAAGTGCGGGTAGACAATCCTCCTCCTTTGGTGCGTGAATTGTGGCCTTTCGGCAGCAAATTCGTCTGTCGGATATGCTTGAATTTTCCGTATGCAATCCTTTGGCTCTGTTCTTCACTCCTCCTCTCTATCTCGGCTCTCTTGCGTGTAACGTATGATTCCCCTTGGTTAGACCGTCCCTTGTTAGGTCATAGACCCACTTACGGCCCTTGAAATAACGTGGACCGTCGGATCTGCAATCCTACAGAAATCTGTAAATCGACAGCGTCGGTGACACCGAGCTATAGATGTCGATGGCACCGAGATGGATAGATCTCAATCGTGGTCTGCAATTCTTCTGAGTCAGTACCACCGACGAGAAGTGTCGGTGGCACTGAGATGATGCGATGACTTTTCATTGCCTCTCTGTTGCGATTTCGGTGGCACCGAGACATAGGGTCGGTGGCACCAAGATTTCTTTGCACATTTAGCACCTAAAAAGCATATAAAATCTTGCATAAGCCCCTGATGAATATAAAATCTCATAAATATGATAAAATAGGAAATATTTGACGCAAAAGAACGTATACTGGCTATTAGAAGTAATCCATGCAATAATGATCAAGAAAATGGTGAAAACTGCATAAAATAACCCTAAACTAGGCCTGTAAAATCGACTCCAAATGCATGCATCACGTACCAATCAAATCCAACCGACCATTGCTAAGACAAAATCGGTGCCATACAAGATCTTTGGAAGAGATAAAACCCATGACCTCCCCAACACATCTTGGTCAGTACAAGAGAAACATCACAGAGACATATCAGTCAACTGCAAACAACGACATATAGTCAAACTGAAGGATAGGATCACGCATGGTCATCCCTATAAACACCTATCCTGCCTTGGTACAGGTCACAATGCTAGAAGAACAGGCTCACACTTGGTCATTCTTAAAAGGAGGCATCAAATGCAGTTCAACTACTATCCATCACATATCACAAGGAGATCAACTCATGCATGGTTGTCTCATACCACCTATAATTGTGTAAGCAAGGAGACACTTGACTAGCACCCCCACATATTCAAAAGTATGTGCTCTGAGTTTCCCGTAGGAATGACTTATTTCACCATCCAACAATAAAACTGATATTAGAATGGATCTATGGCATACAACATCTACATGATTAGGGTTTCACTTGATTAGTTAGGACAGTTGGGTATCTTCTTGCATCAATCAAGTTACAACATATAAATCCAAAACAAACTCTACAAAGATAAGGGGTTAGTACAACTCCATTAGATATAAAACATATAAGGTGTGAACTTGTCACATCATCACATGATACTTATTCAACTGCCATACACAAGGCCATTAACATTATCACACTTCCATGTAAGGTAATTGCAACAATTGTATTACTTATGGAATACAAATCCCTCATCACATCATTGGAGGATAACACCTCTTACTAGGCTTTAAGCCATCACTAGATCATAGGACCCATCACATTAATATGATCTCATCGTATTTCATCAAGTCTCATATCCATCACCCTATACTGCATAATGATCACCATAGCATTCACAATAGCTATGACATACATTCCACCTATAAGGTTTGAATCACACAAGTAGGAGAGAGAAAAAGTAATCACATGACATTCATCCAACGAACTCAACAAGCATAGCATACCCTAGGATTAGGGTTAGGGTTTCACATATATAGCCGATTAGGGTTCCATAGAATTATCCAATCACTAAACCCTAGTCTCATCACTTCCCACTTTTTTGGGGTATACTAGGATTATAACATTATCATTGTCTTGCTTTATTAACTATTTAAATAGCATTAGGGATCAACCAACATTACATGTACATGTGTAACAACTTTACAAGGTCTCACATATGTTGCGACCATGCACTCATGTGAGTGTATCGACCAACCCTCAAACATGTGTCTCGACCACCACAAAAAACATACATCTCGACCATGACAAAAGCACATGTCTCGACCACTACCAAACCATGTGTCTCAACCAAAACAAAAACCATCAAGCATGTGTCACGACCAATACAAGAACATGTGTATCGACCTTAAATGTTACAACCACCAACCCATTAGGGTTAGTGTTGCAACCATGTCACAATTGTCATGTGTTTTGACCAAAATAAAGCAAAACATCTGGACCATCACCCCATAATCAAAGTGTGTCGAACAAGACAAAAATCAAAGGAGTAGTGACCACTAAGGTCAAGCTATCACAAAGGCAAATAATCATCTTCAAATAGGGATAAACCATAATCAAAATAGAGTATACCTTGGCCAAAATAGAAGATTAACATCAAGTAAAACCATCACCAACAAGATGTATAACTCCATGCAAAAAGGCCATCAAAACCTTAAAATCTAAACTTCAACATGAACCTTCAAGAAACTAACTAGGTGGAAGAAGACCAAGCTTCAACCTCAAGAAAACCCACTCAAAACCTCAAGAAAACACAAATGTCGAACCAAAACATGGTGATAAAACCAAGAGTCATATTGCATGTAACAACTTCACTTCATCCATCATTTATAAAATAGGTATTTGAATTAGGGTTAAGAAAGAGAGAAACCTACATGAGAATACTACAAAGTCTTAAACCTTAAAATAAGATAGCATCATCTAGCACATTAGCATCAAGTTTTAGAGATGGAAATCGTAGCATGCAAGCTCAAATAAGGGTGCAAGTAATAGAAGAAGATAGTGTTGGGAAATATGGTATAGAGCAGGCTACGAAATTTAAAATTTTACTACCATATTCCTCATAAATAGTATATTATGTCAATAACTATAATGCATGAAGGATGGTTTATGGGATATACCTAGTCTTGGAGCAAGTCCAGTGACAATCCTCATCATTGTGGATGCGCAACTCTGAATCCTAGTTGCACTGGGACACGTATGACTGTTGTGCCTCCTGGTATGTACCATAGACTATAGCCACAAACGTCGTCTTCTTCAATAGCTCCTCTTCTCATGGATTGTTGGTTGACGTTGTCCTCCAAGTGGCAAACAACGGATTCTCGCCTCTATGGTAGTCCACATGGATCGTCTAGAACTCCTTTCATCCTATTGGACCGGACATCAAGGAGTTGTCCCTCTCGTCGGTGTACTAGTCACCAACTTTCTCTCCTACAGTGACAACTCTCAGTTGTTCTCTCCTGTGGCTATCCCTCCCTAGTCGGGTAGGACTTGTGTGGGCTCTCGTGGTTACCACAGCCAGAGAGGACAATAGTTGTCAGAGGAACTAATTCTCAATTGTCTGTGTTGTTCTTTGGGAAGCCCCCAATACCACTCTATATATAGTAGAATCTAGGGTCAAGGTCCCCAGTTGCTATCCAATGCGGGATTAATGCACAGGAATGGAAAGGACCGGAAGAACTCAAATTTAATTCTAGAAATTGCACAACCTGTGACTGCGAAAATGGCCATTTGACTGAGCCACACGATCGTCTCAGATGTGAGGCAATCATCTCACACTGAGGGATGACCATTTTGCAGTTTCCAATTGTGTACGAATTTAGAAAATCAATTCCCATCAAAGTTAGACATAGATTTCCTTGTGCAACAAGTATTGCTCAAGAGAAATGAATAGGGAAATATCTAGAACCTTCCCCGATTGAACTAAACCATCTCACCCATGCAATATGGTCATCTGGTGATCTGAGTCGAGCCCATTTGGTCAGTTCAGTTCATTCTATTTCCAATTTCAACTCACAACCAAACCAGACACCCAGATGCCCATCTCAATCACTTGAGATGGTAGTTTGGCACTTCCAAACTACTGTCTAACACTTGAGATGAGTGTTTGGCAGTGATGTCAGCGTGTTTATTGCATGAATCAAATGCCTAAACACTTTAGCACTTAATTCAACTATCATTCGACGTATGAACTCCTCTTCTAGGTCAAGACCTATGTGTTGACTCAAGGTCTAAATTGACTAAACCCTTAAATTAATGATGATTAACCATTCCACTTATTTGTGTCTAATTTCTCTACTTGAGTGATTTTAGATTAGGTACAGACACACTCCAAATGCCCTAACTTGTGCATTTCAACTTGGAGAAAAGACAAGTCAAAGTGAATACAAGTGCACATTTTTGGAATATGATGTAAATCCATTACAATCATGTTGTAAATCACGTGTAATGATTGTATGACTTGTAATTAAGCTTAGAAAAAATTAGGAACACTTAGATCGAATATTTAAGCACTCAAAAGCCATTTTCTAAAAATCACATTAGGTTGTTCATCGGTCGAGTTACAAACTCGACCGATCCTGATTGGATCTTGAAAATGACTTTTGATCAGCCGATTTTACATTTCACAGAACTTGACTGATCCCTCTGCAGACAAAAACTGATTTAAGTGAATCGGTCGAGTTACCCAAGGACAAACTCAATCGATGGCCTAAATTGGTCTTGTCTCTTAGTGGGATCGGTCGAGTTACCTTTATAGAAACTCGACCGATTACATTGTATGAAAAAGTGTAGAAAAGTATTTCTAGCCATTGTGGAGTTGCAACAATCGAAAATATATCTATTGCAAGACACAAAATGGCTAGTTTTCATTCTTAAGTGTTCCCAAAGGCTAAGAGGCATCCCCAACTATAAATAGGACCCCTTGGGCTTCATTCCAAGGTTGAGCATTCAATGCAAAACACTATGTGGGGTTCCTATTTTATAGTTGAGTGCTTCCTATAGCCTCCTTTCTCTCTCTAAGCTTAATCACTTTCTACATTCATTAGAGTGAGTAGAAAATCTATAAGAAAGCTAGTCCTACATGTATATCTTGTGAGGCTCTCACTTACACCATCTCCTTATATCTCATTTCAATCATGAAGATGAAGGTTCTCTCTCGTGGCTAAGAGAGGTAAAGAAGAACAAGGGAAGGAGTCCCTTGGTGAAGATAAAGGCTGAAGACTTAGAGAAAGAGTGGGTAAGACCTTGGTGAAGGCAGAAGACTCCTTGATCAAGTGGGTAAAACCTTGGTGAAATCTTCTCTGAGTGAAGGTGAAGTCAAAGGATGAAGATCCAAGAAGAGTGGGTAATTCCTAGAAGGCTGAAGACTTGTGCAAGAGTGGGTAAGTCCTTGGAGAAGGTGAAAGACTCGTTGCAAAGTGAGTAAGTCCTTGGTAAGGTTGAAGACTCTTTGTATTGGATAGATAAGTCATTTGGTTGGTCATGTATTGTAAGTCTTATGAATGAATATAAGAGTGCAATGGTTAAGAAATCCTAGAGGATGACCTTTCTAGGTAGTGGACTAGCATACTCCTAGTTTGGAGTGTGAAACCACTCTACATAGCTTGTCACTTGGTATATGTGTAATCTCTCTCTCCCTTTCTATGCATGTTTTAGTTGCACTCAAATTTCCAATTTAGTAACCTTATCTTTTGAAAAGTCCGTGAAGGTCTAATGAAATTTGTGTAAGTGTAGTCAGCTCTATTCACCCCCCTCTAGAACATCCGATCACCCATCTAGGATCTAAAAATTGGTATCAGAGCTGGTTTTTCCAAGCATACTTCAACAAGTAGGAGAAGACGTGTGACTACCAAGGTGGGAGATACTTCATCAACCTTTCAATCTTTGACGGGAGTAACTTCCTCTATTGGAAAAGAAGGCTACAATTCTACATCCAAGGATCAAGTCTTGAGCTATGGCAAATGGTGGACCATCCATACAAGCTTTCGGTGACAAATATAGAAGAATGGGATGAAACTACCATGAATAAATCCACCTTGAATTCAAGAGCAATCAATATCCTCTATGCACCATGACCTCCACTGAGTTCAACCGTATTTCTTCTTGTGAGACGGCCTATGAGGTATGAAGAAATCTATGCATCACTTATGAGGGGACAACTCAAGTGAAGGAAAGCAAAGTCTACATGCTCAAAGGGCTACTTGAGAACTTCAAGATGGGAAAGGAGGAGAATATAGCCAACATATACTCAAGACTCAACACAATTGTAAACGGCCGTCATAGGTCATCCTATGAGTAAAGGAGAGATCAACTCTAAGATCCTTGGAACTCTCCCCAAGAGATGGGAACCCAAGGTGACTTCCATTGAAGAAGTAAGGTCTCTTAATGATATCCCTATTAAGAGCTCATCAGAAATATACAAGTCCATGAAGTCACACTTGACAAAAGAGAAGAGGTTGAAAGACAAGAGGAGAAAGAGCTAAAGAGAATGAAGAAGGCTGAAATGAAGGCTCAAATTGAAGCTATTATGGGACAAGCCTCTCCATACTCTCATGTTGAAGAAGATGCCATGTACTCCAAGGGTAGATTCTATAAAGGCAAGAATTCCTCCTCCATATGGTGCCTCAAGTGTGGAAAGAAGGGTCACTTTAAGGCAGATTGTCTACAAGGCAAGAAGACCCATCATCACAAGGAAAGAGAAGAGAAGTACAAGAAGAAAGAGAAATCACACTCAAGCTCAAGTGACTCCTCCAACTCAAGCTCATGTAAAGATTCAAGTGGAGGATCTACATCAAGCTCCAGTGAAGAAGGAGAATGTCTTTTTTCTCTTATGGCTTCTACAAGAAAAGACTCAAATGAGGTAAATCTAAACTTTTTAGACAAAGAACCCCTAATTGCTATCATTAATGCTACTCGTGCCTCTCTTAAGTCTTCTAAAACGTAAAGGAAAAAAACTTGCTAGAATTGTTGATAATATGCATGTAGAACTAGATGATCTTGAACATGCTAAAACTTGCTTGCTTGATGAAAAAAATGCTTGTCTTAGCCAAGTAGACTCTATTAAACTTGAAAAGGATAGTTTGCTTGATAAGCTTAGATTTCTAGAAGCTCAACCTCTTATGCCTAGTTCTAATGAAGAGCATACTTTTATTATTGATTCTCTCATGCATGATATTGATGTTCTTAAATCTGAAAACAAGGACAAAGAATTTGTTTTACAAGGATTAGAATATGAAAATGGTGTTTATCTTTCTAAGATTGCTTTGCTTGAAATAGAAAATACCTCCTTGCTGTTAAAATCAATGAGCTTGAATCTTTTTCTAGTTCAACTAGTAGAGAGAATAATGTTGTTGCTCTTCATATTGATAGATATTCTTATTTAACTAAAGCTCTTTGCTTAGAAAATGATCTTTTGCATGCTAGAGATAATATCACTCATTTTTCTTCTACTATTACTTCTCTTATACATGATAATCATAGTTTGAGATCTTTGCAAAGATTCTTAGTTGGTAAAAAGAATCTTAATGATATCCTATACCATACTACTAAACAAATTGGTAGAAATGGTTTAGGGTATGATGGTAGTCAAAGGAACAACAAAGGTAAAGGACCTCCAATCTTCCATGGAGAATCCTCTAGTTCCAAGACTATGGGCACATACAACTATTGTAATGAAATTGGTCATTATTCTACTTGTTGCCATTTTAGGAAAGCACCCAAGAATACTAGGACTTGGGTTGCTAAGCTAACCCCTCCGGACCCAAAAATGTGATTGGGGACCATTTCATCTTTCTTCTTGTAGGTACTAGAAAATGGGTTGACTTGAGCTATTGAATTGCAAATTGACTTCTCAATACATATGAAAGAAAAAAGGTGAGATGTGTAGAGGGTGACAAAAAGTGGAAAAGAAATGGTAAGCATTGAGGTAATGTTATGCTTTCTAATATCCAATCATAGTGTGTTTTTACAAGATAGTGTGCACTAAACATATGGTTTTTGAGTCAAAAGTGGTATTTTGTATATTCTTCACAATCTTTCTCAAAAACTATTTCTAATGCTTTTATAGTACATTACTAACTTTCTTACACATGGTTGGATATGTATTATATTTTTATCATGCCTCTAGATATGTTTTTCATATATATATATATGGGTATATCTTCGCTACCCATGCAGGTAACTAAGATTCGCTACCCGTGCATCAGTTTTGTAATAGGAAGGCATGCATTTGTAATGAGATGGTCCAAATTTGTAATGAGACAATCAAAATTGTAATACAAAGACTCATTTTATATTACAGTGTTGTTACAGTCATATAAATATATATATATATATATGCTTCTTGACAGCAGCTCTGTCGGTCGAGTTTGTCCTGATAGAAACTCGACTAACTGACACCAATGGGTGTTTCCAACAGTTGTCATCGGTCGAGTTGTCAATACACAGAACTCGACCGACAACACTGTGCGCAGAATATACATTTGGCTTATTGAATGAGAATTTCCCTCTGAACTAGATTTTCTCAACCAATTGCCTTATTCTTTGGCACTCCCATTTGGTACCTTTATATATGCATATTTCCATGTTCTAAATTTCCTATCTTGCTTACAACTCTATCTTTCTAATTTCTCTAAATTGGTATATCTATATGTTGCAATTACTTGCTTTGAGTTGTTTTGCAGGTTTTGATGATGATCTCTTTGGATCTCTTGGTTGTGTGTAAAATGCTTCTGTTGTGCTCTAACTTTCTACATCTAGCTAGTGGTATATCTTATTTGGATACAACCTTGAGGTTCTTAGTGGTAATCATCTTTTGATAATGACGCATATTTTCTAGTAAGTTATATCCTTTCCATGCTTCTAAAATTTCATATCTCTTTATTTAGATATATCTCTACATCTACTCATAGATTGCTTTATCTTGTGTATCTTTTTCTATGATCTAGATCCTACTAGTAGTCCTAACTTTTGATAACATCTACTAGTAGTTCATATACATGTAGTTCTAGCCTTGTTCATCAAGTGGTGTTGAACTATATGCTATGCTTGTATCTTGTTTCATACTTTTTTTTTGTCGGAAAAAAAAATCCGTTGCTATTGATTCCAAAACTTTAGGTACAAACATAAGCGCACCCCCTAACCCTCAAGAGAGGATTACCAAGGTAATCTTAAATTTCATATCTACTATCTTGTTTCATACTTGCTCAAACTTATTTCTTAAATTGCATATCTACTATCTTGAGTTGCTTACATAAGTTTGTGATGCAAGATATATAGAGCTACATTATATGTCGAAATTGGAGCATCTTTGGATTTCATGTAGATTTTGCTCCAGTTTTAGTTTTTGGTGCAAAACTAGTGCTTTTTATACAAAAACATCCTTCTGAGCAAGACTCATTGATATGCCATGAGCACTGACATTTTTTGGGTGAATTCTGTCATCTTGAGGGTCAAAATTGTGATTTATTATTTTTCTGTAGCACTTTATCTTACATTTGGGGTTGTTCAAGTGCATGCTTTAACTTGCTTTTCTTTCTATACTTGGACAAGCCCCTAGCTGTGCTCTTCTACTCTCCTTATATAACTTTTTGTTATCTTCTTTCTTTTAACAAGTGGTGTTTCTTATTTCTTCATATCCCCACTTTTTGAAATGACAAAGAGGGAGAATGGTATGTCATCTTTTGGCAAAAGAGGGAGAAGGCATGTATTACATGAAGAGGAGAAGCATGCTCATGTAAAGGGGAGAAGGTAAAGGGGATATTGTCGTCCTCCTGAGCGCCCAGAAGTCTCCCGCCTTTATATATAGTCCACACGAACTACCAGGAACTCTAGTTGTCGTGAAGAATGAACTAGAAGGAGTTGTCCCCTTCTGTCAGTGTATTAGTCACCAACACACTCTCCCACAACCAGTTGCTTTTCTATAGTTATCTTTCCCTCATTGTTCCTCCCTAGATAGTTAAACTTGCTTGGGCTCTCTTAGTTATCATAACCAGAGAGGACAACAACTTTACAGAGCAACTGATGTTCTGAGTTGTGTCTCTGGAGAATCCCCCTATATCCCTCTATTTGTAGTAGAGGGCAGGGTCAGGGTTCCCAATCTGTGCGGGAGTAGAAGGGTCCGGAATTTCCATGAACAATTTGCACTGCGGCAGGCGAACCGGTTGTTTCATAACTAAAACGGTCATTTGGTAAGGTGAGACGATCGGTTCACTAGTGAACCGGTTGGTTGGGAGTGTGAGCCGATCGGTTCACCCGGTAAATCGTATGTTTCATTTTTTAGACCTACTTACAATTGATTTTCCTTATTCATTTCTAATAAACGCAAAGATTAATTCTTGTCCCAATCGAATGGAACAAGTGAAATGAAAAACTTTTCTCACAAACCATGACAACTCAACACTGCTCCTTTGGTCCAGTTGAACCAATCGGTTCACCAAAGTGATCTGGTTGTCTCACTGACCGTGAGTCTATTAGTTCATCTAGTGAACCGGTTGGTAGGTGGTCTAGATTGTGTAGAACATAGTCAATTCAGTTCTCAATCAATATAACACTCTAATCAGTTGGTTCAACAGTTGAACTTGATGATTCTGAGTCAAGTCTATTGATTGAATGTTTGATTGAGTACCTAAACACTTTAGTAATCAATCCAAACATCATTCATGGATAATCTCCTCTTCCAAGTTAATCCTTTGTGTGTGATCCTATAGGTCCCATTTCACGTTGGCAGTGAATGTCCATAACTAGCTTATGACATCATAAGCAAAGAGAGGTACCTAGTCGTACATCAGTGCTACCTAAGTGAAAAGGAAAGTTGGAGAACAACTTTCAATCCTACAGTTTGTGATTGGTGTTCCAGTGAATGTATAATTCCTTTGTCTCTGATATCCTGAATGAACTCAAGGAATGAAGTTACCATCCTTTCAACATTCATTCATTTTTCTTGAACTAGAGAAGACTGTCTGAGATATGTGTCACATCAATATCATATATTGATTCACATGTGCATGCATATGACTTTCTCAGTCTCGCTTATCAAGTGGCATGGACATCATACTCCCTTAGGAGGGAAAAATCCCATATCTATCACTCACATTCTATCTCATTATTCAAAGCCACATAATCATCATTGTTATAACAACCCATGTTTTAGGACTGTGTTTGATGATGTCAAAGGGTACCCAATCACATTCAACGAGTGCAGTGATTTCAGGTCTAAGAATCACAATCACCACCATCACTATGAGAGATGATTTTGGCTACCATGTCATGGTTCCATGTGTCACTCTCATGGTGGGTCTGTACGATACATTGTTCTCTAACATGTAACTATGTGCTTAGTTTGATATCATATATTATGACTAATGAGACACTCTCATCAACCAACACACACTCTATTCTTGATGTGTCATTGTTGTCTATCAACCTTCCACAATGACATCCGACTAGGGACATAACAAGAATGTACATACTCTCAGAATTCATATGATCTCATTGTTCAAGTCGTATACTTGAAGACATATGTCATTGAGTATTGTCATTCCTTAGACATTCATTCCGCTCCATCATATATCTCATAATTGATTGAGCTAGAATAAATTGGAAGCGTGCCTTTGATATTTATCAAATCAATCAGAACATATGCCAATCCAATCATCAAATGATTGGCTCTCTGGGCATACATACCAACAATTTATAGCCTCATTTGAGATAAAGAGAGTGTCATCAAATGGAATCAAGTAGTAGTTGGATGAAGATGGAGGTGCATTAGCTGGGGTGGCCCTCTTCCTCCTATTGGATGCCATAGAGATGAAAAAGGGAGGAAGGAGAGAGAAAAATCTAAGGAAACACCACCAAAACTCATCCACAAACCTAGGTTAGCAAAGGGGAAGGTCAAGGGAGGTCAAGCTAGGTCGAGCTAGGGCTAGGGAGAGGAAGGTCAGGGCTAGCATAGAGAGCTTAGGGGAGTTGGAGGTCGGATCAGTCAACTTTTCTCTAGTTGAGAGGGAGAATAGTCGGCCAAACCCATCTTAAAATTTCTCCAGCCCAACCATCGGTCGAGTTCTATGAACTCAGAAACTAGACTGATAGGCTCTTTTAAAAAGCTCTCGGCCTCTGATCAGCCAAGTTGGCAACTCGACCAATGGTCAACCTGACCTAAACATACAAAACTTAGTTTCTAGCCATTAGAGTGTTGATTAAATTTATTTTTCAAGTCCATTATGCATTTTGAACATACTTAGGCACATATAACTCATCATTGGGTACTATTTTGTAGTAAAACATGTGTTTGCACAAAATACCCAAAAACAAGAGAAAAACAAAGCAAAAAGAACATGAAAAAATGGATTTTTAGCATATTAGCAAGCAAGGATGATCAAAACAGAGGTAAAACATATAGGATAGATGACAACTACCTAGAAGGCATATGAGATTCATTCAAAGAAGTTATAAGCAATTTTGATCTAATACGATTAAATTTCTCTCTATCTAGAGGTTTAGTGAAAATGTCTGCCAATTGATTTTCCGTGTCCAAATGCATGATATAGATATCCTTTTTGGCAATGTGATCACGGAGAAAATGATGACGAACCTCTATATGTTTATCTCTACTATGCAATATAGGGTTATATGGCAACTTAATTGCACTAGTATTATCACAATAGATAGGAGAAGCATCAAAATGAATGTTAAAGTCTTGTAGCATTTGTGTCATCCATAGGACATGGGCACAACAACTCCCAACTGCAATGTATTTAGCCTCAGTGGTTGATAATGCCATTGTTCTTTGTTTCTTGGAGAACCAAGACACCAAGTATGGTCCTAGGAGGAAACAAGTGCCACTTGTGCACTTTCTATCAATCAAGCACCCTACATAATCAACATCACTATAAGTAGTAAGAGTAAAGTCCCTTGACTTGGGATACCATAGTCCAAAATTTTGGGTTTTGGCTAAATACCTTAAAATCCTCTTAACTGCTATAAGATGTGATTTCTTAGGATTTGATTGAAAGCGAGCACACAAGCCAACACTAAACATTATATCAAGTCTAGAGGTAGTGAAGTAAAGTAAACTTCCAATCATACCTCTATAGAGATTCTCATCTACTTTCTCACCTTCTTCATCTTTGTCAAGTTTGGCATTATTTGACATGGGTGTGTCCATCAGCTTGGTATTCTCCATCCCAAAGTGTTTGAGTAACTCACTTGTATACTTGCCTTGATTGATGAAGTTCTCATCTTTTGTTTGCTTGATTTGAAAGTTAAGGAAGAACGTGAGTTCACCCATCATACTCATATCGAATTCACTCTGCATAAGATCACTAAATTCTCTACAAAGATCAAGGTTAGTTCCATCAAAAATGATATCATCAACATATATTTGTATGATATGAAAATTGTTAGAAATGTGCTTTAGAAATAAGGTAGAATCCACTTTGCCCATGATATACCCATGATCTAACAAAAAGTTTTTTAATTTCTCATACCAAGCTCTAGGTGCTTGTTTGAGTCCATAGAGAGAGTTTTGCAACAAATAAACATGGTTAGGTAAACTATCACGTTCAAAGCCCGGAGGTTGTGCAATAGACACTTCCTCTTCAATTGTACCTATCAAAAATGCACTTTTAACATCCATTTGATACAAAATAAAGTTTTTATAACTAGCAAAGGAAAGCAACATACGAATGGACTCAAGTCTAGCTATAGGTGCATATGTATCATCAAAATCTATACCTTCCTGTTGATTGTAGCCTTGAGCCACTAACCTTGCTTTGTTCCTTACCACTTTGCCACTTTCATCAAGCTTGTTGCAGTAGACCCATTTGGTGCCAATGATCTTTCTATCACTTGGTCTTGGAACTAGGGTCCTAACTTTGTTGTTTTCAAATTGCTCCAACTCTTCTTTCATAGCTAGGATCCACTCATCATCCCCAATAGCATCATTGACATTTTTAGGCTGGAGTTGTGAGATGAAGGCGTTGGTTGCTTGTTCTTTGTTGAATGCAGCCCGCGTCTTCACTCTTTTAAAAGGATCACCTAAAATCATCTCTTTTGCATCATTCTTTGCAAACCGGGGGTGTGGGTTGGATCCTTCTTCTCATCATCTTTCTCTTCTTCTAGAGTGACCACCTCTTTTCCCTTTTGGGTGATGTTGAACTCTTTTAGAATAGGAATTGCTTCACCTACAACATTATCATTTGGAACAATATCTTTGGGAATAGAGGGGTTAGTCTCAATAAACTTAACATTTATGGATTCTTCTACTTCAGCAAGATCAACATTTAAAAATCTATAAGCCTTGCTAGTAGTGTTATAGCCTAGAAAAAAAAAGCCTTGTAAGATTTCAGATCAAACTTGTCGAGAGAATCTTTTATTTTCAAAACAAAACAAGGACATTCGAAAACATGAAAATACTCGATAGAAGGCTTCCTTCCACACCAAAGCTCGTAGGGGGGTTTTTCAAAGAAGGATGAGTAAAAACCCAATTTTGCACAAAACATGAGGTACTAACATATTCACCCCAAAACTTCTTTGGAGTATCACACTCTAGAATCATGGTCGTATCCATCTCATGTAAAGACATATTCTTCTTCTCTACAACCCCTTTTTGCTGAGTTGTTCAAGGTGAAGAGAAGTTGTGTGCATAAATAGATTCTTGACAAAAACATTCAAAAAGCTCATTTTCAAATTCTCCACCATGATCACTACGAATGGAAACAATGCGGCAAGAAGTTTCATTCTCAACTCATTTACAAAAGCTTGAGAAAACATCAAGTGTATCACTTTTAGAAATGAGAAAGAAGGTCCAAGTATATCTAGAGAAATCATTGACAATAACAAGGCAGTTTTTGGAACCATGAACTGATTGAGTTCTCATTGGTTCAAATAGATCAATGTGAACAAGCTCAAGAGCTCTCTTGGTACTAAGGACTCCTTTGGATTTGAATGAGGACTTGGTTTGCTTTCCTTGGGTACAAGGTTGGCATTCCTCATCCTTTTCAAAATCTAATTTGGGAAGTCCCTTGACCAAGTCCTTTTTTCTCAACTTCTTCAACTGATGCATATTTACATGACCAAGTCGACAGTGCCAAAGAGAAATATCATTCGAGTTTACTACTAGGCATCTACCAACAACAGGCTTAATAGAGTCAAGAACAATAACATAAAGATCACCACTTCTAGTTCCCTTATATATAACTTGGTAGGTGAAGGAATCTACAATCAAGCATTAAAAGGAAGTAAATAGCATAAGGTAACTATTGTCACATAATTGACTAACTCTAATTAAATTTTGATGTAGGCCATCCACAAAGACAACATTCTTGATGCACAAGGATTCACCTACATCACCCTCACCTTTGACTTTACCATTCTTGTTGTCTCCAAAAGTGACTGAACCTCCTTTCTTTTTGGTGAAGTTGTTGAAATGGCTTATATCACCTATCATGTGCTTAGTGTAGCCACTAATAACAATCCATCTTCCTTTTTCCTACAAGAAAGGAGAATGTCGATTCCCAACTCAAACTTTGGGATCTGGAGTTAGCTTGGGGACCCATTTCATCTTTGGGTTGGTCCCCTTAGGCTTGTAAGGATAATAAGTAGAGTAATGATCATCACATTAGCAATAAGAATAAACCATAGGATTCTTAGTGCCGGAAGACACTCCTACAAAGAAAGAGGTCTCCTTGCTCTTTTTCTTATCTTTGGCTTTTCTCTTGCCGGTGCCCCCTACAAATCCCAAACCACTAGTACCACTTTGTTTGGTAGAATGGTCAAGGATTTCATTTAGGGAGTTCTTCCCTTTGAGGAATTTCTATAGGGATGCTCTCAATCTATGGTTATCATCATTTACATAAATAATGGTAGAAGTTAAGCTAGATATGTCATCCCTAGTATGAATAAGATCATCCTCAAGACAGAAGGCTTTAATTAAATATGAATCCTTCTCAAAGGAAATGGAAGCAATATTATTACTAGGAAATATAGGTCAAGAAGATAAATCATTGACTTGACATAGCAACCTAGCATTTTTAGATTTTATCATTTGAATTTCTTTAAGATAGATATCTCTTTCATCTCAACGAGCATCGAATTTCTTGGGCTCCAAGGAGTCCCAATGGATAAGAAGAAAGAGAAAATGCAAATAATACAAAATAAGAGGATAATGTGACATAATTAATGAATTTTTGGTAATATCAAAAGAGGTACTTTCTACTATAAGGAAGTATATTTTCGTGGCCAATGGATTAAAAGCCAAGCGCAAAGATGATAAGAGAGATGATTTTCGAATTCCTAATATCTAAAGAATAAAGATTATCAAGGAGATAATTAAGAGAGAGAGAGAATACTTCTTAATTAAGAAAAGTTGGTTTCCTACTAGGAAAAGACATCATTTTCATCATGGGAAAGCATGTTTGGGCATTGCTACCCTCCCCTATATAAGGGGTAGAACCCTTGGCTCGAGTCTAAGAGGATCGCATGCACCCTTCTCTCTCCTTCTTCATGTTTTCTCTCAAAACCCTAACCAAGAGGGTATAGGGCTATCTCGCGGGCAATGAGGAACTATGATGGGTCTCGATGGAGGCACGAAGCTACTACGACAACTTGAGGAAGATCGACTATCATTGTAAAGAGGCGAGATCACCTCTTTACTAAAATTTAAAGGAAATACAAACATCCACAATTTTAACAAGAATTTAGAGACTTTGAGGATGATTGCATAATATCCCAAGTAAATAAGCATGATTCCAGATACATAATAAAATGTCAATAGCAGCGGAAAGAAAGAAATAACAAGCCTGTGCATGGATTTATTGTTTATTACATAACTGATTTCTAAAAGAAAAGATAAGATAAGAGGATCTAGCTATAACAACCTAGCCATCCTTCTTGAAAAGATAACGATCGACTGCGGAGGAATCTTTCTTCAAGATCGTCCTTCACCTTGTACAGCACCAACACCTGGGTGGTTGGGAAGTCACCCAGCAAGAGGGAAAAGAGAGAAAAAGTATGTGTTACAAGAATATTCTAAAATTGGCAATGAAAGTTGTAACAAGTAAATTACGCTAGATATTTGGTGTAAAGAGAGACATCAAAGAGTATGAGGCTTTTTATAATGAAACTTGCCAATAAAATAAATAAGGGTTTTGCATGTAAATTAATATGTCTACCTAACTAAGTAGGGTTGAGGCACCTACCGGACCTCTAACCTTAGGTGAGGGGAGAATAAGACATTCCCAGTCACCTACAATATATTATGGGGAGAATTATAAACATTCCCCTAGGGCGATTATATACATGCCCTCTATGGGTGGTTGTACAAAAGTACCAATACTTTAATATTAAATAGAACATTTAATTACATGCTAACAAAGAAGTCATGGCAAGATTAAGCAAAAGAATATGTAACATGGCAGTGGGGTATGAATACCCAATCAAGATAATACTACAACTACTTTTGAGGTGATAAGAAATTTAGGTTTCAAGAATTAAGGATTTAGGTTAGATTAAGCCTCATTAGGAATTATAGGTAATGGTATAAAGTTTTTCCAACTGAAGAGTAGATGCACGTACATAACACATACCTTAGCCTCAGGTGTTCTAGAATTTCTCTTTTCAACCCTTCACACGAATTTTAGAACCCACTTTCCCTAATTCATCATTAGATTTATAAATTAGAATTATATGCATTCATTTAAAAGATTGAAAACCCTAATTCACTAACTTTTTTGTGCAAACCATCGATTTAGACTCCAAAAACCTCACCATCATCTTAGTTAGGATTTCCTGATCAAAATAACATATACTATTGTCTGTTTTGAAAATATGGACTTTTAGGGTTAATTTTTGTGATTTTAAATTAATTACTTCATTCTAAAAATTACGTTTTCACAAACATCAAAATCAAAACTCAAAATTATTTTTAATAAATAGGTCTCGTCTTCCTTATTTCAAAACACTATCTACTTTTAATTTTTGACAACATAATTAATTTATACAAATTATTTTGTCTCGACCAATCGCAGCCTGCCACGTAGGCAAGGCCAACCAAGCCGAGCGGTCGCGAGCGCTTGGGAGCGGTGACCTGCGCCTTAGGGATGCCTGTAGCCGGTCGAGCGGCTGGGCCAAAGCAGGGAAAAAAAGGCACAATTGCCCCAAGCGAAGAAAAGAAAAGGAAAAGACGAGCGGGGGCAAAACGGTAAAATGACGTGTCATCATCTTCCTCACGCCCGATCCTCCTCGCGCAAGAGCAGCGGCCACTTCTTGCGGTGGATTGAGGGAAAAAACACAATAGGCGACGAGAAACCACACACAAGTAGTCAAATCGAAGCACACGCGAAGCCAAACTAGGTGGTACCTGTCGATTGGATGGAGAAGAAGCAACCGGAGAAGGAGGGGCGCCGCAAGACAGAGATCTTCGGAGGCCAGTTGGGAGTCAGTTCATCCACAAAATTCCAAATTGGGGGCACAAGCAGGTTGGTAAGGTGATGGCGGTCATTGGGGTTGAGATATATATAGGCAGGGAACCCTAGACTAGGGTTTAGGTAGGAGCAAGGAGAGGAGGTCGGCAGCCAGTTTAGGAGTTTCACAAATATTCATCAAATCCCAAAAATTTTGGGTTAAAACGATGCGCAATCCGATGAGGAATCCAACGCACCAAAATTTAGCAAAAACTATTAAGTAACTCACCGGATATATCAATTTGAAAAATAAAAAACAAAGAACCTGTTGCCTTATTCGGCTAGAGGAGGAAGACGACCGTGGGTCGTCAGATTGGTGGACCCGAGTCCACCAAGGAATCTGGGCCATCCGATCTCGCGCATGAGATTAGGAATATATTCTTAATAAAATTCGATCAAAACTAATTTAATTCTTAAATGTTTTTCTCTCTCTTCGTTTGGAGGCTCAAACATTGTCCAAATATTACCAAATTTTACATCCTGACTTATTTTGACGCGTAGAATCCAAATATGGAGTTAGTTTTGTCTTTTGGGAAAGTTTGATAGGTGAAATAATTAATATATAATTTTCTCTTTCCTCCTTCAAAAGAGGTGATAACATTATCTAAAATTAATATAACTTCACCCATAAGTCTCCTTAAGGGATTGGAATACGATTTTGCAATTATCTTTACAAGTTCAGATTATTTATTTATTTATTAAATAAATAGAATATTCTACATACTTTATCTCTCCTATTTTACTCATTATTCATACATTATCCAAATTAGTTGCAAATTTTCACAGAGGCTTATTTTTATGTTTAGAATACGAATTTGGAGTTATTTTCCTGATTTGAGAACATTAAGTATTTTATTTCTCTTTATTGGCATATTTCCTATATTCTTTTGATAATGTTATTAATATTTATATTTAGGTTCCATTTTAAATGATACTTGGCCCTTAAGTTACATTTTGCTCAAGGAAACGAATTTAAGTGTCAAATTATCCTGATGGTTTCAAATTATAATATTTGGTGCAAAAATGTTTCTAATTATCTTCTTTACCCATTAATTCTCATATTACCATTAATTATTACATTTATCTTCTCCCTTATATAAAATTCGTATTTTCTCTTATTCTAGGAAGTGCTAGAAAGTTCCAGGACAAAACATTTTATTCTTTTTATTGCTTAATGTAAAATTTGCATTTTAGACCCATTATCTAAATCTAACTGAGGTATTTGTGCATACAACCCTGTATTAAGAATATATGGGAAACATTTATCCAATAACTATCATAATTCCACTAAATCAAATCCAAAGACATATGGAATGAAAATGAAGAATAAAACTTATAGAAAATGGTACAAAGAGGTACATAGGGGATTTTAGTATGTTACAGCACTCCACCCCTTAAAAAGGATTTCATCCCTGAAATCTCATACAAAGAGGGAGGGGTGAGTATGTAACATCTCATCTCTCAACTCCCAAGTGGTTTCTTCCAAACCATGGTATCTCCATAAAACCTTCACTAACTCTATCTCCTTATTCTTCAACTGCTTTACTCGGGAGTCAAGGATCTTCACAGGTAGTTCTTCATACGTCAGATTCTCATGAATCTCCACAGGTTCAATGGTGAGTACATGAGATGGATCCTTTACGTACTTCCTCAACACAGAAACATGGAACACATTGTGGATCTTATCATAAGCAGGAGGCAAAGCTAGGCGATATGCACAATCTCCCACTTTATCTAAGATTTCAAATGGTCCAACATAGCGAGGACTCAACTTGCCTTTTACTTTAGATCTTGCAATAGAACGTATAGGCTTGATCTTTAGAAAAGCATAGTCTCCCACTAAGAAGCTTAAATCAGACCGCTTCTTATCAACTTACATCTTCTGTCTATCTTGAGCAGCTTTCATCCGTTTCTTTATCAACTGTACCTTCTCAAGCATCATTTGCATGTCATCAGTCTTCACTAGGGAACGTTCACCAACATCATCCCAGTGCAAAGATGAACGACAAGGTCTACCATAGAGAGCTTCAAAAGGTGGCATACCAATACTGGCTTGGTAGCTATTGTTGTAAGGGAACTCTACTAACGGTAGATACCGATCCCAGGCACCACCCCAATCCATCACACAAGCACGCAGTAGGTCCTCCAGAATCTGAACTGTTCTCTCAGACTGACCATCAGTTTGCGGGTGGTAAGCAGTACTGAAATGAAGATCAGTACCCATCTCTTCCTAAATCTGACCCCATAGGCGAGAAGTGAATTTTGGGTCTCGATCAGAAACTATCACAGCAGGGACACCATGCAGACGAACAATCCACTCCACATATAACTGAGCCATCTCAGCAACTTTATACATGGTTTTGAAAGGCAAGAAATGAGCAGATTTTGTAAGCCGATCAATCACCACCCAAACAACATCATAACCCTTCTTGGACTTAGGGAAACCGTTAACAAAGTCCATCATGATCTTCTCCCACTTCCATTCCGGAATCTCAAGAGGATGAAGAAGACCACCGGGTCGTTGATGTTCAATCTTGACTTGCTGACATGTCAAGCACTTTGCTACGAACAGAGGTATATCATTCTTCATGTTCTTCCACCAGAAGCTTCGCTGTAAGTCCTTGTACATCTTGGTTGTGCCAGGGTGAATAGTGTACTTGGACCCATGAGCTTCACTCAGGACCTTCTATCTCAGATCACCAGCATTGGGAATCCACAACCTTTGTCTGAAGCGGACAACACCATCCACTCCGATAGAGAAGTCAGATTGCGGTTTCTCAGATAAAGCTTTCAACTCTTCAAGCTCGAAACTCTCCAACTGTGCAGCCACGACTTCTGAGATCCAGGTTGGTGTAACGGTCAAACTGGCCATATGAACACACAACTTATCTTCATCCACGGAATTGTCAGGCTGAGGTCTCCAACTAGCCACAAGCTCAAGGTTTTCCCACACAGAGCATCTCATAGCATCACAAACAACATCCTTCTTGCGACTTAGAGCATCATCTACGACATTTGCTTTACCAGGATGATAGGTGATGGTGAAATTGTAATCTTTAAGATACTCCATCCACCTACGTTGACGCAAGTTCAGATCCTTCTGAGTCAATAAATATCTCAAGCTCTTGTGATCAGAAAAGACTTCAAACTTTTCGCCATAGAGGTAGTGTCGCCAGATCTTCAAAGCATGAACTATGGCAGCTAGCTCCAAATCATGCGTAGGCCAATTTGCTTCATTAGGTTTTAGTTGTCGAGAATCATAGGCGATCACCTTTTCGTCTTTCATCAAAACACACCCTAAGCCTTGTCGGGATGCATCGGTGTAGATGACATAGGGTACGCCCTCAACATGCAAAGCTAGCACGGGAGCAGAAGTCAGGCTCATCTTCAACTTCTGGAAACTGTTCTCACATTTAGGGGTCCATGAGAACTTGACCTCCTTCTGAGTTAGCTTGGTCAAAGGTAAAGCCAACTCAGAGAACCCTTTGATAAACTTCCGATAGTAACCAGCTAGACCAAGGAAACTACGGATTTTAGATGGGTTTTTCGGAGCATTCCACTTTGTCACAGCTTCTACCTTCACAGGATCAACAGCTATATGGTCGGCAGAAATCACGTGACCAAGAAACATAACTTCCTTTATCCAGAACTCACACTTTGAGAATTTTGCATACAATTGATTTTCTCGCAATGTGCTGAGTACAATCCGCAGGTGCTCGCGATGTTGTTCCAACGTCTCGGAATAAACCAAAACGTCATCAATAAACACCACTACAAACTTGTCAATGTATGGGCGGAATACTCGGTTCATCAGGTCCATGAACGCAGCAGGGGCATTTGTCAAACCGAAAGGCATGACAATAAATTCATAATGCCCATAACGGGTTCTAAATGTTGTCTTCAGAACATCATCATCCTTTACACGCATCTGGTAGTAACCACTTTGCAGATCCATTTTGGAGAACACGGTGGCTGACTTCAGCTGATCGAATAGGTCGTCGATGCACGGCAACGAATAACGATTCTTCACCGTCACCTGGTTAAGCATGCGGTAGTCCATACACATCCGCAAAGATGCATCCTTCTTCTTCACGAACAGGACAGGGGCTCCCCAAGGGGAAACACTAGGATGAACGAAGCCCATGTCGAGAAGCTCTTCAAGCTGCTTCTTCAACTCCACCAGCTCAGCAGGGGCCAAGCGGTAGGGTGGCTTCGATATTGGTGAAGTTCCAGGTATAAGCTCGATGGAGAATTCCACCTCACGAGTTGGTGGCAACCCAGGCAACTCCTCAGGAAAGACATATGGGAAGTCCTTCACCACATCAACATGATCTAGAGCAGGAGGTGTAGCTTCAATAACTATGGAGGCTAAGAAGGCTCTACACCCTTGCGAGACAAGCTTTTCAGCTTTAATGGCAGAGATGACGAACTGTCGCTCTTCTCGCTTCTTGCCCTTGACACACACACTTCCTTCGTTAGGATGAACCAGTCTAACCTTGGATTCCTCACAGTACAAAACTGCTTTATACTTCTTTAACCAATCCATACCCAGGATGATGTCAAAGACGGTCATATCAAGCAAGACAAAAACTGTGGGAAACATTATTCTGGATATACAGAGGTTCAAGGTAGGAGTTTGGAGGTACGAGGAGTAGATTTTACCACTAGGGGTTTTTACATCTAACACATGATCCATAAACTCAGATTTGATCTCAAGCATAGAGGCAAACTGACTAGATATGAAGGTATTGGAGGAACCGGAATCAAATAGGGCTTTTAAAGGATTCATTTTAAGGTGCAGTGTACCTTCAATCACTTCATTGCCTTCACCTTCTTCTTCAGCATTGACAACGAACACTCTCCCATTCTACCTTTCTGCTGGCGGATGCCTCGGGTTCTGGTTGTTGTTGTTGTTCCACGGCGGCAGGTTCTGTCTCGACTGTTGCGGCTGCGGGGCATTATTCTGCCCTTGCTGGAAATGGGGGTAGTTGGGTCGAATGTGCCCAACCTGGCCGCACTCATGGAAGGTTGGTGGAGGACGGTTGCCATTACGAGCAGGTGCATTGTTGGCGGGGCATCTGCCAGGAGGATGGTAGCGATTGCATCTGTTGCAGCGATCACGTCCACGGTTCTCATGCTGGTTCGGATTCTTCCTTTTGTTGTTGAAGCCATTGGAAGCTTGAAACCCCGGATATGACTCAATGGCGAGAGCCTTGTCCACCATTTTTTGAAAAGTGAGTGGCAGTTGCGGAACGAGGCTTCGACCCACATGATAGTCCAGGCCTTCCAAGAACATGGTTGCTCTTCTGTCAGCTCCAAGGTCGGTGGCGTAACGTTCTAGTAGCAAATATTTCTGAACGTAGTCAGCCACGCTCATACTTCCTTGCTTGAGACTGTAAAACTCAGCCTCCTTCTTCCTCAAGAAAGTAGGGCAGATGTACTTCTCTCTGAACAATTTCAGAAACTGGGTCCATTCCATGGAAGAGGTGTCCCAAGTGTGGGCAACACCATTCCACCAAACGCGCGTCGGTCCATCCAGCACGTACGTCACGAACCGAACCTTCTGGTGAGGAGGACACGCCATGCCCTCGAAGGTCTGATCCAGGGCCAACACCCAGTCGTCGGCTTTGTCCACCATGTTAGGCTCACTTTCACCCTTGAAGTAGGGTGGCTGCATCTTGATGAAGTCGATGAGGGTGAACTCCCTCGACTTGGTGGAAACATCAACAATGGTGTTGAGTTGTCCCATCATGGTGGAGGACAACAACTGTCGCAACATCGCCAGTTCTTGCTCAGGTGTGAAGGGAGGAACGCCAGAAGCTGGTTGGTTGACCGCAGGAGTCGCAGGAGTGTTGGGGTCGTTAGGGGTCGACTCCTAGTTTGCGTTGTCAAACAAGTCACCTCTCCTGAAAATTAGGGTTATCATATTAGGTTCTCAGGAGTATAGAATCAAAGATGAGAAGAGAATAGAAATAGAGATGAGAAAAGGATAACTAGAATGCTATTGCCTAAAAGCATACTACTTCGGGCAATTCATATCGGCGCAGGCCCGGCCGGATCATATGGGCACGGGAGTCCTCGTATACCAAGCTAAATGTGCGGAGGAAAATTCTTCCAGCCCCGATACCCTGATCCTTTCTAGACACCCTTGCTTCAACTGCATACACTAATAGTCGCCTAAAGGCTCTGATACCATGCTGTAAAGAGGCGAGATCACCTCTTTACTAAAATTTAAAGGAAATACAAACATCCACAATTTTAACAAGAATTTAGAGACTTTAAGGATGATTGCATAATATCCCAAGTAAATAAGCATGATTCCAGATACATAATAAAATGTCAATAGCAGCGGAAAGAAAGAAATAACAAGCCTATGCATGGCTTTATTGTTTATTACATAACTGATTTCTAAAAGAAAAGATAAGATAAGAGGATCTAGATATAGCAACCTAGCCATCCTTCTTGAAAAGCTAACGATCAACTGCGGAGGAATCTTTCTTCAAGCTCGTCCTTTACCTTGCATAGCACCAACACCTGGGTGGTTGGGAAGTCACCCAGCAAGAGGGAAAAGAGAGAAAAAGTATGTGTTACAAGAATATTCTAAAAGTGGCAATGAAAGTTGTAACAAGTAAATTAGGCTAGATATTTGGTGTAAAGAGAGACATCAAAGAGTATGAGGCTTTTTATAATGAAACTTGCCAATAAAATAAATAAGGGTTTTGCATGTAAATTAATATGTCTACCTAACTAAGTAGGGTTGAGGCACCTACCGGACCTCTAACCTTAGGTGAGGGGAGAATAAGACATTCCCAGTCACCTACAATATATTATGGGGAGAATTATAAACATTCCCCTAGGGCGATTATATACATGCCCTCTATGGGTGGTTGTACAAAAGTACCACTACTTTAATATTAAATAGAACATTTAATTACATGCTAACAAAGAAGTCATGGCAAGATTAAGAAAAAGAATATGTAACATGGAAGTGGGGTATGAATACCCAATCAAGATAATACTACAACTACTTTTGAGGTGATAAGCAATTTAGGTTTCAAGAATTAAGGATTTAGGTCAGATTAAGCCTCATTAGGAATTATAGGTAATGGTATAAAGTTTTTCCCAACTGAAGAGTAGATGCACATACATAACACATACCTTAGCCTCAGGTGTTCTAGAATTTCTCTTTTCAACCCTTCACACGAATTTTAGAACCCACTTTCCCTAATTCATCATTAGATTTATAAATTAGAATTATATGCATTCATTTAAAAGATTGAAAACCCTAATTCACTATTTTTTTTGCACAAACCATCGATTTAGACTCCAAAAACCTCACCATCATCTTAGTTAGGATTTCCTGATCAAAATAACATATAATATTGTCTGTTTTGAAAACATGGACTTTTAGGGTTAATTTTTTTGATTTTAAATTAATTACTTCATTCTAAAAATTACGTTTTCGCAAACATCAAAATCAAAACTCAAAATTATTTTTAATGAATAGGTCTCGTCTTCCTGATTTCAAAACACTATCTACTTTTAATTTTTGACGACAGAATTAATTTATACAAATTATTTTGTCTCAACCAATCGCAGCCTGTCACGTAGGCAAGGCCAACCAAGCCGAGCGGTCGCGAGAGCTTTGGAGCGGTGACCCGCGCCTCAGGGACGCCCGCAGCCGGTCGAGCGGCTGGGCCAAAGTAGGGAAAAAAAGGCACAATTGCCCCGAGCAAAGAAAAGAAAAGAAAAGGAAAAGACGAGCGGGGGCAAAACGGTAAAATGACGTGTCATCATCTTCCTCACGCCCAATCCTCCTCGCGCAAGAGCAGCGGCCACTGCTTGCGGTGGATTGGGGGAAAAAACACCATAGGCGATGAGAAATCACGCACAAGTAGTCGAATCGAAGCACACACGAAGCCGAACTAGGTGGTACTTGTCGATTGGACGGAGAAGAAGCAACCGGAGAAGGAGGGGCGCCGCAAGATAGAGATCTTTGGAGGCCAGTTGGGAGTCAGTTCGTCCATGAAATTCCAAATTGGGGGCACGAGCAGGTTGGTAAGGTGATGGCGGTCATTGGGGTTGAGATATATATAGGCAGGGAACCCTAGACTAGAGTTTAGGTAGGAGCAAGGAGAGGAGGTCGGCGGCCAGTTTAGGCGTTTCACAAATATTCATCAAATCCCAAAAATTTTGGGTTAAAACGGTGTGCAATCCAATGAGGAATCCAACGCAACAAAATTTAGCAAAAACTATTAAGTAACTCACCAGATATATCAATTTGAAAAATCAAAAACAAAGAACCTGTTGCCTTATTCGACTAGAGGAGGAAGACGACCGTGGGTCATCAGATTGGTGGACCCGAGTCCACCAAGGACTCTGGGCCGTCCGATCTCACGCATGAGATTAGGAATCGATTCTTAATAAAATTAGATCAAAACTCATTTAATTCTTAAATGTTTTTCTCTCTCTTCGTTTGGAGGCTCAAACGTTGTCCAAATATTACCAAATTTTACATCCTGACTTATTTTGACGCGTAGAATCCAAATATGGAGTTAGTTTTGTCTTTTGGGAAAGTTTGTTAGGTGAAATAATTAATATATCATTTTCTCTTTCCTCCTTCAAAAGAGGTGATAACATTATCTAAAATTAGTATAACTTCACCCATAAGTCTCCTTAAGGGATTGGAATACAATTTTGCAATTATCTTTACAAGTTGAGATTATTTATTTATTTATTAAATAAATAGAATATTCTACATACTTTATCTCTCCTATTTTACTCATTATTCATACATTATCCAAATTAGTTGCAAATTTTCACAGAGGCTTATTTTTATGTTTAGAATACGAATTTGGATTTATTTTCCTAATTTGAGAACATTAAGTATTTTATTTCTCTTTATTGGCATATTTCCTATATTCTTTTGATAATGTTATTAATATTTATATTTAGGTTCCATTTTAAATGATACTTGGCCCTTAAGTTACTTTTTGCTCAAGGAAACAAATTTAAGTGTCAAATTATCCTGATGGTTTCAAATTATAATATTTGGTGTAAAAATCTTTCTAATTATCTTCTTTACCCATTAATTCTCATATTACCTTTAATTATTACATTTATCTTCTCCCTTATATAAAATTCGGATTTTCTCTTATTCTAGGAAGTGCTAGAAAGTTCCAGGACAAAACATTTTATTCTTTTTATTGCTTAATGTAAAATTTTCATTTTAGACCCATTATCTAAATCTAACTGAGGTATTTGTGCATACAACCCTGTATTAAGAATATATGGGAAACATTTATCCAATAACCATCATAATTCCACCAAATCAAATCCAAAGACATATGGAACGAAAATGAAGAACAAAACTTATAGAAAAGGGTACAAAGAGGTACATAGGGGATTTCAGTATGTTATAATCATTCCCATGCCCACGACCAGCATGCAACGCCTACAGAAGGTTGGTGCCATGGCTGCAAGTCGCGACCTGCCCAGCCCAAACCAGTCGTGTTGGTCGCGAGCTAGGAGGTGCTGAATGTGCGGCGGAGGGCAGCAGAGCTAGGGCAGTAGCTGGTGGCAACCCTCGAGCCCTGGGGAGGAGAGCGCGGACCCGCGAAGTGCTACAGGTTGGTGGCAGCTAGGGTATCGTAAAGTAGAAGATGACCCCGAGGCTCTTGGACGCTTTTACCCCTCTGGGGTGTGAAGAGCATATCACTTATGTAAGGGCAAACACATCATTTTGTTATATTCTCGGCCGGTTACGTGGTGCATGGGAAAGGATGACGTGGCAGCCTCCCATTGGTCCAAGTAAGTGATTTTTGTAAAAATCGTATCTAATTAATGGTAGCTCAGATGGATACATATAATATATAAATTTTTCTCAGAAAATTGTGAGGAATCTATTAAAAATAGTTTTAGAGCCAAATTCCTCTTGCAATTTGAAAAGTAGTTAAAGTTGTCAACTTTAATGCATTAATGATTAAGAAACCCTAATATTGATGTTAATAAGATTGAGAAAGGTATTATGGGTGTTTTTAATCAATATTAACCTGTTGAATATAAAAAGGACACATTAGATCCAAAATGATGATCTTTATGTGTAGTTTGATTAATGTAGGGTTCCATGTACATGAATATGCTTTAATGAACCTTGAAACCCTAATTTTGGTAATTATGACTCTTAATGGCTTTAATTGTTCAAATCCATGAATAAAGCTGAGATATTATGATTCTAAGCTATTCTGAGTATAAAAGTTTCTAATTGTGGATAAATACCCTTAATTTGTTAATTAGGGTTTCCTAGTGGATAAATGTGGAATTAGTGATAAATAGGGTTCATATGTGAATTAGATTATAATGAAATATGTGTTGTCAATTTGAAAGAAACCGAACATGATAGTTGGGCTTAATGATCTTGACATGACTTAAAAGGATAAAGATGGTTGTATTAGTGTAAAAGAGATATATTAGACTTAATTGACATTCAAGTATGCCTATGATGATGAAATTAGGGTTTGTGAACTAACAGAGCATTAAACGTGATAAAAGCATTATGGAGGCTAAAATCCTAATAAAACCCTAAAGTTGGCCTAGAAATCTTAAGGTGGAATCCAAGTCAATCTTGAGGATGTTGACACATGGATGTTATGCATTAATTTCAGGATATTGTTGATTGCTTGATTGAATGTTCTTGATTATTCTTTCTTGGACATCAAGTTGCTCTAGATCAGGTATGTGGTTATTTATGATTAAACGCTCTAGTTTCACAAGGTTTTCTCGGATGATTGATCGAATTAAATGCAACCTAACTGTTGGATGTTCATATATGCAAATTCATAAAGTCACTATGATTATCACAATTAATTTATAAGTGTGTATTCTCACACCTACATGCAACCCTGATGTATGATGCAATGAGGTCAAGCCCAAGAGGGAAGACCAATGGGCACCATGAGAGGTGTCCCCAAGCACCAAGCTCAGGATGGAGAAGGTGGCCTTATGTTTCTTGCACAACTATTGGGCACCATGAGAGGTGACCCCAGACACCAAGCTCAGGATAGAGAAGGTGGCCTCAAGTCTATTGCAAAAGAGAAACTCTAAAGAGGGTATTCCAGGGTTAGGGCAAAAGTGCTTGAGAATGTCACATTGAAGACGTAAGTTGGATTGTTAATTAACTTGATTATGATATTTAGGTTGTTAGCAATATATGTGAAATTTTGGTTGTCCCCACATACCGACATATTCATTTATGCTGACCCACGTTTTGTTTGTCGGCATTTAAGGTACCATATTGAAAAGGACAAACAGTAAAGTGACACATGGTGAAAATAAGAATTAAAGTGCCAGGAGGATTAGTTAGAGTAGACTCCATTTATGGATAGAAGTTAGATATCCAAGTTTTTGAAAAAGGTAAGCACACTTTTATTTTATTCCAGCTTTTTTTTTTTGAATCAAAGACTACTTATTTAAATGTTTATTACATCGACACTCCTTGCTACTCTGTCTAATTCTTGTTTGTACAGACCTGCAACTTCCCTGGGTGGCCTTTGGTAGAATCGGCAATGATCCTTGTTCTTTATCTGTAACTTTGCTAGTTTATCAGCTAGCATGTTACTAGTTCTTCGTCTGAACTGGATGTCAACATTCAACCGGTTTCTCTTCCTGATCTTCTCGAGCCATAGAGAAAACATAGGCCATGTTCCGTCGTCTTCTTCAATCATCCTCACTGCCACGCTGCAGTCCGATTCTAGTATAACATCCGACCAGCTATTCAACTCTGCCTGTTCCAGTGCCAACAGAATTCCGGCGAGCTCAGCTTCAGTAACAATGGACGTTTCCACCGGCATGCCCCATGCCCCAATCCATTCTCCTTTATGATTCCTAGCAATGGCAGCTGCAGCAGCTCCCCTCTTTGTAACTGCTGCGTCCACATTTACTTTAATAGTTCCTCTAGGTGGTGGGATCCAGTCTTCGTTTATAGTATGTGTGCTTTCAGTCGGTGTGGTCGCCCATGCTAATCCATGTAGGCGGATATCCCTCCTTATGCCTGCCCGAATGTTTTCCTTGCTTAACTGATTTCCTTCCATGACATTGCTGTTCCGAGCTTGCCACAGTCCATGGCATATTATCCAGAAGATTTCTTCGAGAAGTCCAGCTTCCTTGACAGTGAACCTACTCCATGTCTCGAGATTACTTGTTGTAAAGAATGAATGCTGCTGGGGTAGAGGTATGTGGTCTTGCCACACGAAAGCGGACATTCTGCAGTCTCTTAACGCATGTATAAGCGATTCGTCTTCTTCCTCACACCTAGGGCAGGTGCTCACCTCAGTCATGTGCCTTAACTTTCTTCTAACATTTGTAAGGAGAGCATCTTGTCTAGAAAGCCAAGCAAAAGTCTTAGTTCTGCCTGCCATGCGCAATTTCCATGGTGATTCCCACCTTCCTGACATCACAACTTCTTTCTGCCTTCTTAACAACTTGTAAGCTGAGCTTGTGGAGAAAACTCCATTGCCGGTATGGCTCCAGCAGCTGCGGTCTGCCATGTCTTCTGCTAAAGGTGTATGGACATGAAGGATTTGTTGTACAATATCTTCCTCAAACCAGTCCTGAAGGAAAGCAATATCCCATCGCCCCTCCTCGATGACTAGAGAGTTCACTGTCAGATCTGTGATATCCTCCGGAATAGGCCTCTTTACTACCTCCCTGAGCCTCAAATGATCCTTCACCCAAATGTCATTGTACACATTCACTGATTTGCCGCTTAAAGGAATCCTCCTGATGTTGTCCTTCATGAACTGGCGCATGGATGCACAAGTTCTCCCTAATCTCGACAGAGCGCCTTCTCCCCCTACACTGCATCTGTCGAAACGGTGTTTCATTGCTTTACACCAGGTAGTCTCCCTCCCTGCAAGAAGGTCCCAAGCGTGCTTAGCCAGCAACGCTTGATTCCAGTCCTGCATTGTTTTAACCCCCAGGCCGCCTTTGTTTTTTGAGCTCATTACCTTGTCCCAAGATACCAAGGATATAGACTTGCTTCTGTTTCCTCCCCAGATGAACTTTCGTATAATGCTATCCAAGCGATCACAAAGTGTAAGAGGTAGAACCGCTGTCTGCATAGTGTACGTAGGGACTGTTGTTAACGTGGACTTGGCAAGACATAACCTCCCTGCCATAGACAAGCTCCTCGCAGCCCAGGCGCTAACTTTACCTTCAACCTTCTCGACTATATCTGCATATGTGTGCTTCGTCACTCTTGAGTGAATAACTGGTACTCTGAGGTAACGCCCCAGGTCGCTTGTGACTTGAAACTGATAACAGTGCTGAATCTGTCACCGGATCGAGATTGGAACGCTCGCAGAGAAGAAGACTCGAGACTTTGAAGCTGATATGGATTGTCCCGACGCCTGCTCAAATATCTTGAAGCACTGCAAGATGCACCGCATTTGTTCCTTGGTCGCCTGAGCAAATAGAATTAGGTCGTCCGCGAAACATACGTGAGCAACCGATATGCCGGATCTGCCCAGCTTAACAGGACTCCATGTTCCTCTACGGGTCCTTTCCTGTATCATCTGGCTAAGTCGTTCAATGCAGAGGACAAACAGGTACGGGGAGATTGGATCCCCCTGACGTAGTCCTCGACTTGTTTTGAAAGGGCGAGATGATTTTCCATTCCATATCAGTGAGGTCTCTCCACCTGAGATCGAGTTGGTAATATAAGCTTTAATGGAATTTGGAATTCCCACCCGATCCAAAGTATCCATGATAAACAACCATGACATTTGATCGTACGCCTTTGTTAAATCTATCTTGATGGCCATGGTCTTTGCTCCCTTCGGATTCTTCATGGTATGTATAAGTTCCTGGACCAATGCGATGTTGTCAGTAATCCGTCGTCCGGGGACAAAGCTACTTTGCTCCTCCGAGATCCAGCTAGGGATATGCTTCTTTAGCCTCTCCACCGCGATTTTAGATGCTAACTTCAGCATTATGTTGTTCAGGGTGATAGGGTGCAGCTGCTCGCACTTCTCAGGATTTGGACACTTGGGAATTAAGATGATGGTGGCGTTACAGACCTCGTCTGGGATGGGTTTTCCTTGCAGCATGTCCTGGATCGATTTGGTGATTGAGGGACCAACAGTATCCCAGTTATATTGCAAGAATTCCGCATTGACTCCATCAGGCCCGACAGCTCTGTAGGCCTGCATCTTGTTCAGCACCTGTTGAATCTCTGTAGACATTGGTATTGCAGCAAGACGAGCTACTTCCTCCCCACCTAGCTGCTTAAAACAACCTGGTATACTTGCTTCTAGTCTCTGTCTCCTGGAGTGGCAACTCTCAGTCGGTGCGGACAGAACTTTTTCAAAATGGGAGGTAACCAGGCACATGATCTCCTGTTCGTCAGTGATCCAGCTTTTCAGTATAGTTTTTGTAGAATTGAGTAATTATTATTGATTATTTGTCAAACCATTGATCCAGAAAATTGGGATAATGGCTCTGACCTTTTGGTCTCCCTTAATTGGGGGTTACCGGGAGGCAGGGTTGTTACATTGTGCTTGACTATTTTAAGCCTATTATTGATAGATGCGTAGTAGTCAATGCAAATGATATTTCTCTTTGTCATCACCATCTTGGTCATGAAAATATGCATCAATTGAAGAAATTGAGCAAAAAGGACTTGGTCAAGGGACTTCCCAAATTGGATTTTGAAAAGGATGAGGAATGCTAATATTGTACCCAAGGAAAGCAAACCAATTTCAAATCCAAAGGAGTCTTTAGTACCAAGAGAGCTCTTGAACTTCTCCATATTGATCGATTTGGACCTACAAGAACTCAATCTCTTTGTGGTTCCTAGTATTGTCATGTTATTGTGGATGATTTCTCTCGATATACTAGGACCTTCTTTCTCGTTTTCAAGAGTGATACCTTGATGCTTTCTCTAGTTTTTGTAAGTGAATTGAGAACGAAGCTTCTTGTTAGATTGTTTCCATCCATAGTGATCATGGGGGAGAATTTCAAAATGATCTTTTTGAATGCTTTTGTGAAGAATCTGGATATGCATATAACTTCTCTTCACCTCGAACACCTAAAAAATGGGGTTGTAGAGAGGAAAAACATGTCACTATAGGAAATGGCTAGGACCATGCTTTTAGAGTATGACACTCCAAAAAAGTTTTGAGCCAAAGCCGCTAGTACCTCATGTTTTGTGCAAAACTGGGATTTCACACATCCTTATTTGAAGAAAAACCCCTATGAGATATGGTGTGGTAGGATGCCTTTTATCGAGTACTTTCATGTTTTCAGATGTTCTTGATCTGTTTTGAACACAAAAGATTCTCTCAACAAGTTTGATCCAAAATCATACAAGGCTTTCTTTCTTGGCTACAACACTACTAGCAAGGCTTATAGAGTGTTTAATGTTGATATTCCTAAAGTAGAAGAATCTATTAATGTTAAGTTTATTGGGACTAACCCCTCTATTCCCAAAGATATTGTTCTAAATGATGATGTTGCAAGTGAGGTGATTACTATCTTAAAAGAACTCAACATCACCCAAAAGGGAAAAGAGGTGGCCACTGAAGAAGAAGAGAAAGATGAAGAGAAGAAGGATCCAACTCCCCGCTTTGCAAAGAATCATCCAAAAGAGTTGATTTTAGGTGACCCTTTTGAAAGAGTGAAGACACAGACTGCTTTCAACAAATAACAAGCCAACAACACCTTCAACTCACAACTCGAGACATAGAACATCAAAGAAGCTCTTGGGGATGATGAATGGCTCCTAGCCCCATGCAAGAATTGGAGCAATTCAAGAAGAACAAAGTATGGACCCTAGTGTCAAGACCATGTGATAGAAAGATCATTGGAACCAAGTGGTTCTACCACAACAAGCTAGATGAAAGCGACAAGGTGGTAAGAAACAAAGCAAGGTTATTGACTCAAGGCTACAATCAACAGGAAGGTATAGATTTTGATGAAACATATAAACCTATAGATAGACTTGAGTCCATTCGTATGTTTCTTGCTTTTTCTAGTTATAAGAACTTTCTTCTTTATCAAATGGATGTTAAAACTGCATTTTTGAATGGTACAATCAAAGACAAAGTGTAAGTTGCACAACCTTCAGGCTTTGAACATGATAGTTTACCTAACCATGTATATCTATTGCCAAAAGCTCTCTATGGACTCAAACAAGCACCTCAAGCTTGGTATTATAAATTAAAGATCTTTTTGTTAGAATATGGGTATATCATGGGAAAAGTGGATTCAACCTTGTTTCTCAAACACACTTCTAACAATTTTCTTATCATTCAGATTTATGTTGATGATATCATTTTTGGCGGAACTAATAATGACCATTTCAAGAAGTTTAGTGATCTTATGCAGAGTGAGTTTGAGATGAGCATGATGGGCGAGCTTACATTCTTCCTCAGATTTCAAATCAAGCAAACCAAAGATGGGAACTTCATCGACCAAGGAAAATACACAAGTGAGATACTTAAGAACTTTGGGATGAATAACACCAAGTTGATGGACACTCCCATGTCAAACACCACCAAACTTGATAAAGATAAAGAAGGTGAGAAAGTGGATGAGAAGCTCTATAGAGGTATAATTGGAAGTTTACTTTACTTAATACCTCTAGACCTGATATAATGTTTAGTGTTGGCATGTGTGCTAGCTTTCAATCAGATCCCAAAAAATCACATCTTATAGCTGTTAAGAGGATTTTGAGGTACTTAACCAAAACTCCAAATTTTGGACTATGGTATCCCAAGTCAAGGGACTTTACTCTTACGACCTATAGTGATGCTGATTGCACAGGATGCTTGATTGATAAAAAGTGCACATGTGGCACTTGCTTCCTCCCAGTACCATGCTTGGTGTCTTGGTTCTCCAAGAAATAGAGCATAGTGGTTTTATCAACTACCGAGACTAAATACATTGTAGACGGAAGTTGTTGTGCCTTGGTCCTCTGGATGAAGCAAATGCTCCAAGGCTTCAACATTTATTTTGATGCTTCTCCTATTTATTGTGATAATACTAGTGTAATCAATTTATCTTACAATCCTATATTGCGTAGTATAGCCAAGCATATAGAGGTTCATCATCATTTTCTTTGCGATCACATTGCCAAAAAGGATATCTATATCACACATGTGAACACCAAAAATCACTTGACGAACATTTTCACTAAACCACTAGCTAGAGAGCAATTTAAATTTATTAGATCTAAACAGCTCATAACTTTTTGAATTTGATATGTCTTCTATCTAGTTGTTATATATCCTATATGCTTTGCTCATGTCTTGATCACCCTTGCTTGCTAATGTGCTAAAATTGTCATCGTCTTATGCTTTGTTTTTTGCTTGTTTTGGGTATTTTTCTCAAATGCTTGTTTTATCGCTAAATAGTACCCAATGATGAGTGATATGTGCCTAAGTATGTTTAAAATACAAAATGGGCTATAAATATTAATTTAATTAGCACTCAAATGGCTAGAAATTAAAATTTCTAATGATGGTTTAGGTTGACCTTTATTCGAGTTGCCAACTCGACAGATCCATGGTCGAGGGCTTTTGTAAAAAGCCATTTGGTCAAGTTTCCTTCTCCCAGAACTCGACCGATGGCCAGGATGAAACAAACATAACTATGGTTCAGCCATCTTTTCTCCCTCTCAACTAGAGAAAAATTGACAGATTCCCTCTCCAGTTCCCTCTAGCTCTCAACCCTAGCCCTGACCATCCCTTTCCTAGCCCTAGACTAACCTTGCTTGGCCCTCCTAGACCTCTTGCACATCAGCGTCATTTTGTGGTGGTGTTTTCTTCGTTTTGATCTCTCAATCTCCCTCTCTCTGCCTCCATGGTTTTAAATAGGAGAAAGAGAGCCGCCCCCTCTGGAGCACCATCCTCCTCCTCCAACTCTCGACTAATCCCATTTGATGATACCTTCTTTGTCTCCAATGAAGCTCTAAATAGGTACATGACGCTCCTTCCTTGGAACCCCTTCCCTTTTTGTGCCTTGTTTGAGCATCACCCATGTAGACAAAAGGTCGTACATTAGGTTATTGAGTTGTTATATGACCACCACTTGTCTGCGCTGAGTGTTGAACGCCGCGCGTATATAGTATCGCGTTACGCGATACGTATACGCACGCATTATGCACCTATGCGCATTATGCGCGCACGCATTATGCGCATACACACGCATATGAGGCTAAACCCTCGTTAAAACGAGTGTTTCTTACCTCAATGCCTTATCACTCAACTGGCATCTAAAAAGCCCCTTAAAGCGATCTCTAGATGCTTTTGAGGGCTTTTTACTCAAAACCAAATAACTCAATAACTCAAGAACTCATAACCCCACATCCCCCACAACTCAATAACTCATAACCCCACATCCCCCACAACTCATAACTCGAACTCGAACTCGAACTCATAACTCAGTGTTATAACAATTCCATCACAAGCACTAAAGACGTTTACAAATTCTATGCAAATTTGCATTGGAATTATGACACTCTTATACCCCCGCCAAATACTCAAGTCATTCTTACTTCCATGATTGTCAGAAAGAAATTCCAAGTCTCATAGGATACCTTGAATATCTTTTTTGTTGGTACTGAGGTAATCGACACATGGAGGAAGGATTACCCTAAGTATTTTGACCTCCTAGACCCTGAGGCCTTCTACAAGAAATATGATATCACTCTCCCTAACATACACAAATTCTTGAAGAAGTCTCAGTTTCCCTATAGTAATAAGTCTACCCTTCCCTCCTCTGCCTTAGACTTGAAAAATTGCATTCTCTCCCTGGTAGTCAGCTGCAATATTCATCCAAAGAAAAATAAAACTGAAATTGTAGGGAATGCCGCAGTGATTATGTTTTGTATCCTGAAAAACATCAGACTCAAGTGGTCTCGATATATTCTCCATCACAAGACTTGCTTCAAATCTAGTAAGTGTTGACTTGAGAGTTATACATTGCTGATATTTTGATAATGACTTAACCATTCTATTCCTGTGTATCTAATATGTTTGTTCAAGAATGATTTCAGGCTTTAGGTACAAAAAATGATCAAATTACACAAGCCCTAGCTTGATCAAGTTCAAGTCAAATACAATGCAAGTGTGCATTTTGGGAAATCACTCTAAATGACCTTAGATGAATTTTGTAATCACTTGGATTGATGATATGACTTGTAACTAAGATGATAAAAAATCAGGGACACTTAATTCCGAGGCTTAATCACTCTAATGTTGATTTAGAAAATTTGTCACAGGCTGTTCATCGGTCGAGTTTGAAACTCGACCGATCCTATGATTGATTTTTTGAAGATGAGCCATCGGTCGAGTTGTAAACTCACAGAACTCGACTGACCGACTCACTGAGCAAAACTAATTTTAGCTCAAAGGTCAAGTTTCCCATAACAAACTTGTCCCAATAGTATGAAAATTGGCTTTGTCTTTTAGTTGATCAGTCAAGTTACCTTTATTAAAACTTAATCGAATGTACTATATGGAAAATGCAGAAAAAGTGATTATAGTCGTTGGTGAGTTATTTTGGGAAAAAATAGATCTATTGCATTTTGGAAAACAGCTATATTTCAACCGTAAGTGATCCCAAACTCAAGGGAACACCCCCAACTATAAATACGACCCCTTGGAGTTCATTCCAAGTTTGCTCATTCATGCTAATCTAAGTCCTTGCTATTGTTGAGTGTGTTGCAACTCCTTGAGCCCCTTTCTATCTAGTTTACACTTCATTTTGTGATTATGAGTGAGATAGGCCTGTTGTAAGAGAGCTACTCCCTTGTTCTTGTAAATCTCTCATCTACTCCTTCTTCCCTACCCCATTACTCCATGAAGCAAAGGTGAAGCAAGCTAATATGAGTGAAGGTGGAGCTATTGTTGTTCTTCTTTAAGGTTGAAGAAGAGGTGATAATCTTCTCCAAGTGAAGAAGAAGGAAAAGGCTGAAGATCCAAGAAGAGTGGAAAAGTCCTTGAAGACGGAAGACTTGTGCTAGAGTGGGTAAGACCTTGGAAGAAGGCTAAAGACTCTTGCAAAGTGGGTAAGCCCTTGGTAAGGTGGAATACTCTTTGTTCTTGGATGGGTAAGTCCTTTGGTATTCTTGTGTTGTAACTCTAATTGGTGAATATATAGAGAAAAGCACTTGAAAAGTCCTAGAGGCTAACCTCTCTAGGTAGTGGACTGACTCTCTCCTAGTTTGGAGAGTGGAACCACTCTACATGATCTTGTCAAGTGCTTGCTATCAATTCCTCTCATCCTTTCTATGCTTTCTAGTTCGGACTTCAAATTGCACTTAAGCTATTGGTTTTAATTTGATATAATTTGAAGGTCTAATCTATCTTGTGAGATTTTGTGAAGCTCTAATCACCCCCTGTAGAGCCCTAGATCCAACAAGTGGTATCAGAGCTAAGGAACTTCTCCAACAATATTCCACGAGACAAGAAGATGGGTGACAACCTACTTGGTTCTCTCAACCTAGAGGGAGGCTTCTCCATGCGTCCTTCGGTCTTTGATGACACCAAGTCTCTCTATTGAAAGAGGCGTATGCAATTCTACATTCAAGGCATGAACTTTGACACGTGGAAGGTGATGGTCACACATTAAAAGGAACCAACCAGAGCTGTTGCAACATGGAGTGAAGCTGCTCTCAAAGAAGCCCAACTCAATGCCAAAGCCATAAGCATGCATCCTCTATGCATCCCTTACCCTGACGGAGTTCAACCAAATCTCATCTTGAGACACCGCCTATGAGATTTGGGACAAATTGTGCATCACCTAAGAAGGCAAAAAGCAAGTCAAGGAGGTCAAGATCTACATGTTGAACAACCTTGTAGAGAACTTCGAGATGGGCAAGAAAGAAGGATTACAGAGATGTACTCAAGACTCAATGTCATCATCAATGGGCTGGATGCATTGGGCAACACTTTCGATAGAGGTGTAATCAACTCCATGATCTTGAGGACTCTACCAAAGAGACGGGAGTCAAAGGTAACCTCCATTGAAAAAGTGAGGAGCCTTAGTGACATCCCAACTGAAAAGCTCATTGGCAACCTCCAAGCCCATGAGCCAAGGCTTGACAAACAAGAAGAAGAAGCCAAGTCAGAAGAGAAGGAAGCCAATAAGATCAAAGATAGTGCTTTCAAAGAACAAGTGGAGGCGGTCATCCTTCAAATCCAACTTTCTTACCAGACTTCTCCTTCCTCCTCTAGTGAAGATGATGGCCCAAGTGAGCAGATTTCAAAATCCTTTTTGAAGGATTCTCATTATCCTTCTTGAAGCATCTACATCCATTATTTCTCTTTATCTTACTTATTTATTTACTAAAAGATTTTTTTTCAAGGATTTCTCTTTATCTTTTATTTCCTTTCCCTCTTTTCCTATTTCTTTCATTAGAAATCACATATAAACGAAATTTACTGAATTGTGGTCATTAATGCCACCTTCTAGAGATTTCTATATAATTCTCATAAATACTTTTCTTAATATTCATTATCTTGTATCTTTTTCTAATATTTGGACTTTTCTTCATTTCTTCTCTTTTATAACCATTATTGGATTAATATAATAATAGGAACCACGAAATTCCTATCAAAAGGGAGATTTGCAAAGAAATCCCTTCTTTGAAGCAAAACATACAACCTTTTCAATTAAGTCCATATTCATAAAAACATTACATTTCAATTATGAAAACATATGCAAAATTAAGGTTGCAACATCCTTCCCCTCTTATAGGAATTTTGCCCTCAAAATTCCACCAATCATACAAACAAGTAGGATAGAACTTCCTCATGTCCATCATGGCTCCCATGTGGATTTACCCCCCCCCATGGTGCTTCCCAAGAACCTTCATCATCTTATATTCTTACATCTGAGCTCTCTCTCACCTTGGTATCTTGTACCCTCATAGGTGACTTAGGACATTTCAGCCTCTCTTGAAGCTTAATAGGTTCATGGCTCAGCACATGACTTGGGTACCTCACATAGTGCTCTAGATTGGACTTGTGGAACACATCATACATTATGTTATCCTGAGGGTTAAGGCTAAACATAACCGTATCCACCAATCCATCTCTAATGGACTCATGTATTGAGGACTCAGCTTTCTCATCTATGGCTCAGAGGGGTCGGGTTTTCACATCACATATTCTCCCACAGTGAATTGCATGTCAGTTTGCTTTGCATCAGCTCACGACTCACGTCGCCCCTGGGCTTTCTCAGCCATCGCATGATCAAAGCGACTTCATATACACACACTGTGGTCTCTCTGACCTTCGTAAGGTCTTTTCACCAACATCATCTTCATGAAGCGGTGACCAACACAACCTCCCTTACAGAGCTTCTTACATCCTGATAAAGGCTATGGTGGTTAATATCACATCTTTCATAGGACAAAACTGCCTCCATGTATCATCTTGAATCGAGCACACATGCTCTCATCAGACCCTCTAGTCTGGATCATACTAACCATCAGTTAAGGGTGATAAGTTGTACTAGCATTGAGTTCTTCATGTACCTACTTCCACCGCATGGAAGTAAACCTTTAGGTCATACTCAAGAACCTTTGAACTCATATCATGGTATAGTTGAACCATCTCTCTTACATGCAGTTCAACCGAATCTGTCTCCCGACAGTACTCTCTATTTTCTTAGATTATGTCATCTAGGTAAGGCGATCTACCATAACCCATATTGTATCTTGACTTTCCTCGGTCCATGGGAGACTTACCACAACATCCATAGTGATGAACTCCCATTCCCCCTCGGGGACTCTTTATCCTCTGTATCGACTCAATGGGTTACTGGTGTTCGTCCTTCACCTCCTGGCATGAATGGCGACAAGTGACATGAAACTCTATACACTTCTTCATCTTAGACATCCAAAGTACTACTGCAACTTACTATCTTAGTAGTACCATGGTGTATGATGAACTTAAAATCATGATCTCCTATATGTCATGATTTCTCAAGGTTGATTCCTCAAAAACCCTAAAACACTCTAGTCATGGGTTTCATCACCTTCTTTTCCAGAGAAGTGCATCTGAGATTCTACAACTATTATCCTATCATAACAATCCCTAGGCTTGCTAACCAAGCAACTACTAACTCTATCAATGGATCTCATTATATCTGAGTGTTATCCAAACATAACTCGCAAACTTAGGGTTCACCTAGCCACCTCTTCCAGCCTTTCCACTAGCTAAACTAGGTAGTTGCGTCTCAACAAGAGAATCCATTACCACCTTTCATCTTTATATGCTAGGTAACAGTGAAGACCTAGACCTCCATGTATTCCACTTATCATCTCATATCAGAATTTAGGTCTATCTTCATCGAGAAAATTCAGAGATCATCTTCTTGGTTATCGGACTCAAACTTATATCACTCATAAATTCCATACAGCTCATGATAAGAACATCCTTATAAGATGACTACCTTAGTTCTATTGGTGTTTGTAAACCATCCACACATCGTACACTCCACAAGGGTACACTATTATCTATATTCTCATACATCATAGCAATGTTTCCACTTACATCATCTTTATCCTTGGTGTATGACATGCATACTGTCCTATCTCTCACCCCCATAACAAGAGGAAATAAGCATTTGGCAGCCGTCCAAACACAAAGTTCTTCCCGTTCCAAGAGTAGAGATGGTGCATCCCACATTGTCGGTACACATTCCAATCTAAGTTGAAACGTGCAACACATGTCTCCACATCATGAACATCTCAACATCAGGGTTACTTCTGTGTGAAAACTGGTCTCCAACACACTTGGGTTGTCACACAACCCTTAGTCATCTCCCCTAGGTCTGTAGGGTGCCGACACTTTTGGGGTCATCCCTCTTCCCTTATGCATCCAGAGAGTGCCCTCCTCATCTGCCCTTTGGGTCCCATGAGTTCATGAAGGTGATCAATCTCCTAACCCATGGTCCTCAGACAATGATAGTTGTTACCTCCCGACCCTATGGTCTTGTGCAACTAGGGAATTAGGCAACTCCTACTCCCATCGGTCTTATCCCTACCTAACCCTAGAATAGACTTAGGATTCTAACATAATGCATACCTAGCTTGAAACCTTACCCAAGTCTCCATCATCTCTCTCGACATTCGTGGTCTGACTTACATCCTTTCATAGGGATCATGGCAACCTACCTACCTTGGTCAGGCCCCATCTACATGCACTTAGAGATGGTTATCTATGGGTCTGTTAGTTAATTCTCATACTATGTACTCTCCACTTAGCTTCTCAAGATCCTATGAGACCTCTTTAGGTTACCTCAACCCAACAAAAGTTGGTATATACCCTACAAAAGGGTCCCTCTCCCAGGATGGGAGGAAACTATCTCTTGATAGTAGCAAAGGTCACAAACTTCCTTATGTCCAGGCTTTACATCCACATGAGCATGTTTGGCCCCAGCAAGCTACTAAGGCACGTAGCTAACCAACAGACCACCTACTAAACCATGCTAGGTCTCCATGGTAGGTCCTACTTGTTCTTATTCCTTAACATTGGACCAACATCATACATGCCCATGCCACCAACCTATATATGAGGGGTTCATCAAACATATACCTTAATCTCAGGGGTTCCCATTCCTCTAAGCATGAGGAGTGCCATGCTCGAATCTATAGAAACTTAAATCTCATCATGAGCATCAGGTGCACCAGGCACTACTACTTGATTTCTCATGTCTAGGGATCCTAGGTTCACTTCTCTACAAGAGCTATCCAACTGCATGCTCAGCTTTCCAACCATGAACCAAACATGTATGAGGTATAACATGCACGTTCTATAATCCTTCCAATTGAACAACACTTCAGATAACAGTCCTCCTCAAGGACAACCAACCAGATATGAGGCCTCCCAACTCATTACTAAGCCTCCTCAGGGTCTAAGGAACTCTTCTCCCTATCCTTAGAAGGTCAGCACCTATGTCCAGCAACATCATCCTTCTCCTTAGGGTTTGGTCCCTTTTGAGGCAACCAAGATATCATCAGCCTCCAGGGATCATGCACGAGGCAACCACATCCATCCACGTAGGTTGCAACATACCCAACATCTCAGGGTTCCTCCTATCCCAGAGTCTAAGCTTCCAACCTTCTTGCTTGGGTCCTGCTCTCTCTCTAGAGCTAACCCTACAACAACCTTACTACTAGAGGTCCTCTCTCCATGAAGGTGGATCAACCTTACAAGCATACCCCTACATGGGTGAAACCTATGTTCAAACTTATGTTTGCTCAAGATTATCCATGGCTCTTCTTGCTTATCTCATAATCTATCCATCATGCCCTTCTGGCCTCGGTTTTAACCTACTGCCAGCACTACTGACGTACCCTAGTTGCATGTTATGCCCTACTCATATAAGCCCATAGGGTTTCTATATGTTCTTCCCTAACCTCATCAATGAAGGAGTTATCCTTCACCCGAACGTGCACGACCCTTCACAGGGTTGGATTGCCAAAGGTACTAGGTCAGCCAACCTCACATGGCACATACTATCATAGGTATCCAAAACCAAAACTAGGTCAACCATGACATCCATCTCAACATGCCACCTCTCTCTCTAACCACCACTTAGGTTAGGGTTAGCATCATCCTTAGAGGATGCTCCAGGTCTCTACCTTTAATGGAGATCTCTGCCTCCAAGACCGACTCTCTACTCATCCTCCTGACAAGAAGATCTAACCTCAGGTCTCTCCTGAGGGTATGACAACACATGTCATATGACTTAAGCATGCAACTAATCTTTAGTTTACGCTTAAACTATTAAGCTTATGTCCATAACATCTTATTTACATGCTTTTCATTAATTTGGTGGAGGATTCCTTAACCTTATCATATATACCCTATCCTCAAGAGGGTGAGGAAGAGAGAGAGAAACCCTAAACCTTAGAATCTTAACAGAATTAGGGTTGAGAAGGGATGAAAATAGATGAGAGAGTCCTAAAGGTATCTTTTTTTTATTCAGATCCTAAGACATTGGCCAGGCAGTCACACTGCATCCGGGAGTCCTCGTGACCGACTAGCGGGGCGGAGGAAAATATTTCCAGCCCTCGGACCGTGATCCTTTTCTAGACACCTCTGTCATCATAAAATCCTCTAATAACTCCCTCGGGTTCTACAGAGTTTGTAAAATTTAATAATTACTAAGGATTAAATGAGGAACCAATGCTCTGATACCAATTGTAATGACCCCGCCTCCCAGTAACCCCCAATTAAGGGAGACCAAAAGGTCAGAGTCGTTATCCCAATTTTTCAGACCAATAGTTCGACAAATAATCAATAATAATTACTAAATTCTATTAAAACTATACTAAAAAGTTGGAATATAATAAAACTTTGCTTACCTTTTTCAAAAACTTGGATATCTAACTTCTATCCACAACTGGAGTCTACTCTAACTAATCCTCCTGGTACTTTAATTCTAATTTTCACCATGTGTCACTTTACTGTTTGTCCTTTTCAATATGGTACCTAAAACCCCGACAAACAAAACATCGGTCATCATAAATGAATATGTCGGTATGTGGGGACAACCAAAATTTCACATATATTGCTAAAAACCTAAATATCACAATCAAGTTAATTAACAATCCAATTTACGTCTTCAATGTGACATTCTCCACCGCTTTTTCCCTAACCCTAGAATACCCTCTTTAGGGTTTCTCTTTTGGAATAGACTTAAGGCCACCTTCTCTATCATGAGCTTGGTGCATGGGGTCACCTCTCATGGTTCCCAATAGTCATGCAAGAAACATAAGGCCACCTTCTCCATCCTGAGCTTGGTGCCTGGGGTCACCTCTCATGGTGCCCATTGGTCTTCCCTCTTGGGCTTGACGTCATTGCATCATACATCGGGGTGGCATGTCGGTGCGAGAATACACACTTATAAATTAACTGTGATAATCATAGTGACTTTATGAATTTGCATATATGAACATCCAACAGTTAGGCTGCATTCAATTTGATCAATCATCCGAGAAAACCTTGTGAAACTAGAGCGGTTAATCATAAATAACCACATACCTGATCCAGAGTAACTTGATGTCCAAGCAAGAATAATCAAGAACATTCAATCAAGCAATAAACAATATCCTAAAATTAATGCATAACATCCATGTGTCAACATCCTCAAGATTGACTTGGATTCCACCTTAAAATTTCTAGGCCAACTTTAGGGTTTTATTAGGGTTTTAGCCTCCATAATGCTTTTATCACATTTAATGCTCCTTTAGTTCACAAACCCTAATTTCATCATCATAGGCATACTTGAATGTCAATTAAGTCTAATATATCTCTTTACACTAAGACAACCATCTTTATCCTTTTAAGTCATGTCAAGATCATTAAGCCCAATTATGATGTTTGGTTTCTTTCGAATTGACAACTCATATTTCATTATAGTCCAATTCACATATGAACCCTATTTATCACTAATTCCACATTTATCCACTAGGAAATCCTAATTACCAAATTAAGGGTATTTATCCACAATTAGAAATGTTTATCCTCAGTATATCTTAAATTCATCATATCTGATCTTTATTCATGGATTTGAACAATTAAAGCCATTAAGAGTCATAATTACCAAAATTAGGGTTTCAAGGCCCATTAAAGCATATTCATGTACATGGAACCCTACATTTATCAAACTACACATAAAGATCATCCTTTTGGATCTAATGTGTCCTTTTTATAATCAACAGGTTAATATTGATTAAAAACACCCATAATACCTTTCTCAATCTTATTAAAATCAATATTAGGGTTTCTTAATCATTATTGCATTAAAGTTGACAACTTTAACTACTTTTAGAATTGCAAGAGAAATGAGGGTCAAACTATTTTTAGTGGATTCCTCACATTTTTCTGAACAAAATTCATATATTATATGTATCCATCAAAGCTACTATTAATTAGATACGATTTTTACAAAAAACACTTACTTGGACCAATGGGAGGCTGCCACGTCAGCCTTTCCCATGCACCACATAGCCGGTCGAGAATATAATGAAATGACGTGTGTGCCCTTGCGTAAGTGATCGTCTCTTCATAGCACAGATGGGTAAAAGCATCTAGCAGCCCCGGGGTCATTTTCTACTTCACGATACCCTAGATGTCGCCGACCAGAAGCACTTCACGGGTCCGCTCTCTCCTCCCCTGGGCTCGAGGGTTGCCGCCAGCTGCTGCCCTAGCTCCGGCGCCCTCCGCCGCACATTTGGCGCCTCCCAGCTTGCAACCAACACATCTGGTTTGGGCTGGGCAGGTCGCGACTTGCAGCCATGGTGCTAACCTTCTGCAGGCGCTGCACACTGGTCGTGGGCATGGGAATGATAGCTGATCTTCCTCAAGTTGTTGTGGTAGCTCGTGCCTCCATCGAGACCCATCATAGTTCCTCATTGCCCCCGAGATAGCCCAATACCCTCTTGGTTAGGGTTTTGAGAGAAAACAAGAAGGAGAGAGAAGGATGCATGGGATCCTCTTAGACTCGGGCCAAGGGTTCTACCCCTTATATAGGGGAGGGTAGTAATGCCCAAACATGCTTGCCTGTGAATAAAAAAAAGTCTTTTCCCAATAGGAAACCAACTTTTCTTAATTAAGAAGTATTCTCTATCTCTTAATTATCTCCTTGATAATCTTTATTCTTTTGATATTAGGAATTCAAAAATCATCTCTCTTATCATCTTTGCGCTTGGCTTTTAATCCATTGGCCATGAAAATATACTTCCTTATAGTAGAAAGTACCTCTTTTGATAATACCAAAAATTCATTAATTATGTATCACATTATCCTCTTATTTTGTATTATTTGCATTTTCTCTTTCTTCTTATCCATCGGGACTTCTTGGACCCCAAGAAATCCTTAGATTTCGAAATCCTTTTTGAAGGATGCTCATTATCCTTCTAGAAGCATCTACATCCATTAATTCTCTTTATCTTACTTATTTATTCACTAAAAGATTTCTTTTCAAGGATTTATCTTTATCTTTTATTTCCTTTCCCTCTTTTCCTATTTCTTTCATTAGAAATCACATATAAATGAAATTTACTCAATTGTGGTCATTAATGCCACCTTCTAAAGATTTCTATATAATTCTCATAAATACTTTGCTTAATATTTATTATCTTGTATCTTTTTCTAGTATTTGGACTTTTCTTCATTTCTTCTCTTTTATATCCATTATTGGATTAATATAATAATAGGAACCATGAAATTCCTATCAAAAGGGAGATTTGCTAAAAAAATCCCTTCTTTGAAGCAAAGCATACAACCTTTTCAATCAAGTCCATATTCATAAAAACATTACATTTCAATTATGACAACATATGCAAAATTGAGGTTGTTACACACAATTACATAAAGATTACAATTTCTAGTTCCCTTATGTATGACATGATAAGTGAGGGAATCTAGAATCAAGCATTCAAAAGAAATAAATAGCACAAGCTTACCATTACCAAGTAATTGACTTACACTTATTAAATTGTGATGTGGGACATCCACAAAAAGAACATTATTGATGCACAAGGATTCACCTACATCACTCTCACCTTTTACCTTACCTTTATTTTAGTCCTCAAAAGTAACTGAACCTCCTTTGTTCTTTGTGAAATTGTTAAAATGGCTTATATCACCTTTCATGTGTTTAGTGCAACCACTATCAACAATCCATCTTCATTTTTTTTGCAAGAAAGGAGAGTGTTGGTTCCAACTCAAACTTTGGGATCCGGAGTTAGCTTGGGGACCCATTTCATTTTTGGGTTGGTCCCCTTAGGCTTGTAAGGACAATAAGTATAGTAATGATCATCACTTTTGCAATGAGAGCAAATTGATCATCATTTTTGCAATGAGAGTAAATCATAGGATTCTTAGTGACAGAAGGTTATCCAATGAAAAGGAGGTTTCCTTACTCTTTTTCTTACATTTGGCCTTATTCTTCCTCTTAGATGTTCCCCCTACAAATACCAAACCACTAGTACCACTTTGTTTTGTAGAATGGTCAAGGATTTCATTTAGGGAGTTTTCCCTTTGAGGAATATCTATAGAGAGGCTCTAAGTCTATGATTGTCATAAGTAAGAGATATAATAGTAGAAGACAAACTAGTAAGATCATCTCTAGAATGAACAAGGTTGGCTTCTAAATAGAGGGCTTTAGTCAAATAAGAATCTTTTTTAAGAGAAATAGAAGCAACATCATTACTAGGAAAATAGGGTCTAGAAGATAAATAATTTACTTGACCAAGCAACCTAGAATTTTTATATTTAAGTAATTAAAAATTTCTTTGAGATAAACATCCATTTCATCTCTACGAGAATCAACAATAAGCTTGAATTCAACATTTTCAATTTTAAGTGTTGCAAGCTCATTTAGGCACTTTTGGTTGTCTTCCTTAAGAAATTCAATGTTCTTAAGATAGACTCCATTCTTTACCTCAACTCCATTGTATTGTAGATCAAGATCAAGAAATTTTCCTTGCAAGTTATCAATGCTCTCAAGATGAATTTTCTCATTTTTCTCAAGAATCTCAAGTTTAGCATACAAGTCATCAATGAGTACCTAACCTCTTCTTTTTAGAGTTACATTCAGAATAAGAAGAACAGGTAGAAACAAGCATATCAATAAGAGTTTCTTTAGCTAACTCGTGCAAGCTTACCTTACTTACCTCACTTATCTCACCAATATCTTCAGTTGTAGAGGCCATGAGTTCAAGGTGGCACTCACCATCTTCATCGGAGCTTGAGCCACTAGAGGATGATGCTTCCCAAACTACATGGGTTGTGTCTTTGTGTCTCCTCTCCTTCTTATCCTTCCTCTTGTACTTTCTATATTTCTTGACTCTTCTTCCTTCTTGGAGTTTATCTTGTGGTGTGACTTTCTTGCCTTAGGACACTCACTCTTGTAGTGTCCTTTTTACCACACTTGTAGCACTTTGGAGTAGAAGAAGAAGATTGCTTTCCTTTGAATTGCTTTCCCTTGGAGTAGTTGGCTTCAATATGATCACTAGGGCCATTGTCTTCACTAGAGGAGGAGGGAGTGGTCTACCAAGCAAGTTGTTGTTGAAGGATGAGGGCCTCCACTTGATCTTTGAAGGTTGTATCTTAGATATTCATTGCTTCCTTCTCTTATTGCTTGGCTTCCTCTTCTTGCTTGTCAAGTCTTAGCTCATGAGCTTGTAGATTGTCAATAAGCTCTTCGGTTGGAATCTCACCAAGACTTCTCACTTCTTCAATGGAGGACACCTTTGACTCCCATCTCTTTGGTAAAGACCTCCAGATCTTTGAGTTAATAGCTCCTCTAATCAAAGTATGTTCTAAAGTAGCTAGGTCGTTGATGATGATGTTCAATCTTGAGTACATCTAGGCAACTCCTTCTTTATTCCCCATCTTGAAGTTCTCTAGGAGGTTGTTTAACATGTAGATCTTTGCCTCCTTCACTTGCTTTGTTCCTTCATAAGTGATGCACAATTTATCTCAAATCTCATAGGTTGGATCCCATGGGGAGATGTGGTTGAACTCATATGGAGTGAGGGTTTCATAGAGGATGCTAACTGCTTTAGAATTGAGCTGGGCATTCTTTAGGGCAGCTTCATCCCATGTTGACACTACTCTGGTTGGCTCCTTGTAGGGTGTAATCATCACCTTCCACATATCAAATTTCATCCCTTGAATGTAGAACTACATCCTCCTCTTCTAATAGAGGAAGTTGGTGTTGTGAAAGATCAAAGGGCACATGGAGAAGCCTCCCTCTAGGTTGAGTGAACCAAGTAGGTTCTCACCCATCTTCTCGTCTCATGGGAGATTTGTTGGAGAAGATCTAAGCTCTGATACCACTTGTTGGATCTAGGGCTCTAGAGGGAGGGTGAATAGAGATTCAAAATTCTCACCAAAATACATAGACCTTCAAATTATATCAATTGAAACCAAATGCGTAAGAACAATTTGAAGTCATATCTAAGCAAGCATAGCAAGGATGAGAGAGATTGAAACATACACTTAGAAAAGGTGGTCAGAGTGGTTCCAATCTCCAATCTAGGAGACCGTCAATCCACTACCTAGAGAGGTCAACCTCTAGGACTTTGCAACCCATGTATACTTATATTCCATTATAATATATACAAGGAGACCACCATACATCCAAGGTCTTACCTATTTAAGACAAAAGCCTTTCACCTACACAAGGACTTTCCCACTTGATCAAGATGTATTCAGCCTTCACCAAGGACTTACCCACACTTGCATCAAGTCTTTAGCCTTGAAGGAATTATCCACTCTTCATGAATCTTTACCATTCCCTTCTCCTTCACCTGCAGAAGACCTTCACACCTTCTTCAACCTTGAAGAAGAACAATAGCTTTACCTTCACTCAGAGAAGCTCACTTCAACCTTTGCTCTTTGAGAAAGGTGATTGGGAGGATGGAAGGAATGAGAGCTTTACAAGATAACATGGAGATAAATCTCTTACAACATGCCTAACTCACTCATCATCATGAAATGCTTTGTAAATGAGAGAGAGAAAGTGTCTCAAAGGGTTACAACACACTCAACTACAACAAGGACCAAGGATAGCATGAATGAGCAACCTTGGAATGAACTCCAAGGGGTCCTATTTATAGCTAGAGGTGTTCCTTTGAGTGGGGGATACTAAAGAATGAAAAATATCCATTTTACAACTTGCAATAGATCTATTTTTGTGTCTAACAACTCTCCGACAGTTGGAATCACTTTTTCTACGCATTCCATACAGTACATTCGGTCGAGTTTCAATAAAGATAACTCAATCGATCCACTAACTGACAAAGTTAATTTTCAAACTATCGATCGAGTTTGTTTTGGGAAACTCGACCAATGAGTCAAAATTAGTTTTGGTCAGTGAGTCGGTTGGTTGAGTTCTGTGAGGGTACAACTTGACTGATTGATCCATTTCCAAAAATCTATCACTGATCGATCGACATTCAAACTTGACGAAAAAGTTATTATGACAAATTTTTCAAAATAGTTTTACAGTAACCAAACATTGGAATTAAGTATCCCTGATTTTTTCTCATCTTAGTTATAAGTCATATCATCAATAAAAGTGATTACAAAAATATTCTAAGGTGGTTTGGAGTGATTTCCTAAATTGCACACTTGCATTGCTTTTGACTTGAACTTAGAAAAGCTAGGGCTTGTCTAATTTGATCATTCTCATGTTCTTAAATCCTAAAATCAATCTTAAACAAACATATTAGATACATATGAATGGAATGGTTAAGTCAATATTAAAATATGGACAATTTATAACTCTCGAGTCAACTGTCCTCTCTGGCTGTGGTAACTAGAGAGCCTCGAGAAAGTTCTACCCATCAGAGGGAGGAACAATAAGGGAGAGACAATTGGGAGAGAGAATCAGCGCTAGCATGCTGACATTTAAAGGGATAACCCCTTCATGTTGGCTCGAGTAGCACAACGTGGAGTTCCTAATTGTCCGCATGGTGATCAAGCAGGAGACTAATGATGATATTTGTCTAGGTGCAACTTGAGAAAGAAGCATGATACAATAAGAGTTGTTGTCGTGCTTGCTCCAGGATTAGGTATCTTGTTACCCTCTTTCCTAGATACATTGATGTTTACACGATCTACTAGGTAGGGAATCAGGAAATAAAAATTTTGTTTCCTCTGCCTTATTTGTTGCCCGCATTTCCGAACATTGTCGGCCTGGGGTATAAAGTGAGAGAAATATGTTGGTGCAAATTCTTGTGGCATGTTGTCTCCAAATGGTGCTAGAATGGGTTGTGTAGATGGGTAGATGGATCAATGGAGTGAAGGACTAGTGCCATCCATTGAGCCTCAAGCTCATCAATCATCTATTCATAGGCATGGACGTTAGCCTTGGTCACGTTATCTAAAATTGACTTGTAACCCTCAGATACATCTACCATGGATAACTCACCCTCCACCCCTCTCTCTCATATATGGATCCCCTATGATACGGTGGGGTGGACGAACTAAGGAGGATAAATTTTTGGTAGTCTTATTCTATACCACCTTCTCCTTATTCTTCTTTAGGTGGTTAAACCTTTGGAGAAAGCTACATCCAGAGGCCCCAGAACTATTGCCTAAGCTATCACCCCTTATGTAAGGCATGTTGTTGCTGATGGAGAATGGGCCAACCGATTGAGAAAGCAGGCTAATTCAATGGATAAGGGTGAGGTGTTGGGAACGGGTGGGTCGATTAAATGGAAATGTGGGTCTATAGACCAGTAGTTTCATAGGAAAACTGTACACGATGGTTAGATCAATTGAAAGGATGTGTCAATTGACTGGAGTTGTGGGAGATGCTACTAAAGGGATAATTTCAATCGACTGATAGAATTAGTTAGTCGTATCACTCTAGTATCAAAGAAATGTGGGAGAGAGCCAGCCTATCGATTGAATAGGTTGGTCTATCGGAGGACAGTTGCACAATGATATTTCATTCTAGTAGTTCCTCAAACAAGGGTCAGGCAACATCGTATTTGGAGGCATGGTGTGGTCAGTGAGGAGGTTTTTGCATCGGTTGGTGAATATCAACTGGTCAATTGAGCAGAGAGAAACTCGGTTGAATAGGCTCAGTGTGACAATTGATCGACTAGATGAAGGGTGTGGTCATTCAAATGGATGTTCAAGGTGAAATTCTTGGCTGGTGGTGGACTAGTCGGATGGCATGCAGGCACATTGCATGTTGAGGAAGGGGGTTGGGTTTTTGGTGGAGACAATGAAGGTTAGGAAAAGAGGAGGGGATTAATTAGCAATGTTGCCCCACCCCCCTTCTTGTCTTAGTCATATAAGTAAAAAATGACGATCCAGTTGACCGACTCATAAGGATGGGTATATGGAATGGACTCTAAAGGAATGAATTATACATGACTGTGATTTCCTGACTCACTAAGTGAGTTAATCGACTATAAAGCGTCAGTAAAATCAATGAACTCATACCCCAATGATGGCCAATAATTTATAGATTGGTTGATTGGGTCGATCGAATGGGTGGGGGAAGATATCTACCACTATATGTGCATTAGTTGACTCATTGGGTCAATTGATTGATGGACTTGTGTTCTCTTTCATAGGGTTCTGTCACATGACTCGCTGGTCAAATTGATTGAATGTTCAGGGTAAAAATTTCATGGCAACTCCCTAGATCATCAAACACATGAAAGTTGCTCGGACGAGATGTTGGGTTGACTGACTGATGAGGATGTTGAGGTGAACTATATCAGAGAGTCGATCTATTGAAGGTTTTATTCAGTCAACTTACTTTTCCATCTCATTATGCAAAGGGGGAATCACTATTTGATCAACTAGAAGTACATGTCGTCTGACTAGTAGTTCATCAATGTCCTTGTTGGAATAATCATTTGTAACTGAAACACAAATAAACTAAGTACAATTGGGATTAAGACAAGTCAATAATGAAATACATCTACACAGTAGGAATGTCTAATGATATAAATGCAAATTGAAATATTCTAAATATAAAATAAATCTATCGAGATAATTGTCAGGTTGCCTCCCGACAGTGTCTTATTTTATCAGCACTGGATTGACACCTATTTTTTACCACCATAGAGAGGCTCCAACTGGAGCCCTAGTTGGTGGTTTCCATTTCAACCACTCCTTTATCTTCATTTTAATTCGTTCTTCTTGTATTCTATCCCAAATGGTGTGGCAACATGTCTGAATACAATGGGAGGTAGGTTGACCCCACTGCTCGATGATGAATGGTTGTAGGGAATCTTAGATGAAACATCAATGGGGTGACATTGTGGAGGCACGGAAGGAAAGTTCATATGTTGATACACAACCATTCCATCATAAAAATGTTGGTGAATGGTGTCCATAGGGTATGGACCTATGGGTTGATTTGATGATAAGTCACAATTTATGTAACTATTTATGTCTTCTTGATTTACATACATCATCTCTTATTCATAATAAGAACTATCATCCTCATGAATTGGGTCTCATTGAGAAGGAATGATGGGATGAGAAGTCACTATCTAATGGGCTTCTTTTACATATATGTAGATAGTATAGGAGGATGAGATGGCCCAATAGCATTTGGGTAAGACACTATAAGAGTGGAAGCAAGAGGAGGAGGCATCTCTACTACGATCGATGATCTTTCCATTGGTTGGGATTAGGGTGGTGCATATTTAGTCATTCTTGCATTGTGATTCTCCTCCAAAGATACCCTAAACTTTATCGTTTATGGGGTTTTGAGGAAGAGAGTTTATGTTGAGTGAATTTATTAATGTAGTTGAGGAAATAGGATTCTTCTTATTCTTTGGTGTGCTTCCTTGTGACACCAAGTGCTTAGAAATCAAAAGACTAGTTTCTCAATAAAGGTCAAGATTATTGCTTCAACATCAATTAAAGCTCCAGTGGTGGTGAGGAATGTCCCACCAAATATGAGGGGATAGTTGTGATCCTATTGATGTACATCGCTACAAAGTCACGAGGGACATAAATTCCACAACCTTCACTGGTATATCCTCTATGTACGGACTGTCTAGGATGTAGAGGAACTTGTGAGAAGCATGATCATTCTAGTGGGTTCTACATTTGTGAGGCCGAGCCTCTTATACAAGCTAAGAGGTATGATGGACATGCTAGCTCCAAGGCCATCTAGACCTTCTCAGTAGATTGACTCTCTTGTAGAGCAAGAAAATTCAAAGGATCCTGGATCTTTGTGACTGCAAGGTGTTTTATTCTAAATGATATATGATGATCTTCTTGCCAATTTCATTATTTGTATTTGTCAATTAAGTACTTGGAATTGGTAAAGAATTATAAGAATATAGACCAATGGGGTGTCTCATTCATAGCATCTAGCAACAGGACACTGGCATCACCATCATCATGGTTTTCTCAAATTTTTTGAACATATCATCCAATCGGGTTTGATTTAGCAAATTTTGAAATGGAACACATGACATATATTCAGTAACGTTTGGATGAGGTGAGGTAGGCATGGAACTTTCTTATCAAATGTTTTTGCATTCTGAGTGGAAACCACACCATTCTTATCATCATGTCTAGTTGCACAGGGATAAGGGTTATTTTCTCTAGTAAGATGAAACCAAAAAAGGTCATAACAGACTTGAGTTGTTTTATATGCTTTAGATTATCTTCTATCTTGTATGAAAAGGCACTTGTAGGAGCATAAAGATTTTGAAAGCTGAGCAAACTAAGAATCAATAGATTTCTAATATATTCACTGGTTTGGGATCTTGTTTTGCTGATCAAAAATCATAGATTTTTTATATTGGAGGATCTTTCGTATAGAGTGAAACTTGCATTCGTCATAAGGAATGAACACTTCTTGTTTCATCTATGCAACTTGGTTTATATTTTGGAATTGCTTCCCTTGATTGTAACCAAAATTCTAGAAGTTGCCTTAGTAGTTCCCTTAGTTTCTAGAATTTTGATGGTTGTCTTGGAACCTAGGGGAACCCAAACTTGGTTGTTCACCTAGATTCCCCTCAATTGCAAAGTATTTTAGCACCCTCTAGATTGCCATATTGGAATCCCTGATGATTCATGATCTATACAATAGCCTTGGACTTGAATGTTGTGAAATGAATTTAGATCTTCCACTTGGCCATCGTCACCTTGGATTGGTGCATTGTTCACTATGACATCATAAAATACTTGACAACTAAGAGTGGAATGATCACTTCCTTTGCATGCTTCACAAATAAGATTTGTAGATTTAACTTACAACTGGATCTTTTGTTGCTACCCTATTCTCTCGTAGGCATTAAAATAAGTCTAGACCATCCTACTTCAATCTAGTTTCTTCAAAGATTCAGCTACAAATCTGAGTTCAAAATTGTCTTCTGCCTTAGCTACCTTGAGAGCATCGATTTTCCGTTTGTTGAGTGATATTGATTTTCATAACCACTCCTCCCAAGTACTATCAAAATTTTGAAACATGAAACTTCCTCTATATGAGTAATCCAGGAACTTCTTTATGTTGTCATTAACACCCCTGTAGAAAGTCTCTATCAAGTGAGCTTGTAGGATGCCATGGTGCGGGAACCAAAAAAGGAATTCCTTAAAGTGTTGCCAAGCCTCAACAAGGGACTCACCTAAAACCATACATAATTGCATGATCTAGCCCCAAATCTGATAGATAAGAGATGGAGGGCAATATTTCTCTAGAAACTTGGTTTGAAGACCTTTATATTTCATTCTATTGTCACACTTCATGGCATGATACCAACTCCTTCCCTTATTTGTCAAAGAGTACTTGAATAGTCAGAGTTTATAGCATCTTTTGACATTCTGGGTTGCTTTTTCAAAGCACATATATTCACAAATCAATGCAAATGGTCTTGTAAATCATCACTTGTATTCCTGGTGAAAGCATTTCTCTACATCATTGTGACTCACTGCGATTAGATCTCAAACAGTGGGGTTGTGAATGCTAGAGGAATTGTAGGGTGATGCCCATCTATGGCTATAGGGATATAGAAATCCTTGGAAACAACACCACATTTTGATGTGTGGTCTTACCACACGAGAAATCATCCCAAAGTGATTATCCCCAAGTTTATACTATTTCTACATCCAACCCGCTAGTGGCAAGTCTAATTTTAGTATAGATTATAGGATCGAACCCAAGAGACAATCTTTTTAAACAAGCATTGTTGGATACTAACGAATGAAATCAATATTTAGAAAATCCTTGGTTGATTTGTAGATAAACCAATTGTAATAGAAAGAAAGAGCAAAGAAAAAATGAATGAATCAAGATTAAAAGACACCAGGGAAATGGATTTCACCTACGTCACCTATGTAATAAATTTAATCATTACAATTTGCTCAATTATGAATTTGAGATTAGGATAATGTGGATTTATTGTTGGCATGTATGCCCATAGATCCAATCATGTGGCGTAACTTGTAAAAATGATTTGATTATTAATAAAATCTAAGATTCCAATTTATTCAATTTAACTAAATTATGAGATAATGATGTAACATTATAAATGTCTAGAAAATAATATTTCTCAATGAAGTATGTCTTCAAGTATGTGACTTGGAAGAAATAAGATCATACATATGTTAAGAGTACATATATATATTCTCATTATGTCCCTGATCGGTCGTTAGTGTGGAAGGTTGATAGACATCAATAACACACAAGATCATAGTGTGAATTGGTTGATGATAGAATCTCGTTCATCATGATGTGGCAATATCAAACCAATCACACAGATACATGTTAGAGAATAGTGTATCAGATAGACCCACCATGAGAGTGACACATGGAAGCCCTCATCATGGAAATCATAGTCATCTCTCACAGTGATGGTGGTGGTTGTGGTTCTTAGACCTGAAATCATTGCACTCATCACATGTCATTGGGTACACTTTGACATCATGAAACGCAATCTTGAAACATGGGTTGTTATAAAGGTGATGATTGGGTGACCCTGACACATGGTGATAGATTTTGAGTGGTATATTTGTCCCTCTTATAGTTGTTTGATGTTCTAGGCCTCTTGATTAGAGAGATTGAGTAATGCATGGCCATGTACATGTGAGTTAATATGTGATATTGAGATTACATATATCTCAAACAGTCTGCTCTTAGTTCAAGAAATAAGATTGAATGATGAAGAGGATGACTGCTCCATGCCTTGAGTTTTATCTGAACATTAGTGACAAAGGAACTATACAAGCACTACAACACCATACTAGATTGTAGGTTGAAGTTGTAACCCAACTTTCCATTTACTTAGGTATCATTGATGAGTGACTAGGCACCACTCATTGCTTGTGAGGTCATAAGTTGTTATGTACATTCACTGCCAACGTAATATGGGACCTATAGGGTCACACACATAGGTCTCAACCTAGAAGAGGAGTTTAATCATGAATGGCAATTGAGTTGAGTATTAAAGCGTTTAAGTATTTCAGTCACACAACAACTAGGCTGACTGCACTGCCAATCGCCCATCTCAAGTGTTGAGATGGATGTCTAGAGTGAAAATGGTCATCTCAAGTGTTGAGACGGGCGTCTGGGGAGTCAGGCCTAATTCGAGTTGAAATTGGCTAAAAGATGAAGCAACCCAACCAACTTTCTTGACTCAGGTCACTAGATGGCCATCTGGGTGACTGAGATGGCCGTCTCACATGGGCGAGATGGTCCAGTTCAGTCAAGGGAAAGTTCTAGATATTTCCAAGTTTATTTCGCTTGCACATTACTTGTTGTACAAGGAAATTAATGTCTAACATTAATGGGAATTGAATTGCCAATTTTGTATGCGATTCGGAAACTATGAAATGGTCATCTTACAGTACGAGATGGTCGTCTCACAGTATGAGATGACTGCATTGCATGTCAGATGACTGTCTGGTGCCAAGCGGTCATTTCCATGGTTATAGGTTGCAAAAATTAGACATCTTCCGGTCCCTTCCACTCCCACATAGATTGGGAATCTGGACTCAAACCCCACTTATAAGTAGAGGGGTACTAGGGGCTTCCCAGAACACAACACAGACAATTGAGAATTGCTCTGAAAAACATTGTCCTCTCTGGTTGTGGTAACCACGAGAGTGCAAGCAAGTCCTACCTGACTAGGGAGGGATAGAAAGGGAGAGACAAATTGAGATCATTGTTGTGGGAGAGCAAGTTAGTGACTAATATGCTAACAGAAAGGACAACTCCTTCCTATCCATTCTAGAAGGACGACAGGAGTTCTAGGTGGTCTGTGTAGACTCTAGAGGCGGGAGGTTGTTGTCTATCGCTAAGGAGGACATCATCAACCAACAGTCTGTGATGAGAGGATCTATTGAAGAAGATGACGTACGAGTCTGCTATTTGGGGAGGAGCAGTCAGACAAGTCCCAGTGCAACCATTAGTAAGAGTTGTACAACTACAACGATGAGGATTGTCATTGGACTTGCTTTAGGAACAGGTATATCCTCAAAACCATCCTTTCCATATTATACTTATTGACGCAATCTGTTGGTTATAATGAATATGGTAGATAAAATTTTTGTTTCCGCTGCCTGCTCTGTAACCATATTTCCCTACAGTGCTATCAGAGCCAACGTCAATTTACTGTATTATGGGATAATCGATGTGATTGGATTTTGTTATTGGCATTCTATTATTGAATGTGATGTGAATAATATCTTGTCAAAATTAATACCACGATAGTCCCAAACTAATATATATATGATATATACGCAATTTACACGTGTCACACTGAAAGCTATTTTAATGGTGGATGTGTAGCATGGTTATGGCCAATAACCCCTAAATCTTATGCAAGGTTTTATGGTTGGTTTATCCCTTTATCTCGGTCTGTGTACCAAGACTTTGTCTTATCTTCTTAATGTAAAGTTGTTTTTTCCTATCCTTTCTCTCCTCAAATGTAACTCGAGGTTTCTCAATAATTATATAAAAGTAGGATGGTTGGTTTACTTTCCTGTTATGATGAAGATGAAAATGTCCCAAAGATGAGCCAACCGACTGAAGAACCATGGAGGACCAGCCAAACTAATCGCCTGGTAGATCCAATCGATCTGCTGGAGGAGTCAGTAGATGGTGCACAGAAGGACCAGACGACCGGTGAGATGACCAAACAACTGGCCAGGAGGCGAGTTGATCATTTCAAGGGTTGAACCGATCAACCCAGATTGGCAAGCACAGATCTTAATCAACAATAGCTTTTTACATGTGATGTAGATCTAGATGACGTAATTCCTTGTGGCTCCAAAGAATTACATTAGGCTGACTATAACCATCACTTTCATTTACTGTATGTTTATGTTATGGGATATATCACATATATGATATGTACTATATATGTGGTAATTGGATAAAGTGTATGTATTTATACAAACTCCCTCAATTAAAATATCAAGTCTTAGATGCCTTCCATTAGCAACACACATGAAAAGCTTGATTGACCAAGTGTAGATTTTCACAAAGCATGGTGCGACATCTATCTCATGGAAGTGTGATGGTAGATATGTAGATTTGTGCAAAGCATGATGCATATCCATCGTGTTGGCTATTGGGTCAGGCTAAACTGGTGACTTGGAGAACCCAAGCCCATAAGCATGTAGATGATCATGGAAAAGCATTACGCATATCATTTATACAAGAGTTGCATATGAAGCAATTGGCATGATGGCCTACCTAAATAGTCAGGTTGTGGGAGATTAGAAAAAGATGACTCATGGCTTGATGAAATATGGATCTTGGCCCACTAGAATATTATACGCTGCAATATTCTAATTGATAAATTTGAATAAAATAATGGGAGCACTAACAATTAAAACCTAACAATATTATCATATTTTTTAAATCAACTCAAATCAAAACAAAAAGGATTTTTGACAAATGTACATTTTCTCTTGTAGAATCAAATGATGAACAAATCCTAATTGTTATTGGTCCTGAAGAAGGAAAAACTTGACCGAATAAATTTCCATGACTGATTCTGGACTTTGAGAAGGGTTCTCTATGAAGAGTGCAAGCTATATGTCCTTGACAAATCGGTACCAGAAATACCTACTCATGATGCACCTAGGGCACAAGTGGATGCTTACTGGAAGCATGCCAATGATGCCATAGAGATAAAGTACCTTATGCTTAATTGTATGAACTATGAGTTGCATGAGCAATGTGAAGACATGAGTGTTCTTGAGATGGTAACACATCTTAAGAAGTGAAGCTTGGTCTTACAAAGCAAGAAAGGGATGATATTATAAAGGTGTTGCTTGAGTCAAAGACGACAGAGGGAACCTCAGTAGAAGAACATGTGCTCAATATGATTGGACATGTATATCATCTTGAAGAAATGATATTCACCTTGAGCCAAGAGTTGGTTACTAATAGTATTCTAAAAACTTTCCAGAATCATATAGCTGTTTTATTACATGTTATCATGTGAAATAATACGGCTGGACATATGTCAAACTTGCTTGCCATGTTGATTCATGTTGAAGCAAATTTGAAGAAGGACAAGCTCATGATGGTGATCATTGGGGATGAGTATAATGATCAAAGTAAGACTAAGAAGAGCTTTGAGGTCGAGCCCATATCCAAATTTTTAACATTCAAGATAAGGAGAAAGAAAAGTGCAAGAGGATCTCATCCATTGTACTTTAAGGAATTTAGGAAGAAGAAGATGGGGATGGTGATCTCCTCTTTAGGTATATACGTTATTGAGATAAACCTATCTACTTCATCGTCATGGGTACTAGATATCGAATGTGGATCTCACATGTGTTCTCATATGCAGGATAGGAAAGGAACTAGGACTTTGGCAAAAGGCAAGGTGGAACTATGAGTTGCTAATAGCACAAGAGTTGTGGCCAGTGCAGTTGGAACCTATAGTTTATCTCTGCCCACAGGGCTTGTAATAGAGTTAAATAACTTCTATTATGTAGTTGCTATAAATAGAAACATCATTTTTGTATCTTGTATGGACAAGGATGCATTTCTATTCCATATTAAAAATGGTTGATGTTCTATTTAAAAAGATGGGATCTTTTATGGAAAGCCCCAATGTCTTATAGACTTTATTTGTTTGATCTAAACAAATATGTATATAATGTTAATACCAAAAGACTAAAACTCAACAACTCAAACAAAACATACCTTTGGCATTATCGTCTATGGAACATAAATGAGAATCACATATATAGACTCCATAAAGATGGTTATATGGACTATTTTGATTTCAAATTGAGACGTGAATTTTGTTTATTGGGCAAGATGTCTAAGACCCCCTTCGCTAGTAACAATGATAGGGCTAGTGATCTATTAGGACTCATACAAACTGATGTGTGGACCTTTTAGAACAAACACTAGAGGTGGGTATCAGTACATCATTACCTTCACTAATGACTTCAGTAGGTATGGCTATGTTTATTTAATGAAATATAAGTCATAATCTCTTAAAAAGTTCAAGGAGTTTATGAATGAAGTACATAACCAACTTGGCAAAAGTATTAAGTCACTTCATTCTGATTGAGGTGGAGAATAATTAAATCAAGAGTTTGAGAACCTTCTTAGATCACATGGGATTGTATCCCAGTGGACTCCACCTGGAACACCTCAGAATAATGGTGTATCAAAAATAAGGAATCACACATTACTGGATATGATGTGATCAATGATGAATTTAGCCAAACTTCTGACTACCTTCTGGGGGTGTTCTTTAGTAACCACCACGTTTACCCTAAACTGAGTACCATATAATTTGATTCAAAAGACACCATATGAGATATGGACTGAAAAGCATCCCAAAATGTCTTTTATGAGGATTTGGGGGTGTGAAGTTTTTGTCAAAAAAATATTTCCTAAAAATCTTGGCCTAAGATATGATAAATGTTACTTTGTTAGATATCACAAAGAAACTATGGGATACTACTTATATAATCCATATGACAACAAAGTGTTTGTTGTCAGAGATATGACATTCTTAGAAAAGGAATTTATTTCCAAAGGAATCAGTTAAAGGTAAAAGGAACTCGAAGAGCTTCGAGACCAATAAGAAAACTTTAAACCATTAGATGTATAAGAGGAAGAAAGAGAATCACAAAGTGTTGTGGAATCTCAAATTCCTAAGGGCTTTGATTGGTTTGTCATAACTGGTCCGGAAAACTTATGAAATGGAGTTCCTTAAGCAATTTTTCATGGTTGGTTGAAAGTAAGTGTTGGAACTTGAGTTCTGTAACTTTCGGTGAGTTACAGACTGACATACAAAATGTAGTTCCTGGGTTCCCTCTTAAAAATAGCAAAAAATGAGTTACGGGACAACAAACAACATTTTTATACAATTATATTCTTCATTCATCATAACCGACATGTGTATAATATTTATGAATAGAAATATTAGCATTGTAGATATAGTTTATTGCAAATCATAACATAATATGAAAAAAATATCATACATTTTAATCTCACTATGCAAAATATTTTACGCTACATCTGCCATTATCAGTGTAATTTACAAAATAAAAAATTTAAACATCATGAAAAAGGAACACACTACGCCATGTGAAAATAATGTGATTTACCTAATATTTTTATTCTTCATGCTTAAATAATGTGATGTGAAAAATGATATTTACTATATTCATGCACAAATAATATAGTAAAAATTCCCTAAAAATAATATAAAAAATAATATTCAACAATATGTTAACAATGATGAAGTAAAATGTATATTCACAAGCACATAAAATGTAGAAATTATTACAACACTTTATACACACAAAGAGAAACAAAAATATTGTGACGTGATTTTAATCATAATATTTTTATTGAGATTATAGTTGTATCATAGTATGATATTTTTATAGGAGAAACATATGCACCATAACCACTTGTTGAGGTTATTATGATTTAATATATTAAGATTTTGCATGGATATGATTTTTTTTATGTCTTTGCCATCCTTACTTATTTATATCACATAATAAAAATCAACAAATATTTTTAATGATTTCTGTATTTACACTTACAATAAACCAATCACATGGAAGTGAATGGAACTCAAGTTCTGTAAACTGAACTAGAGTTCTTAGAAAATGAGTTCCATAGAACTTATGACTTACACAAAATCAATAGGGGCCCAAGTGACACATGAACCTTGTAGATCTAATATGACACGCCTTGAGCCTGAAAGATTTGGATATTTTGTAACTCAGGAAGGCAGTAAATTGGTCATAGTTGATGAGCCAATATCCTATCAAGATGCTATTGAGGGACAAGAGTCTGAGAAATGACTTGAGGCCATGAGATCTGAGATGGAATCCATGTATACCAACAAAGTACGAACTTTGGTAGATCCACCTAAAGGGGTAAAACCAATAGGGTGCAAGTGGGTCTTCAAGAAGAAGACTAACATGGATGAAAATTTTCAAACCTATAAGGACAGATTGGTTGCAAAGGGTTTCAAATAAATTCAAGGTGTTGATTATGATGAAACTTTTTCTCCAGTGGTCATGGTAAAATCCATTAGGATCATGCTTGCTATTGAAATTTATCACGACTATGAGATTTGGCAGATGGATGTTAAAACTGCATTCCTTAATAGGAATCTTTTTGAGGATGTGTATATGACACAACTTGAGGGTTTTATAGATCTAAAGTCTGCAAATAAAGTTTGTAAGATACAAAAGTAAATATATGGATTGAAGCAAGCATCTTAGAGTTGGAGTCTTCGTTTTGATGAGACAGTCTCAGGAATTGGATCAATCATGTACACAATGTTGCGTACCCTTCGAGACGTCTTGTATGCCTTGAGCATGATGAGTAGATATTACTCAGATCCAGGTGATGCTCACTGGATAGCCGTGAAGAACACCCTCAAGTACTTGAGAAGAATTAAGGATTAGTTCTTATTCTATGGTGGAAAGGAAGAGTTGGTGGTAAAGGGTTACACCGATGCAAGCTTCCAGACTGATCAAGATGATTACAAATCACAATCAAGATTTGTATTTTTCCTAAACAACAAAGAGGTAAGTTGAAAGAGTTCCAAGCAAGAGCCAGTTCTTGATTCTACAATAGAGGTTGAGTATATTGTTGCATCAAATGCATCAATGGAGGTTGTATGGATTAAAAAGTTCATCATAAAACTTGGGGTCGTTCCAAGCATCAATGATGCAATTGAGCTATATTGTGACAACAATGGATATATTGCACAAGCTAAGGAAACCAGGTCGCATCAGTGCTCAAAGGATATACAAAGGCAGTATCATCTCATACGAGAGCGAACAGTGAAGAGAAGTAATGATTTGCAAATTACCATCTGAGAACAATGTTGTTGACCCCTTGACTAAGGCACTTTCACAATAGAAGCATGATGGTCATGTCAGATCACTTGGAATACGATCCATGGTTGATTGGCTCTAAGTGCATGTGAGAATATGTTGGTATGTATGCTCAAAGAGATAATCATGTGGCATAACATGTAAAATGATTTGATTATTAATAAAAGGTATGCTTCCAATTTATTCTGTTTGATTCCATTATGAGATAATTACATAACATTCTTAATGTCTAGAGAATAATATTACTCAGTGAGGTATGTCTTCAAGTACGTGAATTGGAAGAAATGAGATCATATGGATGTTAAGAGTACACATATATATATTCTCATTATGTCCATGATCGGTTGTTGTTTTGGAAGGTTGATAGACAACAATAACACACAAGGTCAAAGTGTGAGTTGGTTGATGACAGAATCTTATTAGTCATGATATGGCAATATCAAACCAATCACACATATACATGTTACAGAATAGTGTATCGGACAGACCCACCATGAGAGTGACACATGAAAGACATCATCATGGAAGTCATAGTGAGCTCTCATAGTGATGGTGGTGGTTGTGGTTCTTAGACCTAAAATCATTGCACTCATCACATGTCATTGGGTACACTTTGACATCACATGTCATTGGGTACACTTTGACATCATCAAATGTGGTCATGAAACATGGATTGTTATAAAGGTGATGATTGGGTGACTTTGACACATCGGGAGAGACTGTGAATGATATAAATGGGATCTGTCCCTCCTATAGGAGTTTTATGTTCTATGGCTCTTCATTAGCAAGACTGAAAAGTACATGTCCATGCACATGTGAGTCAATATGTGATATTGAGCTTACATATATCTCAGACAGTCTGCTCTTGGTTCAATAAACAATATTGAATGATTAAGAGGATGACTGCTACATGCCTCAAGTTCAATTTGAACATTAGTGACAAAGGAACTATACAAGAATTGCAACACCATGCATAGATTTTAGGTTGAAGTTGTTCCCCAACTTTTCATTTACTTGGGTAGAATTGATGTGTGACTAGGCAGCACTCATTGCTTGTGATGTCATAAGTTATTATGGACATCAACTGCCAACTTAATATAAGATCTATAGGTTCACACACATAGGTCTTGACCTAGAAGAGGAGTTTAATCTTGAATGACAATTGAATTAAGTAATAAAGTATTTAGATATTTGATTCACACAACATATAGGCTGACTGCACTGCTAAATACCCATCTTAAGTGTTGATACAGTCGTCTAGAGTGCCAAACGGTCGACTCAAGTGTTGAGATGGGCGTCTGGAGAGTTAGGCCTAATTCGAGTTGAAATTAACTAACAAATGAACCGACCCAACTAATTGGCTCAATTAGGGGCACCAGACGACCGTCTGGTGACTGAGATAGTCGTCTTGCATGGGCGAGATGGTCCAATTCAGTCGAGGGAAGTTTCTAGATATTTCTAAGTTTATTTTTCTTACACATTACTTGTTGTTCAAGAAAATTAATGTCTAATATTAATGGGAATCAAATTTCCAATTTTGTATGTGATTGAGAAACTACAAAATGGTTGTCACATAGTACGAGATAGTCGTCTTATAGTATGAGATGGTCATCTTACAGTGATGACTGTCTTGCATGCTAGATGACCACCTGGTTTGCCAAACAACCATTTAAATGGTCACAAGTTGCAAAAAATTGAGATCTTTCGGTCCCTTCCACTCGAGCATCAACTTGGAACCTAGACCCAAACCCTGCCTATAAATAAAGAGGTATTGGGAGCTTCCCAGAGCACAACATAGACAATCAGGAATAAGTTGCTCTGACAAACATTGTCCTCTCTGATTGTGGTAACCACGAGAGTCCAAACAAGTCTTACTCGACAATGGAGGGATAGCAAGGGAGAGAGAATTGACATCATTGTTGTAGGAGAGCAATTTGGTGACTTGTACACCAACGGAAAGGACAACTCCTTCTTGTCTGTTCTAGTAGGATGATAAGAGTTTTAGGCGGTCCGTGTGGACTTATTTAGAGGTGGCAGGTTGTTGTCTGCCTCTAAGGAGGACATCGTTAACCAACAGTCCCTGACAAGAGGAGTTGTTGCATAAGACGACGTACGAATCTGTTGTCCATGGAGGATCAGTCATACGAGTCCTATTACAACTAGGAGTCAGAGTTTTGCAACTAAAACGATGAGGATTGTCATTGAACTTGCTACAGGATTAGGTATATCCTCAAAACCATCCTTTTGATATTATAGTTATTGATTTGATACGTTGGTTATGGGGAATATGGTAGATAAAAATTTTGTTTCTTCTGCCTACTCTGTAGCCACATACATTTATACTCTTACGGGATACTAATTGGACATGGATCAGTTTCCCCATGGGTTCAAGGTCTCGTTAACCATGGATCATTAACTAATCATCCTAGAGAACATGTTATGTGATTTCATCCAGGACTCAACACGTGCAATCATAGATTTCTAAAATCTTCATCTAAGATTGTATTTAACATGCAAAATGATTAATCTTATCAAAGAACGACCAATAATCAATTGGAAAGCAATCTAAACATATCCAAAAGATATAAGTTTGATAACAAGAAGAATGAAATACAAGCAACGGGGATACTCCTCATGCCCCAGTGAAGAGACTACGCACGCATGTTCAAGGAAATAACAAAATACAAGAAGAAGAAGAAGAGAGAATCATGTCACACAAGACAAGGAAATAAGGCTAGTGATCTTCAATAATAGGTCCTTGGTTGTACAAGAGCAGATTTGGTGATCTCCATGAAGAAGACAAAATTCCTCTCCCCATTTGCTCCTTGCTCCAAAAAATGGATTAAGATAGATAGTAATCGATCCCTTTTTCATTGGGGTACAACTCTCTTTAATAGGGGAATCTACAGTCCCATAAAGTCTAACTTTGGTTAGCTCAGTGGAACCTTTTTAAACCAACTTGTGTCATGATGTTTGATTAGTCGATGTAGCTAGGTTGATCAACTGACCATTGAGTGGTTGCACTATATTTTTATCAATCGACCAAATCACATATGAGTTTATCATTTGGTATCTTGATACTTGTCTTTTACAATTTTTAGTCAACTAAATAGCATGGCCAACTAATCTGTTGGCTGGTGATGTGTAATATCCTCAATTTTTCTCTAAAGCATGGTTTGATAAATATTTTCCAATGGAATTAATGGTGGAATAATAATGTTGTTTAACTTTGTGGTATGGGTTCTTATGGCACAATGTAATAAAGGAATTGGTCCATAAATTAATGATAATGGCTTGTTGAAATATACCATAACTAAAATATAAGATGTGAAGTTGTCAAAAGAAAATTAGATGTATGGTGTTGTAGATAATTAAAGGACAATTATCTAGCCATGATTGGTGACACCATGTTTGATGCAATAATTAGTATTATTTTTATTTAAGCTTTGGTATACTTACAAATAGTGATAGAATTCTAGAAGTTGGGAGAAAAAGGATGCCCCATGAGATAGTTGTGATTGATTATAAAAAATAATTAAAATGGGAAAGTTTTCCATAAAGAAAATATCCCAATGAAATCCAAGAGGGGACAACATTAATGAATCTCATAATTAATTGAGAGATTATATCAACCAAAGAGAAGTAGGTGAATAATATTGAATTCTCTATTCAATAAAGAACCGTTTTTGTATGGTTTTCCTTAATTTCTTTTTCGGTTGCCAAATCCACATCCTAATAAAAGTATGGTAGTGTCTGTTCAAACTTTTGGAGTTCTTAGATTAAAAGTCAAGAGGTTTAATCTTAGGGAAAGAAAGAGGAAATAAGGAGGATATATTCAATTACTTTCCAAAAGTGATACCTTCCCTTTTGTGCAACAAAGAAAGAATAAAAGAAAATGAGTAGAAAGATTATGAAAAGGAGTAAGTTTGCCGGTGGTTAGTTATGACTAAAGCACCTTCCATATGATGAATCACGGTTTGCGTCCATGAAAAAGGGAACCAGGTTTTCCCTCATTGTCATTCCCCCTCTTTCATCCTTTCTTGTTTGTAGCGATCTTAAGGGTTTCGTCCTAGATAGGTATATATAAGAACCCTTCCCTAGGGTGGCACCTGCCTCCATCGGCCATGAGAAGACATGTCACCACCATGGTTTCAACCCTATGCTTCCATGAAGGATTCAATGGTAGAAGAAGTGAGCATCTCCCCAAACTAGATATCTTGTGCTCTAGAAACAACTAAGAGCCCTAAACCCCGATCCACCCAACTGCGTGACCGTAGATCGGCAGTAGTGCTCAAACCTCTGGTAGTGGAAATTAGGGTGTACAACTCTGTAGGTAGGGTGCATGAACAATGAGGACGATGTAAGAGAAAGTACGAGAGAGAAATAGAGAAGAGAATATAAAGGGAGTGCTATGGAGAGAGAAGGATATGCAAGAGGCATGGGGCAGTGGTAGAAAAGGGTCCGAGCCCTGGAGGCCAGCCCCATCATCCACTCCATGGCATGCTTCAGACCGAGCACCAACGGCAGCATGAGAACATGAGTTGTGCGAGAAAACAACCTTGAAGTAGATAGGCGGAGGGAGAATCATCACCACCCAGTACTATATCCTGGTATGTGAACCAGGGGCAGCTGGAGACCTTCATCTGGTCGTGGAGAGTGATGGTGACTACCTAGGGAATTCTGAAGCTTTGAGGTTAGCTTGGGAGGTTCCCCAATCAAGAGATGGCCTACGGTCGAGGGTTAGAGCCCCTATGGTATGAGCATAACAAAGACTGGCAGTCTCACATGGACGATCACGAAATGGAGGAGATAGGTTGGCTTAGCCCTGAACCAGTCCCTCCCCTTCTTGAATCTGGTGATTGATTCAAGAAATAAAATGGATAATCATCAGTCTAGAGGAGAACCCAAGGTTGAACCGTGTCTGCACTTATCGAGCATGGCACTGGCACCGACTAATAGGAAGGCACCACGTGGCCTAAGTTTAAGGTAAATACTTTGATTTTGTTTGAATTGTAGAAAATTCTACGAATGTCTGATAATAGCAAACCTATTTATCATTTTGATCGAAAAAATGAGAGGAACCCAAATAAAATATTTTTGAGAATTAATTATGATTCTTATTCTAAACATAATGTACATAGGAGTTAAAGTGGTGACTAAATCATAAAAACCCTAGATTTGGTGATTATGGTGCTTAAAATAGTAAAGTTGGTTATTTTGAGATGTTATTTGGTATTGATTAACATAATGGGGATCTAAGATGATCATGATGATAATTTCAATATCTAAAGTGGAAAATCATGCATATAAGGAATTAGGTATAAAGATCATAACTTGTGCTATGTTGTCAATTAGTTTAATGTAATCCAAGTGTTGCTAATGGAAGAACATGATGAATCTAATGATTAGAATTTAAAACCTAATTTTAAATATTGTATAATTTTGTATAGTTTCCATGAATGACATAAGAGGCCTAACTTGATAATCATGGTAACACATGATAATTAATGTGGAGTTATAATTTTAATAAACTATTATCCAAGAGAAATAGGGTTTGTATCCTTATTCTATATCCTAAATTCGAGCTATTATAAACCCTAGATTAGAACCAAATAGGGTTTAGTGTGATTAATGTGATTAATGAGATGGTGACAATTTAGGATTTATATACATGAAGATGAAAGTCAGTTTCTAGATTTTCTTGTTGATTGGATAATATGCTTGAAGTGTATTCTACATGATAATCTGCATGCCTCACCATCAAGTTGCCTGGTTATTCTTATGATTACTTGTATCGACTTCTGATGTTTGTCGAGGTTTCTCGAAGATTGAATGAATGATATCAGTTGGATGTTTATTTATTTCATGCAAATTATAAAGTCCCTATGAATATCACATAAAGTAAATAATGATATTCTAAACCCTAGGTTTCATTGATTAAAGGATAACACACATAAGTCCAATGATGGATAGTGGATACACCTGAGATAGTAGACCAGATATGGGTTACAATATGAAAGAAAATACACATTCTTATGTACAAACAATTGATGGTTGATTATATGTACTTGTGATTATTGGATGAACCCACGTACCAATATAGAAATATGTTGACCGCATTTTTTTTAACCACAGATCTAGTATATTCATCCCATGATCCGCAATGGGCAAAAACACATCATGCCTTCATTACAAGGGAACCCAGCTAGACAAAACATTTCACCCTATCTTCCTCAGCTAATATTAGTCCACCTTGTAAGGATATAAGGAACTCCTTTTCTCTCCAGGTATATCATACCTCTAACACGCATGGGGAGATTCATCTGCTCAGTCCACACTTCACCCTCCTCTAGCTGATTACCCCACATACCTCTAACACGCATGGGGAGACCGCATTTTGTTTGTCTGCATTTTAGGTAGTTGTTACACAAGATACAAACATGAAGATAAAGATGAAATCCATAGAAGGTAATAAATCTATATAGGAGGATTAGATAGTTTAGTATTTCTTCTCTCATGTATAGGGTAGTTTCTTCTATTAAAAAATCATGTAACTCCTTTTAGGAGTAAAATTTGAACTTATGTATTCAGTCATAATTTAGTGAAAATTATTTAATGTTATTTATTATTTGCTAAATCTGATCCTGGACACTCAAAAGTGGGGGATCATTACATTTGGTATTAGAGCCCAGATTTTTCAAATGATATTTAATAGTTTATAATTTCAAGTAATATGTAGAAATATGAGGGAATTATTAGGGCATTTTCTAAAGACTGAGGTGTCTAGAATGGACCACGACCGGGAGCTGGCAAAACTTTCCTCTGCACCGCTAGTCATCTTACGAGAACTCCCGGACCTATGCATCCTGCCTGGCCAAAATCAGAAGTCTTTTCCCAAAGTAAAATACCTTTAGGTTTCTTCTCATCTTGATTCATCCACTTCTCATCTTTTTTCTTATTAAACCCTGAAAATGATAGTTCTCTCCTCGTCTAAAGTTATGTTTTGAGAACAAGTAGTATTAAGGCATCCTCCACCAATTAATCTATATGTAACATGGCAATAGTAATGTACATGTAATATGGAAATATAATGTACATGTGGAAATAATAATAATGTACATGCAAATGTGGAAATGATAATGTACATGTAAGGAGGAAATGGAAATGAACATGAAATGTGGACAAACCAAAATAAATATTTAATGGGATGCAAAGGTAAATTATAGATGGGGCTAGGGTTGTTCAAGGGACATAGAAACCCTAAAATATAGGGTGTAGATTGTGTAATCCCTAACCCAAACCCTAAACTCTAATCCTGGAAAATGGGAGTTTCCTGGAGTTATCCTACAAATATGAACCCAAACTAGGATAAGATAAAGAGAAGTTTTAAAAATGTAAATGAGTTACGGGACCCAGTCTCCCATTCATGAATGAGGAGAAATTCATGCATGATGCATGTGAAAAAAAAAATGAATATACATGGGAAATAACAAGGGTTATACATGAAAAAGAAAACATGGATATAACTTGCTCATCACCCTAATGATATCACTGGAGGAAGGTATGGATAAAGAATACCCCTAGTGAGTGGGTATGCTACCCCCAATGAGTGGGTATGCCATTGAGAATACTTCCAGTGAGTGAGTATGAATACCCCCAGTGAGTGGGTGTATCATAGAGATTGAGCAAATAAAGGTTGAGAAGTTATAATATAAAATGTATAACTGAGTTAGGTAACTCATTATCCCCTGCATATGAGTATGTGGAACACGACATTTATGAGGAAAAGTTTTAAGAAAAATAAGCAACCTATGAATCATGCATTTATGGATGTAACATGATCAAATCCTATATTGATCTCTGGTGAGTTAAAGAGCATGGGGTGAAATAAAGTCATTCTTAAAATGACTATGAACCTAGCCTGGATGGGAAGGTTGCTAAGGGGACCAAGCCCGGATGGGATGGACAATGGAATACCAAGCTCGGACGGAATGGTATGAATGTCCAATGGGACTAAAACCCTAAGGAGAGGGTTACCCATAGAGATGCTCCCGTAAAGAGAGGGCACACCATTCAGAGAAGAGGATAACAGTGGTGAGGTTTAAATAGAAAATGCTTATTTAGTATAAAATGATGATAATATGAAAAAATAAGGAAATATGAGTATAACATGTTCGAACCCCCAAGATATCTTTGGAAGTTTGAATATGGAAAGAAAATCATGACCAAGCTCAAGAGGGGAAGGTCAGTAAAGATCAAGCCCTGGAGGGGAAGGTCAAGAAAGGTCAAGCCCATGGATGGGAAGGCCGACATGGCACCAATCCCTAGGTAGGGAAGGTGACCTCAGTTCGTAGTGTAGGCAACCAAGCCTCAGATAGGGAAGGTCACAAAAGGTCAAGCCCTAGATTGGGAAGTCTAGTGAGGCACCAAGCCCTGGAGGGGAAGGTGATCGAAGATCATTGCAGGGACAAAACCCTATGAGAGGGTATCCCAGAGATTGAGTTAAAAAAAGGGTTTGAGATGTTATAATAAAACCAATGCATAAATATGAAACCTTTAGGGCTAGTGTGCCAACCCGGGGTGGGTCAACCCAAGAGTGGGAGGATGACCTATGGGGGAGGAAAAACCTGAGACCTTGGGGTCAAGTTGTGCCTAGAGAGCCTAACTTCCTCCTATGAGCCAAGAGGGTACCCTAGGTTAGGACCTTCCCTAGAAAGGTAGGTTGAATAAATCAATTTAAAGATTGAAATAACCTTAAATGTCACTTGAAGCTTAAAGAAATAAGGATATAAAAGATAAAAACGCATATATTGAGTATGATTCTTTGTACTCAAGTATGACATCTATGAAGGACATGAAAATAAGTCACTATGGAAGTGGCTGACCATATGAGACTGAGTCTAGAAAAGAAATGTTGCCTTGATGGGGCATAAAGTGAATAATGAGCATCATAAGAGATGGAGGAAATCCGGTATAAAGATTTGCATATGAAAATAATGTGCTAGAAAATGGTTAAAGTTGTGACATCTCAAAGGAAACCCTTGGGAAGGGTAGAGTCCTAAGTCAATCCTAAGGTCAAGTAGGGTGTATTAAAGGTACATAGGACCGATGAGATTAGGATACGATTGTTCCCAGAATGCATAAGGCCATGTGGCTAGGAGGTAACATCTAGGTTTGCCCAAGGTCCATGACTCAGGAGATTAGCTACCTTCATGATGATCATATGACTAAGTGGGTGAATGTGAGAGGCACTCCCTAGATACATAAGGATGAGATCACTCCAAAAAGTACCTATACCTCTAGAAACCTCTAGGAAGTGGCTAAGGCTCATAATAGATGAGGTGTATATAAAAAAGATACAAGAAGGCGTGTAATAATGAAGGGAGTTGTGTACAAACTCAAGAGTGAAAAAAGCACTTGACTTTGTGAAATATAAGAATGTCGTGGAATTAAAAAGTATGTATGGTTTTGAGGTCATGTTGAGGATGATTCAACTTAAAAGGTGAAGTGGAAAGATAATGTGTGAATATACCATCTCTGCTCTTGGAATGGAATGAACTTTGTTTTTGAGCTGCAGTCAAAAGCATATCTCATCTCATTATGAGTGAGAGAGATTGGGTGAGCACATGTTGTGCTTAAAATTAATATATGAGAATGAATACCTTGAGTTAAATTTAATCACATGACATATGGTTGAAGGTGTTACATCACCCTTATTTGAAAATAAATGAGTAATATGTTGGAGACCTACATGAAAAGATAGTCACCAAGTGAAATTGAATACATACATGAAAATGTAATCACCAAGAGGATATCATATCAATATTAAGGACGTGGTTATACCTTGAATTGAATTCAAGAACAAAAGTAGTAATGATATGAGGAATTTGCATGTCGCTAAAAGATGTTAGTGATAGCTAAATAGGGTTGCTAACCCTGAGTTGTGAAATCAAGTTGAGTTCTTATTCATCTTAAGCTCAATGGGTGAGAATTTTTGGGACAAAATTCCTTTTAAGGAGGGTTGAAAGTAATATCCTCAATTTTGATGAAATTGAATGATCTAAAGCATGGTATGATCAATATTTTCTGATGGTATTAATGGTTGAAAAATAATGTTGTTTACCTTTGTAGTATGGGTGCTTATGGCACAAATTAATAAAGTAATTGGTCCATGAATAAACGATAATGGCTTGTTGAAATATTACATAACTAAAATATAAGATGTGAATTTGTCAAAAAAAATTAGATATGTGGTGTTTTAGATAACTAAAGGATAATTATCTAGCCAAGACTGGCAACACCGTGTTTGAGGAAACAATTAGTATTATTTTGATTTAAGATTTGGTATACTTAGAAATAGTTAGGGAATTCTAGAAGTTGGGTGAAAAAGGATGCCCCATGAGATAGTTGTGATTGATTATACAAAATATTCAAAAGGGGCAAGTTTTGTAAAAAGAAAAATAACCCACTAAAACCTAAGAGGGGAAAATGTTAATGAATTTTCGTAGTTAATTGAGAGATTATATCAACCAAAGAGAAGTAGGTGAATAATCTAGAATTCACTATTCAATAAAGAGCGTTGTATTTGTATGGTTTTTCCTTAATGGCTTTTTGGGTTGCCAAATCAACATCCTAATAAAAGTATAGTAGTGTCTTTTTGAGACATTTGGAGTTCTTAGATTAAAAGTCAAGAGGTTTCAAATAAGGGAAAGAAAGAGGAAATAAGGAAGATATATTTGATTTCTTTCCAAAAGTGATACCTTGCCTTTTGTGCAACAAAGAAAGGATAAAAGAAAACAAGTAGAAAGATTATGAAAAGGAGTAAGTTTGTTGGTGGTTAGTTATGACTAAGACACCTTCCATATAACAAATCATGATATGCATGCATAAAAAAGGGAACCAGATTTTCCCTCATTGACTTTCCCCCTCATCCATCCTTTCTTGATTGTAGCGATCCCTAGAGTTTCCTCCTAGATAGGTATATATAAGGACCCTCCCCTAGGGTGGCATCAGCCTCCATCATTCACGAGGAGACCTACAACCACCATGGATTCATCCCTATGCTTCCATGAAGGATTCGGTGGTAGAAGAAGCAAGCATCTCCCCAAACTAGATGTCCTACGCTCTGGAAACAACTGAGACCGCTAAACCCCGATCCACCCAACTGTACGGCGGTAGATCAATAGTACTGCTCAGACCTCTGGTAGTGGAAATTGGGGTGTACAATTCTATAGCTAGGGTGCCTGACCAACGAGGAGGATGTAAAGAGAAAAGCCGAGAGAGAAATAGAGAAGAGAATAGAAAGGGAGTGCTATGGAGAGAGAAAGATAAGCGAGAGGCATGGGGCGGCAGTAGAGAAAGGTCTGAGCCTTGGCGGCTAGCCCCATCAGCCACTCTAATGTAGGCTTCAGACCGAGTGCCATAGGTATCATGAGAGCATGAGGCTCGCCAGAGCAGAATCCCAAAGAACATAGGCGGAGGGAGAATCATCTTCGCCCAGTACCATATCTAGGTATGTGAGTAAGGGTGGCATATGGAGACATTCATCTAGTCGTGGAGAGTGACGAAGACCACCCAGGGAAGGCCAAAGCTTTGAGGCCAGCTTGGGAGATTCCCTAGTGAGGAGGCGGCCTACAGTCGAGGGTCAGAGCCCATGTGGTGTGAGAATAACAGAGATCGGCGGTCTCACACGGATGATCGCATAATGGGGGAGACAGGTTGGCTTATCCCTAAACCGGCCCCTCCCCTTCCTGTATCTGGTGATTGGTTCAGGAAATAAACTAGATAATTATCGTTCTAGAGGAGATTCCAAGGTTGAACCGCACATTCACTTATCCAGCTTGGCACTGGAACTGACGAATAGGAAGGTGCCACGTGGCCTAAGTTTAAGGTAAATACTTTGATTTTTTTTAAATTGTAGAAAATGCTAGGATTGTCCAATAATAGCAAACCTATATATCATTTTGATCAAAAAAAGGAGGAATCCATACAAAATATTGTTGAGAATTTTTTATGCTTCTAATTCTAAAAATAGTGTACATAGGAGTTGAAGTGGTGTTTAAAGAATAAAACCCCTATATTTATTGAATATGGTGCTTAAAATAGTAAAGTTGGTTATTTGGAGATGTTATATGATGTTGATTAACATAATGGGGATCTAAGATAATCATGACAATAATTTGGATATCTATAGTGGAAAATCATGCATATAAGGAATTAGGTATAAAGATCATAACTTGTGTTATGTTGTCAATGAGTTTAATGTAATCCAAGTGTTCCTAATGGAAGGAGATAATGAATCTAATGATTAGAATTTAGAACCTAATATTAAAGATTATATAATTACACTTAGTTTCCCCTACTGGCAAAAGAGGCCTAACTTGATAATCAGGGTAACACATGATGATTAATGTGGAGTTGTACCTTTGATAAACTATTATGTGAGAGAAATAGGGTTTGTACCCTTATTCTATATCCTAAACTCGAGTCTAGTCTAAACCCTAGATTAGGATAGAGTAGGGTTTAGTGTAATTAATGTGATTTATGAGATTGTGACAATTTAGTATTTATATACATGTAGATGAAAGTTGGTTGCTAGATTTTCTTATTGATTGGATAATATGCTTGAAGTGTATTCTACATGATAATCTGCCTGGTTCACCACTGAGGTACGTGGTTACGCTTATGATTACATGTATCGACTTTCGACATTTGCCAAGGTTTCTCAAAGATTTAATGAATGATATATGTTGGATGTTTATTTATTTCATGCAAATATAAAGTCTCTATGAGTATCACATAAACTAAATAGTGATATTATGAACCCTAGGTTACACTGATCGAAGGGTAACACATATAAGTCCAATGATAGATAGTGGATACACCTAAGATAGTAGACCAGATATGGGTTAGAATATGAAAGAAAATATATGTTCTTATGTGCAAATAATTGATGGTTGATTATATGTACTTGTGATTATTGGATGAACCCACGTATCCATATAGAAATATGTTGAGCGTGTTTTGTTTGTTAGCATTTTAGGTAGTTGATACATAAGATACAAACATGAAGATAAATATGAAATCCATGGAAGGTAATAAATCTATGCAGGAGGATTAGATAGTTTAGTATTTCGTCTCTCATGTATAAGGTAGTTTCTTCTGTTAAAAATTCATGTAACTCCTTTCAGGAGTAAAATTCAAAGTTATGTATTCATTTAATTTTAATTTAATGGAAATTATTTACTTCTATTTATTATTTTTTAAATCAAATCCTGGAAATTAGAATAATGATCCTCCACTTTAAGGTCCTTTGGACACTCAAAAGTGGGGGGTCATTTCATGATGAGTGTATTTGGAGATTTCTCAGTTGGTCGACATACAGGGCCAATCGGTTAATTGGCCTTGGATTTGGTGAATATGTATTGATGTTGGGTCAAGTGATTAGGTTTCTAATCAGTCAACCCATGGGTTATAGAAAGATTAGTAGACTCTACAACATTTTATCCCAAACCAATCGATCGATTCACTTGGTGAGTTGATCGACCCACTTGTTGAATAAGATACTCCTTCTATGGATGGATGGCCAATCTATTGGTCAATTATTCAATCGACTAACCTTATGGAACATGCGCGTTGCCTTTGAGTCAAAGTAATTAACAAGGAGGGTGTGAAATAGGATAGGTAAAGATGACTCTCTTGGGCCAAATGAGTGTATTTCCTTGTAAAAGAGTAAGAATTTCCAATAAAAACCTAGTTTGTAAATAAAAGCAATCTAGACTAGTTCAAGCTAAAATGAGAAATACGCAAAGCAAATCTAGATAAATCTAGATCAAAACATGCAATAAAAATGACATGAATATGTATTCATCATTTGATCAATGGGATTTCAACTAAAAGATAAAAACATATGTCCCTTACTAGAAACTAACAAATGACAATAACTTTTCTCATGAAAAAGGAGTGTGTCACATATGAATTACCCAAAATTGAAATAAAAATACTAGAGGAATACAAAAGAAGCATATTCATCTATACGATTTCATTCTATGAGGTACAAATCTCTCATGTATTTTACAACTAGACACACCCAGAGCTTGTGAATATCCTCTACCTCAATCTCAACCTATGGGCACATATCAATCATCTCGTGAAGTATGTCCTTTAGCTAGACTGTATCATTGCTTTTTAGAATAGGTGACCTCACTTACATGCCCTAAACTCTCTATTTTTTACCAATGGGGTTTCAAATAAAAGATAAAAACATGTGTCCCTTACTTGAAGATAACAATTGAAAATTACTTCTCTCGTGAAAAAGGAGTGTGTCACATTTGGATCACTCAAAGTTGAAATTAATATGGTAGATGAACTTAAAATAAGCATCTTCACCTAGACTATTGTTCTCTATGAGGTAAAACTCTTTCATGTAATTCTAGGATTTTGCACACCTCATAGCTTGTAGATGTCATATACCTTAACCTCAACCTATGGTCACATACTAATCAGTCTAGGAAGTATGTCCTTTAGCAAGACTATATTATTATTGTTTTAGAATAGGCTACCTCTCTTTCATGCCATAAAATCTTGATGGCTAGTCTTGCTTGATGTGCATATACTACTCAAACTATAAGCAACCTTAAAACTCGGTCACCAGCATGGACAGCATGTGTTCATCCATCTATATTTTATTGTCTAATGACTTTTATTACTAAAACTAAACCTCAAATAGATGCTCCAACTACTTGAACGCCACATCATAATCATATGGATCTACTCTATGGTCTCATGAAAAAACATGTTTCTGCTCAAAGATTTCACTTTTGTTATATTAGTGTTGTACTATTGTCATCTACCTCTTGAACCCATCGTCATGTAGGTCATCCTTTGGTTCTTCCCTCTTAAAAGGTTCAAATTGCATAGAAACATCCCTCTATATTATCCACATCACCTTCAAAATGAGAAGTTATCATTCCCTAAAAAATGATGTTTCCTATGAATATTAATAGTCAATCTTACTTAAACATGTTTATCTTATCATCATTTATAGGTGCCAACTGAGGAAAACAAAACAGTAATCTAATTTTTTTGTCCTCATACTAGTTTATTGCCAACATTCTCTACCTTTGACCTTCAAGCCATATCGTACTATATTGTAGATAATAAGACAAAGTAATGCACCTCTTAACCTATGGAAATTAGTTCATGTTATTTAGTGGTTTTCCCTTTTAGCCTATTTCATAGCCCTCAAATGGCATAAAATATCATTAAGTAGGTAAATCAAATTGTGGATCTTACATCTCTTTGAGAATCTCAAGAATGTGGTAATTTTCCTCCAGCTACGTCATCCTCATATCCACATAATGATAGTCAAATGTACTAGAAAATTATATAATGGCACATTTCCATATATGGTAGAAGGTTTTTCCTGCATCCTAATAGGTTCAATTGGTGGAAGAAGTCGTGGGTGGTAGAGCTAGTCGAAACATCTCATAAAATTGGTTTAGGTGGACATCAAACTATAAAGCACCATATAGATAGGATTATAAAGAGCATGGAATTTTTGTATTTATGTAGTCCCTACCTAAGGACTTAAGGAGCACAAGCCATATTCTATCCAACAACCATGTTTTCCTTGATAGTAGGAGCATAAACAAACTCTCAAATTAATCCTGATTCTTTTGCACCATAATATAAACGTATATACAAGATGTTGTGTTTTAATAGAAATATATGGCATAAATAATAGATAGACATCATGAATCCTACATCCATGTTAATTTAGAAAAAATATATGTTTTGACACCACTCTGTGTAATACCAAAGACTACACCTAATAGAAGTTCATATGCCAAAGTTGATAAATCAAGACAAACTATGTAGAAGTAATACATATTTGCCTATAACAAAGATATCCACTACTTAAATTTCTTGTAACAAGTTATGTCAAATAACAATGGCTACATAGTGAAAAATTACTGTGAACAAACAAGTGTGCACAAATTATACATCAAGTTACAAAAAACTCCCTATATAGAAGTATATATCTACCTCAAAGAGTGCATGGGGATGACTCCAACTCTATCTACACACATTCATGACTCTCATCTTAGAGTGTGTAGTCACCAACTATTTATGCTATAGAGGTGAAGCATCATATGTCAATGAGTAAGTATGATCCCATTAGGAGAGAAATCATGTCTTTGGAAGAGACATTATTGATGACAATATGTTTTAGGAATATTGTCAAATGACTTTAGAATATGGAATCATATTTATATGTTGTCATTGTAAATAAGGTTCAAGAGCATTGATATATGAAATAAAAAATATTTAACAATAAATAAACATGTATATAATTTATAAGTTATCATCTAGTAAATAACATCACTATTTAATACCATTTACATATTGGAAGAATATGTAACTAGTCTACATTTTTACAGATATTAGTAGAACACCATACAGTTTGAGGTATATTGGTCCCAAAATACATCAAAAAACTACATTGGTCTATAGAAAGATGATCATATCTAGCACGTAGGGAGCTATGGCCTACAACCTATAAAAACTCATAAAGTGTTTTGGTTACTCGCAAGGGGTGCCAATATAATAAATCTATCATGAATGGTGTTCCACATAAAACTACTATAAGTAACAAGAAATAACATTTGGACAACTAACATGAGCTATAGCTAAACCCTCACCTGATGAGGTTCTTTAAAAAATATTCCTTGATAGTAACAATCCATTCCCTCTTGTGTTAGGTCCCATCAACTGCCTATAAATCCTTGCAATCAAAGGGAAAAGATTTCATGCTTTAGGTTCTTTATAAAAAAACACTTTGAGATTGACATGTAGAACTCATGTCATCAAAAGCTAGAGTTATATCTCAATGTGACAGTGGTGATTGTGATCCTTATACCTAACGTAAATACACTAGCCACATGTTGTTCTATGTACTTCAATACTAGCCCAACATGACTCTGAGTAAGCGTTGACATACATATGGTGACAGGGTGCATTGTGACACTTTTGGATTAATATTAGTAATGTAGATGGAATTTATCTCTCCATTGGAGAGATATCATGGACACCCAACATGACTCTGAGTAAGCGTTGACATACATATGGTGACAGGGTGCATTGTGACACTTGTGGATTAATATTAGTAATGTAGATGGAATTTGTCTCTCCATTGAAGTGATATCATGGCCACTTGATAAGTGAGAATATGGAATGAATGCCCATGCTCATGTGAGTCAATATTATGATATTAATAGCACACAATCTCAATAGTCTACTCTAGCTGAAGGGACATATATTGAATGTTAATTTGATGACAACTCCATGCCTCCATTTATTCAGAGATCTATGACAAAAGGATTATACTTTAAGGGTAACATTGGTTAGTTTATAGGTTCATGTTGTTCTCAACATATTCCAATTATTTGGGAAGAAATGATGTGTTGTTGAACTAATATTTGCTTGTGAGTTTATGAACACCAACACCAACATAATATGGAACATATGGGTTCACATGCATAAGGATGCATAAGGGTATTGAAATTCACGATCAAATATATGATTAGAATGGTTTCAAATCATGTACAAGTTGATTTCTAGCCCAGACTGGCGATTGGAAGGTCCAGTTGGTCAGTTGGAAGTTTTGGTTTAGTGGATCAATTGATTTTCAATTGACCAACTCCATGTCACCTTTGTAAAGTGATGAGTCATGTGACTCACCAAGTGAGTCGGTCGACTAGACCACATCAGGGAAAGGAAAGAAAGTTGCCTCTTTTGATTTGAATTGAATTGAAAATAGGAGGAAAAGGAGTTCAAGCAACAAATAGCATATCGACAAATCTATGTTCCTCTTCCTATTGGAAATCAAGGTGGTGTATTTGATGTTCCCACATACATGTGACGGCGTAGAGGCTGAGGACCTTGGCCATAGTCTTGAGAACATGTAGCTTCTTCTAGAAGAAGACAAGGTGTTGTTGCAATGACAAGGCAGCAACAACAACAACTGCTTGGATCAGATCTGGTAATGAAAGTTCTACATCAAGATAAGATGTGTCTAGTTGTTGGACAACTAGTGTACTTAAAAGTATATTCCATATCCATTCCAATCATTCATATATTAAAGCTTTATGGCTATGAAAAATGTATTGCCTTGGGTTTTATTGAGAGAAAGTTTAATAATTATGTTGCACCCCCTCTCACTGAAACCCTATAGTTGTATCAAAATCATAAGCCTTTAACATTAGTTTGGGTTTTGAACCGCAAACAATTCATTGGGCGAATTTTGTGTATTGTGTATCTACATTAAACACCAACTATCATATATGATATAATATTTCTATATTACATATATAATGCAACTTAAAATAGTTTTGTTTGGTGGATGTAGATATGGCAATTAGGTCACTACGGTGAATGTTTTTGATATATAACATGAAATATGTGATTTTTTGATTGAGATCCAAAACAATGTAACATGTATATGGCGTTCATGCCATGCCTCTCTCTCTCTCTACATTCTCATGTGAAATTTGATTCATACAATCATTATAGGATTATGTAATGACATTTTTTCTATATTGTGGTGGATAGGAGGAGATGACCAGAAGCTCACTTCAAGATGGAAGGTCCTTGGAGGGTTCATGATGAAGACAAAGCAATGAATCCATTAAAATACTAAGAACTTCTCAAATAGGGCATTCCAATCATCTGAATGGACACCCTATCAAGGAAAAATTAGGCTTGCACTAAATGTGAATCTCTTGGATACTTTTCTACAACTCTTGTTGGACCAAGACATTGTACTAGCTGTCATATCATGTTTTATCGCTTGTTTTGATTTTTGTAGGATAGGATACATACAATAGTATATATGCAGTAGTGATTGGATAAATATGTATTATATCAAATACCTCAATAAAATATCAAAATCCAAGATTCCTTACATTGTGTAATACACATAAAAACCTCAGTCAACTAAGTGTGGGCACATTAAAGCATGGTGCACCTTGTAGGAAGTGTGATCATAATTATGTGGGTCTGCCAAAGCAGGGTACATAGATTATTGCATTGACCTTATGGTTGGACTTGACTAGGTGGTCTTAATAGGATTAACGCCTAGAATCATAAAGATGGCATATAGTTCAAAGATGATTTATAACAAGGAGTTGTGCAACCATATATCCAAGAATTGCATTGGATGCAATCGATAAATGTTACCTACCTAAACAGTAAGTGATTAGCGGTCATCCAAAGTTGACCCATAAGTAAATATGTTATGGATCTTGGCTTACTAGAAGATTTTCATTGTAATCTTTTGAACGAATATTTAGGGTTACTAATTTGATCAAAATATTTGAGAAGATTATTAATAAAATTCCAAATTAATATAGTGTTAAATTAAATTGTTGACTTTTTCCAATATTTTCTTTGTATATCTAATGGAAAGCACAAATACCAATTTCACTTTTGCGATTGGTCCTTGAAAAATAAAATTTGAATGGTAATAACTTTAAAGACATTGCAAACTATTCTCACTCATGAGCATAAGCTCTATGTCTTGGAAAGATCGAACCAGATGAAAATATTTCACTTGCACTATGGCGGAAAGGAAGCCTATCATAAGCATACCTATGATATTATGACATCAAGTTCTTCACATTATGCTACATGAATTATGACATTTACAAGCAACATTATAACATGGGAGTTCTGGATATGTCCACACATATCTAAAATATGTTTCAAGACCAAGCAAGGAAAGAGATGTTTCATATCTTGAAATCCCTATATTAGTGCAACATGACTGAAGGAGATCCAGTAGGGACACATGTACTCAAGTTGATAGGGTACGTGGAAATCCTTGAGCATATGAGATTCTCCTTACGACAAGAGTGGGCCATTGATGTAATCTTACAATCATTACTAGAGTCTTATAGTCAGTTTGTCACGAACTACAACATGAAAAATTTTGTTCCAACATTGTCAGATTTGTTTGGCATGTTGAGAAATTCTGAGACTCGGATGAAGAGAAACAAAACAACATCTATGTGGATGGTCAAAAAGGAAATGTCAAGTCAAAGGGAAACAAAAAAACCTAAGAAAATATCTAAAGCTAGCCTAAATTCCAAGTCTTATACATTCAAAGCAAAAGGAGGAGTAGGCAAGGAAGGCAATTGTCACCATTTTCACTAGCGTGGAGATTGGAAAAGAAATTACCCTTTGTACCTTGAGGAACTAAAGAAGAATAAGGAATAGATAGAGATCTCTACTTCATCTACATATATTACAGAGTAAAACTTATATACTTATTCATCTTGGCTATTGGATACTAGATGTCAATCTCGCATATGCTTTAATATACATGATATTAAAGAAGTAAACCCTTACTCAAGAGAGAGGTTGATCTATGAGTAACTAATGAAGCAAGAGATGCTTCCACAGCTGTAGGAACCTATAGTTTACCTTTACCCATTGTGTTGTAATAGAGTTTGACGAATGCTATTATGTACCTATCATAAATAGAAACATGATTTTTGTATCTTATTTGGACACAAAACATTTTGAACTTATAATAAATAATGGTCAAATTTCTATTTCAAGACATGATATATTCTACGATAGTGCCCCAATGTCTCATGGTATGTACTTATTAGAACTTGACACAGATGTGTATAACATGAATACCAAGAAGTTAAAACTCGATGAATCAAATAAAACTTACCTATGGAACTATCATCTATGGTATATAAATGAGAAGTGCATATTTGGACTCCATAAAGATGGTTATTTGGAGTTTTTTATTTTAAATCAATAGATACATGTGAATCTTTTTTGTTGGGCAAGATGACAAAAGAACCCTTCCTTGGTAACATTGAGAGGGCAAGTGATTATCAAGACTCGTAGATACTAATGTGTGTGGACCTTTTAGCATAAGTGCTAGAGGAGGATATGTGTACTTCATTACATTTAGTAATGATTTAAGTAGACATGGATATGTGTATCACATGAAACACAAACCAAAATCTATTGAAAAATTCAAACAGTTGATGAGTGAAGAACGTAACCAAATTGATAGGAATATTAAAGCACTATGATCTAATCATGGTGGAAAATACCTGAGAGTTTGAGGCCCTTCTAAGAGACTATGTTTTTGTATCACAATCGACTCCACCTAGAACACTATAACATTGTGGCGTGTCGATAAGAAGGAATCACACCAAGTTGGATAGGGTGTGATCAATGATGATTTTAGTCAATATTCCACCTTCCTTATGGGGACATTCTCTTGAAATTGCAACATTTACACTTAATCGAGAGCCTTCCAAATATGTTCAAAAGACACCATATGAAATATGAAATGGGAAAGATACCAATATGTCTTTTATAAAAGTTTGGGGATGTGAAGCTTATGCCAAGAAATAGTTCTATGAAAAACTTGGACCCAAGTCAGATAAATGTTACCTTATTGGACCCTAAGGAAAATAAAGAATAGTAATTATGTATTCCATATGAAGCGAAGGGTTGTTGCTCGAACTATTATATTCCTTATGAAAGAATTTGTTCCAAAAGAACTAGTGGGAGGAAGTTTGTTCTCAAATAAGTTTGAGGCTAACAAGATAACATTGAGCCTATGGAAGTATATGAGGAACAAAGAGAATCACAAGACGTTATGGAATCTCAAACTCCTCATGCAACAACAGAACCTTAAAGGTCTAGAAGGACAAGTCTAGAGCCAAGGAGGCTTCGATTTCTCATGACTCAATCAGACGACTGGGTGGTCATAGATGATGAGCCAACATCCTACAATGAGTCCACATAGGGACCAAATCTAGTAAATGAATTAAGGTCATGAGATCTCAAATGAATTCCATGTACCCCAACAAAGTATGAACTTTAGTGGATTCACCTGAATGGGTAAAACTCATAGGGTGCAAATGGGTCTTCAAGAGGAAGACTGACATGGATAGTAATGTACAAAACCTATAAAGTATTATTGGTTACGAAAGATTTTAAACAAGTTCAAGGTATTGGATATGATAAACTTTTTCACTGGTTTCCGTGGTTAAATCCATCAAGATCATGTTTTCTATTGAAGTTTATCATGACTATGATATTTGGCAAATTGATGTCAAAATGGTTTTTCTGAATGGGAATATTATAGAGGATGTGTACATGGCACAATCTGAAGGTTTTATCATTCCAAATGAAGACAATAAAGTCTGTAAGTTACAAAGGTCAATCTATAGATTAAAAAATCATCTAGAAGATGGAACTTTTATTTTTATGAGAAACTCAAGGAGTTTGGCTTGATAAAAAATGAACATGAACCTTGTGTGTATAAATATTTTCATGGTTGAATAATTGTATTTCTCATTTTATATGTGGGAAATACCTTCTCCATGAGTCATGAAATAAGTCTAGGAATACAAGATCTATATGTGATCAATGCCTTCCCCATGAAGGGCTTAGGTGAATCATCTAATATTCTTGGATACAAGATCTATAGAGATATATCTAGAAGGCTTCTTGGCCTAAGATAGAGCACATATATTGACAAGGTATTGTAGATGTTCAACATGTAAGATTCAAAGAGAAGAAACTTTACCATGTGTCATGGAATAAATTTATCTAAATCCCAATGTACCAACTTTTTGGAAGAGTGCCCACACGTGAGTAATATTTCATATGGATATGCAACTAGATATATCATGTATGAAATTTTATATACACACCCAGATGTCTCATATGCTTTAAGCATGACAAGAAGATCCATCTAGATCTAGGTGATGGTCAGTGAATTTCTATGAAAAATATCTTGAAGTACTTGAGAAGAACTAAGGATCAAATCTTGATATATAGAGGTGAGAGTTGTAATCTAGAAGAGTTCCAAGCAAGAGATAGTGGTTGATTCTACGATAGAAGTTGAGTGTATCACCGCATCTAATGCAAAAAAGGAAACAGTATGGATCAAGAAGTTCATTAACGAACTTTAGGTTTTTCCAACCATTCAGGACACAATAGAGCTTTACTATGAGAGCCATGAAGTCATTGCACATGATTAAGAACCTAGATTGCATCAGCATTCCAAGCACTATAACAATATCATCTCATATGAGAGATTATATAGACATGATATGTAAAGATTTGCAGTGATCTATAATTCATAATATTTCCCTAACTTGAGCCAATTTATGAATTTGTCCCACAACTCAAATTCTCATTTAGTTATTTCTATAAATCATCATACTCTTTAATATAATTAGTCTTCAATTGTGTTTCTTTTGTATAAATGAGATTATTATCCTCCCTAGAGAAATATTTGCTAACCATTGCTTCCATTTTGTTTATTGATTCATTTCATCATCATTGTGCAGTTTAAAGTATATGTGCCTATGTACCTTTATTTGACCTTGTATTGATCTAGCGCTCTCAATCTCACAAATAATGGCTTTGGAATCAATAAAGGATATTAGTTTTATTAATAAATATTGAAAACCTAAATATTTGTGAGAGTAAATAAATTATCCAACTCACAAATCATAACTATAAGTGTTTGTATTTTTAGAAATTATATGATCATAATATGGTGTTAAGGAAAAATGTAAAAACGAAATAGAGATTTCGAATGGGATAGATGAAACTTACAATTTAATTCAATAATTAAACTGAGAAATATTACTATTATATCTCTTCTTTTGATGTCTCATTGTTAAGAAGAGATTGTGTCTACCTCTTATATAATATTGTCACCAATGGCTATAGAGGGCAATGATGAGGCTAAAGAAAGATGATGTGTCCTTCACATTTCACTCCCTCCATATCACGGAGTGTAAATAAAATATGAGAGTAGGAGCCACCATTACCTAGTCAATACTTTCCAAGATAACGAAAGAGAAATCCAAACAACATAACTCATCTTTTGATTCCCTCTCTCAGAAATAGAGAAATGACAACCAGATCAACTCATCTCATCCTCATAAAACAAAACCTACAAGAACCTTAGAAGTATCCCCTCATACTATATAAAACTTGAACTCCAACCATGTATAGGAAACCCTAACATGCATAGATAGGAAACTTGTTTCTTTCTACCTGCAACACCGTTGTCGCGACTTCACCACCTCTTCAACTCAATTTTGTTGCATCGACATCTGATAGAACTGCCAATGAGAATTTATTTGCCTCTCATCTTTATTACCCTTGGACCTTTTTACATCCTCCTGGTTCCCCTCTAAGATCTTGACAATGAATGAGAGAAACATGCACCAACTTACCTCAATACATGTAACCCACTTATTCTCATAGCCATGCCACTATTGGTTCCTGATAGGATGTTGTTCCTATTTGCACAAACAAAATGGCATCAACCTTAGTACCTCACATGGCCATCTTTCCTAACTATCATCCCTCTCCAACCTGATAATGATGAATCCTTGAGAGAAAACCTCCTCTTTTTGGTGATTAAAGATCTAAAGCTCGATTGCTTTCAAACTTCTATCAGACATACCAAATCTGACCATGAATACCTACATTCAAAAACTATATACCATTTATTCAACCTCACATACATCAGTCAATGCTCCAAAACATATCCCCTTGCCTTCTCACAACATTCTGTCAATGGCCGTTCGTCCCCTCCAATGGAACTCCCCAACCCTAACCATAAGGGATCACTTATCGTAGTTACCCAGGACCACAGACTAGTTGATGAACAAAATATGCAACTGACAATTGCTATCAAAACAACCATATGATATGAAACCCACCACCATGATCAAATGCTCAACTGAATTGCATCATTAGTATAGGATGTCATTTTCCAAAACAACAATGTCATGTGGAAGTGAAGAATCATGGATGGGGTTCACCTCTAGTTAAATCAGGGAATACCAATTATGAAGAATCGATCATACACTAGAATTCAATCAGATGAACTAATCAAGAGAAAAAATCATGTGATAGGTATGTCTATGAGTTCTAAATTGACATGCTTGAGAAATGCATTCTATAGAAAAGAAAGAGTTAGACAATGATAAATGTAATTTTTCAATAGTCGGTTAGATAGGCTAAGCTCATTACATATATGTGTCAATATTGTAGATATATAATATATATGACTATATAATACTAATATTGTAATACAATATGATAGATTGGTTAATAACTTAAGTGGTAGGATAAGGTAGATTTAATAAAGGGTTGAACAATTCCATGATATTCCTACATACATATATTCTTGGTATACATATGTTAGTGTATTAATACTAATAATATTATTGCTACATGTTCAAAACCTTATAAGTATATATATTATAGTTGAAGAGAAGATATAGATTTAAGAAGTATTTGATAACCAATTAAAATGCAAGTTAAGAGACAAAATATAATAGATAAATTTATTTGATTATGGGTAACTCTATACATGGAAATAAAATATAATGAAACTCATGTTAGACTATATGAAAAAATATTCCATTCTTATATTCATATATTAATAATGCATAATTAGGTTAACATAAATAATTGAGACCTAAGTAATAGTCTATAAGAAATCTGCATTGATTTATGTATGACTTAAACCCTAGATTCTTAGTAAGGGTATTTTGATAAGTCATATCTCATATAATGATCATCCTTGACCATAATGATTAAATGGAATTATATTTGAGAGAGAATAACATTTCTCAATACCTAAAATAGAGAAAATAATTACATAATTGAGTAAGAAACCTAGATGGAAATATAGAACCATTGACAATGGAGAGAATAGGGAATAATAATCCTAGGTGGAAATCTAATATAAATAACTCAAATTCAACAATATTTGATTCCAAGCCAATTGGTCATGAGATTTTTCCACTTTTTAGCTTGACCCTCACCAATTCTTGAAGAAACTCAAAATATGTCTCCTACCAAACTTTTGAGTCTTGAGGTATGGAATTTCCTATTTCACTTATTTGCCTATCTTATCCCTCTTTAATCGCATGTAGATTATCTTGTCAAGTGATGAACTCAATTTTTTATTAGGTGTTGTATTTCCTCTTGAAGGTCACCACAACTACTTTGAATATTGAATATTACTAAATGATTGAATTTATATTGGTAAAAAAAATTGAATATTGGCTAGATCTATGGCTCCTTTATTTGGCAAGTCATATACCCCAACATTGCATAGTGGATAAGGGACATAATGTTCCCCTAGTATTGGTTACCCCCATAGGAAAAAGTGTCGTTCTCTCATAGAGGGAAGAACTAGGTGCATAGACCTAGAAAAGATAAAATATTAGATAGACTATGCTAAGGGATAAATGGTTATATGTTAAATACTTAGATATCTTGATATCTAGAGTTAGTGATACTCTTAGTACATCATGTTTTGTGTATCATCATGAAAATTTGTTATTTTGAATACTTTTGTGAATTGTATCTTATAAACTTGCATCCTTAAAATCCATAACTTGTTGACCCTGGTCCACCAGATAGTACTTACCTAATTTATGAATTAATTAAACTTCCCCTTATTCACATTTATTTAAAAAGCTCAACAATAAAAATTTAGTACTAGCTTTGCTGACCCAAACCTTTCCTTGGTCCATGTTTTAATTTATTCGCTATCGGAATTCATGGATAGGTGATACAAAGAAGACATTGAAGAGACATGTAGGAGATGTCCTTTATGTATTGAAGAGTAGATGAGAATTATTTTTTTAGTTGTAGTCCTTCTGTATAGGTTCGGATGAACTTTGTGTAAAGCATGTATGTAACAAGATTTTGTTTTTATATTCTTATATATATTTTGTAAATATAATTTTTTTTTAAAACCCCATCTTCATTTATAAAAGGAAATCAAGGTACAAAGAAATTATCACTCTTGGCGATGTCACACCAATGATTAGGCATAGTGTCGTGTCTAATAGCATGGCCTCCGGAGTTAATAGCATCATGACAGATAAAATGAGCCAGAGAATTATGGGCTCTTTTAACATGAAAACAACAAAAAGGCTAAAATGGGCAGCCACACTGCGAATATCTTCAGCAAGGAGACCCCGATAGACTCTTCTTCCTCTTAGGTCCTTCAGCACCTTCACCAGATAGAGCGAGTCTGAAAAAAGAACCACCTTCATGTTCGGATGACAATTTTCCTTAGCTAGCAAAATTCCCATCCTGGCTGCTACGGCTTCTGCTACTGACGAGTCCCAGTTGGTTCCTACGTGCTGTTGAAATGCTCCCACAAAAGATCCTCCCCCATCCCGTATGACAGCGCCAAGCCCCACCTTCATCCCTTCCAGCACAGCTGCATTCGATTGTATGAACACCCACATCCGGTCCACCCCTTGCCGCCCCCACCTCCACACCTCTTCGTCCCTCCCCCCACCCAACCCCAAACCCATAGCATGTCCACCCTCACATACCGCCATCCTCCTGTAGTCTGCTATCAACACCATGTATGTCTGTAAGATTGGTCGTGGTGTCGGACTCTCATCTTTAAAAATCTTGTTGTTCCTATACGTCCAAGCCATCCACCACACAGCAACAACCTCATCCATCTCCTCCTCCATGCAAGACTCAAACAGCTCAACCATATCTTCATGCAAGTTTTCGGATTCCCCAAGTCGCTTAGCACCTCCCAGCCAACTTTTCCACCTAACTATAGCTACCCCAGAACAATGGCAAAGCATGTGTTGAATGGATTCTACTTGTATTGCACAAATGGGACAAACACCATCATCCGTAGCATTCCTATCATACAAGCGTCCTCTAGTGTCTAAGCAGCCCATAGTAATATGCCAAAGAAAGTGTGCTAGCTTCGGAGGCCAGTGTTTCCCCCATATAAGGCGCCATAGAGCATGCGGTACTCCCCTCTGTCTTTCTCTAAATCCCATGCACCCCAGCCTCCCCAACCAATATGTCGATCGAATAGAGAAGATGTCATCATGTTGCGGCCACCAATATACCATGTTTGACATGTCCCATGTAGATAGAGGGATTTCCTGCACCTCTGCTGCAATCTCCCTAGGAAACAAGTGGAGGAGCTTGTCCACATCCCACTCCTTTCCAGTCATCCGCGTCAACTCATTAACTTTTGTGGGCCAACCTGCAGCCACGTCTCCCAAGTTAGAGAGAGTATCCTCCCTTCCTAGGATCCATCTATCCTCCCAAATATTGGTGTCTTTGTCATCTCCAATCCTCCATCTAAGGCCCTGCACAAAGAGAGCTTTTGCACCCCAAAGGTTGTGCCATGTGTAGCTGTACGCACAACCAAGGCGTGCATCCATCAAGCTGTGGTTCAGGAAATATTTAGCTTTTAAGACCTTTGAAAGCAATGCCTCCAGCTTTGTGAGAATCCTCCAAACCTGTCTTACAAGTAACGCCTGATTAAAAGTAGATAGATCACGAAACCCCATGCCACCCTCTTTCTTTTATTTGCACAAACTCACCCAGCTCAGCCATGAGATCTTCCACTCTCCCTCCTTAGCCCCCCACCAGAACCTTGCCACCAAGGAGTTAAGGTCCTCAATCAAGCCCGTTGGAAGTTGGAAGACACTCATGACATAATTTGGGATAGCTTGTACTACCGCCTTGATAAGAACTTCCTTCCCTGGTTTTGAAAGTAGCTTTTCTTTCCATCCCAAAAGTTTGTTTCTCACTCTCTCCCTGATGTAAGCAAATGTAGTCTTTTTTGATCTCCCAATAGTTGTAGGTAGGTCCAAGTAGGTTGCCTGTCTGTCCACCTCTTTAACACCCAGAAGACCCTTGATCTCTTCCCTCTTGCACCATATCACCTTCTTACTAAAGAAAATTTTAGACTTGGATAGATTGACCTTTTGACCTGATGCTTGCTCGTATTGGCTGATAATTTCAGCTATCTTCAAGCATTCATTCCTAGTCCCTCTAGCAAAAAGGATACTATCATCTGCGAAGAAAATATGTGAGATCCGGGGGGGCTAATATGCATGCCATGGATGGCATTCGCATTAACCGCGAGGTTAAGAAGGGTAGAGAACGCGTCAGCACATAGGATAAATACATAAGGAGAGATAGGGTCACCTTGGTGAAGTCCATGAGATGGCTGAAAGGTGTTAGATCTTTCCCCATTGGTTGTGAAAGTGTGAGAGGCCGAGGAAACACAGTCCATAACTCTATCAATCCACATACAGCCGAACCCAAATTTTTCCATCACCTTCTTTAAAAAACCCCATTCAGTCTTGTCATAATCTTTCGTCATATCAAGCTTCAAAGAAATTTGCCCTCTAAATATAATAATTGCAAATATAAGGTCACTAAATGCAGAGTATAAATAGAAAGCAACATTTTTTATCTCATAATGAAAGCACTTACATAGAAGAATCATGATGGTCATGTTATATCACTTAGATTTAAATTCTCAAATGATTGGCACTAGTGCAAGTGGGAGACTATTTGTTGTATGCCCTGAGAGCCATCATATAATGGTTTTAATATGGATAAATTATATATGATTTTATTATTAATAAAGGCAATTCACTTATTATGTTCATTTCCATATTGCAACAATAAACAAATATAATAATATTCTAAGAATATTTTGATTCAATGACATATGGTTAGGGTTGATGACTTGAACATGAGATTATATGTATACTCAAGAGTATTCATTCTTGTTACGTCCCTACTTAGTTATTTTTGTTGATACTATAGGACAAAAATTTTACTTAAGACTGGCGTGTATGATAAGATATGACTATGTCTCTTCAGTCATGGTATTGAATATCAACAACCAGTTAGTTGGATACCAATATGTTCAACCATCATATCCCTAGGTAAGGCAACCATCTACCTAAATAGGGAAGATCTACAATGAAAATCGTTTGAGTGTGACACTTAGTACTTAAAATTATAAACTAATTATCCTTACAAAATCAAACCAAGTTATAATCTCACTTTATTGAACTGCAATCTCAAACCCCATATTGGTCTGAAGATTAGAGATTGAAAGACATTTCCAAAACCTAATTCTAAATGCTAAGATGTTTTTAAACATGATCATGTGAAGACATTGCAGTTTAGTAATATCAGTAAACTAAGTAAATTGTTGCTTTTCAAATCATCTAATTAATAACAAAATTGTTATAGAATTTCATTCAATTTTTATTTTTGGTCTGAGATGTTGTTTCTATTTTTAAGGAACATAATCCATTTATAAACTCCAAGTCTTTAATAATACATATAGTCGGATTCTTTATCTAGGATGTAGAGTAGAAAGGGCCCCACTAACTAACCATTACCATGTAATCTCTAGCTAACTGTGCAACAAAGCTTGTCTACATGGTTCTTTATTCACTTCATTAGTTTTGGGATGGCTTAACAATTTATACAATGGGAGGGCTCAACTACTAGCTTGGTGAGTTAAAAACTCCATGATGAGTGGATGCCCCACTCTACTAGAATAAAATATGGTTTAATATACAAACATATCTTGAAAATAAAATACCATTATTGACAACATTCAACTAAAAAAAATTAACAAGAATAAAGAGAATCAACACATTATATATCATAGGTATGCAATTATATGCAAACTAATGCATACTACTTTCACTAAATATGTCTTCATTCTTTCAGTCATAAACTAAGCACTATTATTTAATGAAATTAAATATTTTTCATATATAAGTTTTCATGTTAGATTGATTGTTATATTAATTTGTTACTTTTATTTATCTTTAAATTTTCATGTGATCCTTTAGATAATACCATCTAAGTGAAATACACTCAACTAAATTAGTGACTTGCCATACAAATTTTCAGGTTAGCTTGAGGTCATAATACTAACTAGCAAAGGCCTCAGTCTACAACAAGTGTTTCATATCTGGATACAGTGATGAAACACCTGGAAACAACTACGGACACATGTCTTCAACACTTAGGAGGAGTGGAAAGGATAAAAAATAGCCTACCTAGTTGAAGTAACATAATTGAGTGGATATATTAGGTTTGTTTCTCTCTAAAAGACCTAATGGAAATATATGACCCTCTTATCATTAATTGTAATTAGGGTACCACTTGGATTTGATGTTATTATTGTGTGCCTCTCTAAAATGTTTAATGAGGTACCGCTAATATCTTGAGATGTCATTATATACCTTAGTACGACAACTCTCTTTGATTATATTTTTGGGAATATTGTTTACATATAAGGAAAAAATCTAGTTAGGATGTGAACCCCCACATCACCAGTAATCCGTTAAACATGGTTAGGCTTACCTCTTCTTGGTCATTTTAAGTTGGTGTGCATGTTTCCCTATTCTCATGATAGGTCTTGGGAAATGTTTTATAGTGTTCTTGACTTTATTTTCTTTTAATATTCTAAATTGATACAAACTTTGATTCTTCCTAGAGTAAGTAATTTGAAACAATGTTGATATTTAATGATGAATGTGGATACTCATGTACTATTATTGGTTTTATATCTTTTCACTACTAAAAATCTACTATTCAACTATTTCATATTTATGCTTCATGGTTACTCAGCTTGTTTATATAGATTGTATAATATTTTCATTTCACAATAAAATCTTCATTTCTATTTCTTTATCATTACTTTTAGGAATAGACATGAAATGAAGTGAACACTTCATTCATTGATTAAATTGAAATATTGTTTCATTATATACACAATGTACTAAAACCATACAAACACATTCAAATATGTTATCCTATAATAAGTACAATATAAGACAATATAACACATAGTTCCACAAGGATACCATTCATGTTATCCATTCAATATGCATTCTGACTCTCTTTTTCCTCATACATATGTCCATTAAATATCTAGATAAACCACATATAAAGATTTATATTCATTAATTTTAGCATTAATTTACATATAAATAATTCAACTAGACTTTCTAAAAATATAATATTACTTTTGATAAAAAAAACTAAAATATAAGTAAACACAAGAAATACTTTTATATACATATACTAAAATCACTTTTATTAATAGCATTTAATCATTAGAACTAGTAAACAAATATTATAAGGATCCAATTCCCATTTTGGAAATTAAGAAACATGTCATCAAAATACTATCATCAAGTATTCATATAATTGTTTTTTTTTGTAGGAGGAATACCCACTAATCATACAATCCAATGTAAGCTTTTCTATTCTAAAGTCCGCCCATCATTCACAAACCTCAAAAAAACCTAAAAATCATCTCTTCTTGTGACAAGATCTTCATTAAGATAAGTGCAATAAAAATAGGTAATAACTTTTATCAATACAACCTTATATATGATTGTGAACTGGAGATTACAAGAAAGAGAATAATTGGTGGAGTTAGGTTTTAGACTAATGTTTCAATCAGGGTCTTAAAAATATGACCCTGATAGGATCCAACCTAAATATGGTGTGATGGAATTCCATTTCCCAAAACATACTTCAATTCTCTAGAGCTAAGATAAATAATTGAGGCTCTACATTTTTATATACTTTATGGATAGGTTGAGGAAGATGGGTAAAGACCATTTTACCTATGTTTAACTTAAGATATTATTCATCACAAGTTAACTAACATATTAACAATTTGATCAACTAGATGCACATTTGGATATATTTTTAATTGGTTTGTCAACTTTGAAAATGATTTATAACTTTCGATCACATAAATTTGGTTGACCTTTGGGATAATTCATTTGATATTCTTATGTACTTATTAGATAGACAAACTAGCTAGCTAAGAAGTTATGTGAATTGTATAGAAGTTAAATCAACTTGTGAAGTTGACCTCTCACCATTTGAGTTGACCATGTCAGATAGCATAAGACAATAGTGATTCATTATAAATGCGACCTATTCATAATGGTTGACCTCTAAATCTTAGAATAAACTTACTCATCTTCTCAAATTAATAAGAATCGTTTTTTATTTAAAAACAAAATTATAAACATATTGTGTGTAGTAATAATTCAATCACCACATGGCTAGTTGAAATACTATTTTAATTTATCACTTAGCATTGTTATATTTGGGTTGATCACTAGGTAAAGCTATGATTTTAGTTTTCTCTATCTATTCCAACAAATATAATCCTAGAACATTATTCATAGACTCTCTCTTAATGAATTCTAATGGGTTTAGAAGTAATCAACTATTTAAACTAGCTAAGCTGAGATTGAAGTTTAATTTATACAAATAATTTTCATAACCCAATATTAGGCTTCACACTATTTGAGTAATCAAGAGTAATACAAAAGTCAGACTATGGGAAAAATGAAAATGCATGAATAAAAGGCATACCAAAACAATGTTGTAGATTCCTATGTGGTGGTACTAATAGCATAGCTATCTTATTGATGGACACCCATAGTTTGGGCCTAGTCTCTAGTTAGGAATATTCACCTAGTATGCCTACAAGGGACACTATACATGAACGAGACAAAGATAAATAAATAAGAGAAAACATGAATGTTTAAAAGAACTTGATTAGGTAATCGATATCCCTTTTGATACTCAAAATATTTATCTCCAATACCAATCTCGTTGCACCATCTTGATTCTTGACTCATCTATATGACATCCCTGGTACTCGCCCCATGACTCATTTAGACACTATGTGAGTCTCCTATGCTCTACTTCAAAATTTCAAGAGCATACTATCACCTTATAGGTTTCCTATAGACGATACAGTTGAAATAAAATGGTATTCTTAAACCTGGAGTTGTTTTCTTATAGGAGATATACTAATCGTGACCCAAGTTTGCCAAAACAACCATTATTGCTCCTAAATGGTAAATCAATGTCAGATCTCATCTTTGGGAGTCCATTAAAGTCTCTTCTAAAACTTTTTTATCATTGTATAAACTATTATAAACCTTAGAGATATCAATCAAGCCCTTTCTATTATCAATGAAAAAATCCACTCCAATACCACTGTAAAACTTCTTACAACTAATTATTATCTCATTCAGTCGACTAACTTGAGTCCACTTCCAATGAAAAGAAGACATGGGAAATGGGTACCCTGTGTGGTCCCTCTAATGAAAAGACATGATATTTTTATTTCTAAATAATAATATTAAATATATATTTGAGTATGAGGAAATATGAAATTTTATATAGATAACAATCAATAAAAATAGAAATAACTATGATTCTAATTATCTATCTGTAGACCCTAAACTATTTTTGATAAAGGTATTCTAACAATGTTCCAATATTGTCATGTTTTCTCTAGTGTATGCTCCATACCTTACGAACTAGGATCTATTTTTTCCCCTAGAGTTTTTACCTAACCATATGAATGATCTCACTCATTTCTTGGAGAAAGTGTTTGAAGAACTATCTCAGTCATTTTTTGCTTTGACATGTCATTTTCATAGTACTGCTAAGCATTGTCGCAACATGCAAACTGATCAAGAATTTCCTTATTTTCCTACAACACTCTTCATTCTCGTGTAAGGGGAGGACCTAGGATGATTTCTTGACATCCCTGACGAATCTTTCAGCCCCTGACAAGGAAAGTTCATCATTTTGATGCATCAAAGTTTGTGTTTTGACCATCCCACTCTCTATGAAAGAAAAGATAATTTTCTAGCTAGATAAAATTGATTACTCCGATATAGCTTTAGGGTATTAGGTTTGTCTATTTTTATGATATTTCTTAATAACCATATGGATGAAAAGTAATTCCATGTAGGAACACTCATGAAAACAAATGAGTGTCAATATCAACATAATTCATTGGTTCTTAGGTACACTCAAAACCATTTCTTGAGAGTAACAAAGTTTTGACAATCCATTTTTGGTCCCATCATTAATAACTGAGAGTAACATCTTCATGGAGGGAGGACATGGCCACTTACAATCCTAATCCATTAATTTATTTATTACACTCTTTTTTTTGCTAAATATGACTACCACAAATGAATAAATCTTGGATTGGTCTCCAATATAAGCTCTTACTGTAAGCCTTTTATTTTTTTCTTTATACCAATAAATATGTATATATGTATATATCAAACATGGTTTATGGACTTCTACTTATTTGTTCAAGTAACCCCATGCTCACGCTTCCAACATTATATCTCTAGATACAAACTCATAATTATATGTGTCTACAGATGGGAGACTCCTATTATACTCATTTCCAACTTCTACTAGTATAAGTGTCCCATACCACAAGCATGTGAAGATGGGATAGTATTATCACGAGCATCATGTGGCTCATAAAATCTCCTCTATATTTTTTATTACATTTGTGTATCATAACACAAACTATTGGGAAAGAAATAGGACATGTTATAAGTTATTTTTCAAAACTCATAACATGATACTAATATAGAGTTAACCCTTATGTTTCTTGTCCCACTCTAGCTCTTAATACTATTATATATAACATCTCTCACTTTTTTAAAATAAAATTCTATAAAATAGTTCTTCCATTTAAAGAGTAATATAGTTTTTAATATAGTAGTTATAATAAAATATTTCTTTCTTTCTTGTTTTGAATACAGATTGTATGATATATTAATCAAGTGTACCCAGAATCATAAATCAAGAAAAATGAAATTGACGATTTTACAAAATAAATGTGAGACATGTATAAAACGTGACACATCCTCCTTGTGTAATTCTAAAATAATATCATCAATTTAATCATCATTTAATAATTATGAATTCAACATATTTGCATATTTAACCCTACTTATTCCATTCCTGACTTATTTCCTTGTAAGGTTAATACTTAGTTGAGGGTATAATAAATTTGTGAGTTAAAACATTCTATATCCTAAAAATAAACATAATATCACAAATATTAGAAGTAAGGTAAAATACTACTCAATCCTGACAAGGGTCTGAGTTCTAATGATCAACTTGACCCTTTCATCTTTTGACTTATCTGCTAGGTGAATATTTCAATAAGATGAGAAAAATTCCTTGTAGGAATTATATTATTACTCTAGTGTCACTTTTCTAACAACCCCAAGTGCAATTTGTTTCAAACAACATGGAATCATATTTCATGAAGATCACACATGATATGATTACATAAATTTCATCTCATTCATGTTCTTTCAACAAAACCCATTACATCAAACTACAAAGAAACTTAGTAAAAATTATAATATCTACTCTTTAATGGAACACACATTTAAATGGCACCCGAACAAGGTAGATCATACAATGTTGTAGACAAAAACATTATTTAAATTATACCTCCTAAAGCTTTGAACCTACCCCACCATGGATCAAAAAAGAAACTTTAGTTAGGTAAGTGGATTATCTCATGATTTAATAATAAGGGAAATTGCATCTATGAATTGTAAGGTAAGTGGATTTATCTTGCCAAACTCAAGTCATACATTCACAAAGATCAAGATTGATGAATAGATGTTTTTCTCATTAGATCTTTGATGTAAATCACTTGTAACATTCTATGAATTGTAAGTAATCTTGTATGTATAGTAGAGTTAATTAGGTTGAATTATATTGCACTTGGAAGGTCTTGGGCCATAGTAAAAAATAAGTTCTATCGATCGAGTATATCATAGATAAATCTCAACTGAAAACAATGTTCATAAGGTTTCTAGAACCTCATCTTGGTTGAATCAGTAACTTGACCTACCAGTAAATATGTTGGACTACAAAGTATGCAGAATGAGTTACAATTCGACTGACAATGTTGAAGTTGGTGTGCAATATAGTCATTTGAATGAGAGAAACAATAAAATATATTTGTTGGACTCTCTGTAAATGACTAGAATTTATCCTAAATTATTCTAACCGCTAGGAGTCATTGTCAACATGAAAAAGGGCTTGTGGGGTTCATGCCTTGGTTAGCCAAGCATGAAAAATGCTCCTATACTATACTTGAGAAAGAAATAGCCCCCCCCCCCCAAAGCTCCCCTATCCACTCTCACGAGCTTAATCACTTACTATTCCATTAGAATGATTAGGAATATGTAAGAGAGCTAGTTATACATGTATACCTTGTGAGGCTCCAACTTCTCTACCCCAATCTCTCTTATGAAGATGAAGATTCTCTACCAGCTAAGAGAGAAGAAAAATAAGGATAGTGGCCCTTTGTGAAAAATCTTCTCCTTGGTGAAGATGAGCCAAAGGTGGAAGATCTTTGTCAAGAGTGTGTAAGTCCTTTAAGGTTGAAGACTTGTTACAAGAGTGCAAAATTGCTTGGTGAAGGCCAAATACTTGTTGCAAGAGTAGGTAATTCTTTGCAAAAGGGTCAAAGACTCATGTTCAAGGATGGGTAAGTCCTTTGTAAGGTTGTTGCCTCTCTAGGCCTAAAGGAGAAGCTAGTTTAGCCTTTGATCAAGAAAATTATGATCATTGGTTTTAACTCTTGTACTAAAATATAAGGAGTGGTTATGTAATTTCTGGGCTCATCACCCAAGGATCTAATAGAGTTTTAGGAATGACGGCTAGCCTCACAAACCAATGTAGGTCTCAGCTATGTGCTTTTGTATTCACTTGCGCACAACCTAGAATCATCTTTCCAACAGATCACTCATCCTAGTACTACTCTAGGCTGATCATGCTTAGCCACATAGTTCCTAATGACGAGCTCCCTGAAAAGGAGGTGAAACTTGGTGACATGGGTAGTCCAATAATTCTTTTTCAAATCATTTTATCCAAATCCACAAATTCTGAGATGTTGCAGACTCAAGGTTGAATACATGGAGATTGAACTCTCTAGGAAGTAGAACTACATCATTTGGGATAGAATCACTATAAATAGTGTCTTCCCTTGTGGATTGTTATTTATTCCCTTTATTTTTCATACTTGCGTTATTATCTTAAGAAATATTTTGAAGGTCTAGTGAATCTTGTTTGATCTCAATTTAATCCCTTCTTGAGCCCATTCTAGGTCCAACAATGCCGCCCTAAGACTCCTCCTTCCACATACTAAACGTGTTTATTATTCCTATGCTAAAATGTATATGTTCACTTTCCTTCTTGATGGTGTATGCTTCCCTTTGTGTAATTAATGTAATTAAGATAATATTTACACTACAATGACTTTGTTAATGTTTCTGACGGTCAAAATTCTTCTGTTTATATTGGGAGATTGTACTAATCAATAGTAGTGATGAAAACTTGTGGACAAGACTATAAAGAAAGTTCATGTAGTGGCTCTATTCCACGTTCTTTTTAAATGCTTAGTTTTTTGTTTTTGTTTATGCCGATGTTACTACTTCTTTCATAAACCAATGAATTGCACATTTTCCCCTCCCATGTAGGCTAGATCGATGTAGCTAAAACATGGTGCTTTTATCTTCTCTTATAGTTGGTTTATCTGTTAGCAAGCTAAGCAAGCTCTTGACGACATCGAATTTGCGTGCAATGCAAACACAGGTGCTTATTTGTCGGTCGTTGATTCTAAATCAATAAGTCAAAATAAGAAAATCGACTTCCCAAACCTGAGACTCAAATGTCCTTTTGTTTATGTTCTAACTTAACAAACTCTTAAACCTGAAATCCGGGACAAATAGATGTAGGGCTGCATACTTATGGTATTCGGATTTCAGTATTGTAGGCTCAAATTAAGAAACACAATAGTGTTTTTTTTCGATATCATTCCTCAGCTAGACACAAAAAGTGTGTGGTAGGAACTGCATCACCCATTTCGTTTAAGTAGAAATAAAGGAACATATTAATTCATTTGGTTTTTTTAATAACATAGGACGCATCAAATATAAAAATTCTTTTGAATAACATCCGACACACAGCATAGAGTTTCGAGGAAGGAGCTTGTCAGCCTAGTTGCACGTAGCCCCGGCGTCGTGCTAGACGGTAGAAAGACAAACCCCACCTCGGCAAATTAAATGTCACCAACAACCTCCAGCGGAACTCCACCTGTCTCTGCAATTAATATCCACACTAACTCTAACCGCCTCCAATCAATGGGTGTCTGTACCTACCAGACCATGGACGGTAGTTGGTATTGGTACGATGACACCTTTGGACGACCCCATGAAACACTGGATGGCCAGGGACGAAATGAGTGCTCACGGCTTCTTCTCGAATCTTTCAGAAAGAAGTCACGTCAATCACCCTCTGGATCAATCACAATTCATGCCGAAACAAAAGAGAGAAATGCTAGGTAGACACATTTTAGAATCCGAAATCAAACTCGAAACAATCTTCACCACATGTTACAAGGTATAACAAATAAAACACAACATATGGTTAGAATTGCTTCGGATTTCGTTTCAGGTTTCAAAACGGATTTTCGTAACAAACCTCAACAAAAAGCAAGCTAGACAACCTACCATTTCTCCATTGGGGGAGCAGCAACCATTTATAAGTGTTTACTGGTCATCATTGTATCACGTAATGTATCACACAACAAAAGGCTAATGGAGATCAGGGGCGGAACTAGGGGGGAGGCTGTCGGGGCTTTAGCCCCCCCTCCCCCCAAAAAACTAATACAAATAGTTATCTTTTTAGTATTAAGTATAGCTTAAAGTATATATAAATACATTAACTACGTATAAATTTCAAAGAATGGGACTAGCTGGAGTGGTATATAGCTTGGTTTTTAAAGCAAATGATGCAGGTTACATTCTCATTGGGGACAACAATTTTGGCTCAACCCCCCTCTGTGCTAAAATGTACACATGTATGATTTCAGCCCCCCTTAGTGTAATTTTCTGGTTCCGCCACTGATGGAGATCGTTAGAGTGGGACTGTCACAATGACATTTATACCCGTGACAATATTCAGATTTTTTATGACGATATTTTACTCCATTTAACTAATGTGTGATCATGCTTTTTGAGCTTGATCGAGGTCATTTGCATGTCAATCAAATGGTTGTAAATGTTGCATGCAAAGAAGCCTATTCCCTGGAATCACTTCTTGAGATCTCTCTAGATGATCGATTAGAGTTATTTAATTTCTTTGTTCTTATATTTGATGGCTTTCTGAGATGATTGTTATGGGTTTCTTCTCCAAGTTATCTAGCTCTAAACTCATAAAGTGGTAATGGTACTTCTTTATTATCGCACTTGGTTTCTATCTTGTGTATCCTTTCCTTGTACCACGGACTGAATTTTCGGTTGTACTCAACCTTTTTATTCTTCTAATACTAGCAAAATTTTATCAATAAAAGAAAACATATGTAGCCTTGATCTTAAATCAGTGAAAAGAGATTTTGTAAGTCGCAACTACAGCTATTGTTTGTAAGCGACGTCCAAAGAGGTAAATTTTCATTAGAATGGAATACATTTCCGAATATCATAAAAAATAATATAAGAACTTCTGAAAATAACAAAGTTGTATCTAGTTTGTCAAATATACTAACAGATATATTTTTACTTAGCAAATGGGTGATGGATTGCGTTGAGGATGGGCTATTGTGAGTGTGAAAATGATCGGTGGAGGTGACAAGTACTCGGGTCCAAATGGTTGATGAAATTTCTTATACACATTGAGGGTTTTGGGTCACCAACATGTATCTATCAGACTTCTAACAGAAATAGCTCTATCACAAGTAGGAAAACAAATTATTGCAGGTTCCGCCACGCTATCCTCCAATAAACATAGACGTAAATGTGAACTTAATATATAGTACAAACATAAATCGCATATACCAAACCCTTATTAACAGCATAAATAGAAGTAAAATGTGAATATGAACAGTTATTGAGAGATTTTTCTGAGAGCATATGTAAACTTAAACGCATATATAACTAAAGGTATACAAAAAGCGTATGGTTTCAAGTATATAAAGTTAAACATACAATTAAACAAACAAACGTAAATACAAATTGATGGCATATTTAAATGTGATGCAAACATAATCATAAATATATATATATATATATATATATATATATATATATATATATAAACACAAATGAGGAATACAAAGTCAGAAATGAGTGGTTCAAGTGGTTTAGCACAGTGTCCCCCAACAAAGGGACCTAAGTTTGAAACTCACGGACGTCTCTAAAATGGTACTCATAGTACAAGTAGATCAACTATGAATTATAATCAGATGATACGGTACTACTATTTTTACCCACCACCCATTTATATGTTCTCGTCTAGGATAAATGTAGAAGCTTTACGCTATCAGTTTCAATCATTTACCCATTAGTATCACGTTACTTAATAATATGTTATTTAATATATTGGCGTGTACCAAAACCTCAACAAGCCTTGCCAATACTTTCTTAAGTTGCCTTTATTTTGGAAACTTGATTAAATAATCGGTAGTATGTCAAACTTTTTATGATCATATCTATTAGAAAAAAATAGAATATACTTAACAGGAAATAATATCATTAAAAAATTATCCTTATTTTAACAAATAAAAGTAGGATGAATATTAGTAATTTTTTTGTATATCGCCAAAATAATATATTATTATTGTCTAAAGTTAGTTTTGGGACTGCCTTGTGTATTATATAGAGAATAGAATATAAAATTATTGTTGAAACTGTGATACACTTTTCTTCATATTTTTTACACATTTTATTGTTAGCCTATCCCTTTACATGTGGGTAAACATGTAAGGGTAAGGGAAGGTTAATGTTTTTCATAGAAAAGATAACTATTTACATGTTGCCCACAACTTTGACACAAGGGTAAGGGTATGCCTTTGTCCTGCCCTACCCTACTCATCTATAGCCCTAACCAAGGGGTCAATTGTGGTGAAGCGTTCAAAACATACGTCATTAACTAAGCAGAAGCGATCACTAACAGCGGATTACTGAAAATCACTAAAAATTTAAACTTTTTGCAAAGAGATCCATACACAGGAAAACTCTTTTATCAAGATCCAATGTATTTCATTTACATCCTGGTTCATGAGTACACATTTTGTACCATTCTTTCTTCAGGATTACAAGCATCATCTGCTCTGTTAACAACTAAACACAAACAGCATAAGAACCACAAAGCATCAAGCCAAAATTTCAGATTGATTTATTAAAAATACTAGTTACTAACTCCGAGAACCTGAGAATATAGAGATGACACATAGGACTTCTATCTACAAGACACGACAAACAGTACACTCAACCTGAGCTGACACTGTTGTCACTGTTGCTGCTGATGTTCTTCCTCTACAAGATATTCTCAGTCTCGTCCTTGCTCGTACACCTAAAAATGTTGGATCCCACGAGGGTGAGACAATTGTAATTGCCCCAGCGAGAGATATAACTCTCTTCCAAAAACATTATTATTGCAGTTTAATGATATAAAACTGGGCAGAGGATAAGTAGTTTAAAGCATTCTCATCTTTTAAAGCATTGCAACTATTTATGATAGAACAATATATCATTTATTCTCTTAATAAGGAATAGGAAGAACATGTATATCATTTATCCATCATATTATACCATCATGTCAAACTTCTCTTGTGACACTCATTATCTTGATATGTCACCCATGAGACATTCTTGTTTCAATATGTTGGCCTTAGCCAATCTGCTAAACATATATGGGATTATATCTACCATGTACTCATATATCATTAATACAGGCATTGGGTTATTACCAATCATGTGTCATCATTAAAGGCATTGGGTTATTACCAATCTTGTGTCATCATTACAAGCATTGCGTTATTACCAATCCTGTATCATCATTACAGGCATTGGGTTATTACCAATCATGTGTCATCATTACAGGCACTGAGCCTCTGCCAGGTATTGGACTCTTCCAAACCTGATTACACCGCCAGGCATTTGACACTACCAATCATGATTTCACAGCCAGGCATTAGACTTTAACGAACCCTGATTAAAGGCATTACACCTCTGCCAGGTATTGGACTTTAACCAATCCTGATTACACAGCCAGGCATTGGACTCTAACCAATCCTGATTACACAGCCTGACATTGGACTTTAACCAATCCTGATTACTCAGCCAGGCATTGGATTCTAACCAATCCTGATTACACAGCTAGGCATTGGACTTTAACCAATCCTGATTACTCAACCAGGCATTGGACTCTAACCAATCATGATTACACAGCCAGGCATTGGACTCTAACCAATCCTGATTACATAGCTAGGCATTGGACTCTAACCAATCCTGATCACACAGCCAGGCATTACACCTCTTCCAGGTATTGGACTTTAACCAAACCTGATTACACAGATCATGGAATATAAATTCCTTTAACTCGTCATTGATCATCACATCCTACTCTAGGCTCTGAACCCTGAGGTTAACCTTCATAGATTTTCACCTTCTTTATTGAATATAATTGTTCCTTTTATTAAGTTTATTAAAACATTATCATTTCGTACAATGAACTTTTATAATCATCTTGGTACCTCTCACTATGCCACAATTGTTCTCATGGCTCATAAGGCCCATAAAGCATCTTGTCACATCTCACTAGGCAACATCTAACCATATAGCTCACAAAGCCATTAAACATCTTGTCACATATCACTAGGCAACATCTAATCATATGGCTCACAAGGCCGTTAAACATCTTGTCACCTCTCACTAGGCAACAATAACATATTACCTCATGTAATGCAATAGTAACACCACTATTCCCTCAATAGGGTTAGGGCTTACTATTCACGTCACATTAGGGTTTATCATGTCCCATTACCCAATTTAGGGTTAGGGTTTCCCATCTCACATTAATTAGGATTTCATATTTATCAAATCAACCTTAATATATAACTCCACACCTCCAGGAGCATCCATTAACATCTCGAATATTCAATCATGTTGATTTATCATTAAATGAGTATCATTACAAGGTATGAGTTCATTTCTCATCCTTATCATGGTATGATTACATCATACTCAATATTTTGGCTTAACCCCATTCTCAAGATATATTAGCCTATACTTATCAAAGTATATCAAACTCATTACATTTCATTGTAACAATTACATAACACACTTCATGTGTTTCTTATCCAAGTATATTGGATTTAAGGTGCATCAAGGTATATCAACCCTGGAATGCTAAAAGTGATATCTATCATATCTTGATGTATCACTTTCCTCATCACTTCCAACTTTCTTGAGTTATCAACTTATCTTGGATTAAGGTATTACCCATATTAATACTTTCATCCACTAACCTATTACTTTTATCATGAAGTGCATAGGTCACACACAAGAATGGTCCAACTATCTTCAATGATATGGACTGATGCGATGATTTTGAGTCGCATTTATAGACTTATTTTACTTGTGTTTTATGCATTTATTGGTCATTTTGGTGGTTAATATTGCATAATTCATTTACTTTAGTCTATGACCCTTCTCAGTGTCAAATCTTCCTTATTTAGTATTTTGAGCATAAACGATTACAATTATAAGTTTTATCTCGGCTTATGTGGTTTTGTGTTGCAATTTCAGGAAAAACGCATATCTGTAGCTGTCGATACCATCGACGGTTGTCGATACCATCGACACAACCACAGGTAGCCAGCCTCAAGGAGTAGCACAGAGTCGATACCATCGACAGGGAAGTCGATTGTAGCGACTTACCATCAGGTTGCTAGCGAGAAGACAGTCGATACTATTGACTACAAATTCGATACTATCAACACGTGGAGCTTCAACGACGGTAAAGGGATAAAACTGACGCCTAAGGGTGTCGATACCATCAACCCGCGTCGATGGTATCGAGTCAGCATCAGGCGCAACGAAGAAAAGAAAAGAAGACTTGACGATATCGCGCAGGGTCGATACCATCGACTCGCGTCGATGGTATCGACACCGTCATATGCAAGTTTGTTTCAGATCGATCTAAATCCGACGGATGTGATATTTTTGCAACCTAACTCGGTGATTATACCTAATGACGGTGACTGAGAGCAGGGTATCACGTCATTAGCCACTGCACACGTCCTGAGAAGAACGGAGCCTAGAATCACGCCCCATCCGTTCCGGAAGCCGAAGAAGACGTTTTCCACCACCGAAAGGCTGTAGATAGTGCATTCCACGCCGAGGAACGCTTGGATCTTCTCCGTTCAGGGGTTTCATTACTTATTCACATTTTTCTCCATGTTTCCCCTTTTCTCAACCATGTTTTTCTCTGAGATGAACATGCAAGGCTAATCCCCTTTGTCTTTAGGACCGAGAGTAGCCCGGAGAAGCATTGTATGAAATTTTTATCATAGTAATTCATAATTTATCTCTTAAATCTGTGGTATGATTTTGTTTTCTCAATTATATTGTTATGCTTGATCACCATAATGATAATCTAATGCCTTTAATTACTTTGAAAGAAGAAATAACGGTTGAAAAGAGACGAAATTCATATTAATTAACAAATCCCTTGAACAAGGTGATGTAAGATTAATGGTGGAAACCCATAGGTCGATTCTAATGCACCTAGTTTAGGGTATAGGTTACTACGATGGTGGAACCGACCTAGACATAGGTAGTGAATTGTACCATGACAGTGGACAATTCTGACTACAAGTCACTACCCAGATTGAGAGATGAACCTGAATTATTATATGGAAATTCATACAATGAAAACCCACGGTGAAACCGCAATCCTAAAGATCTCCATTTGAATTGATTAAACTATACCCTTAATCGATTATTTTATTTTCTTTTCTTTTCTTTTATTTTTACAACAACTCTCAAACTCTTTTAATTAGTTTATCTGATTGCAAACAGTTAGTAGTAGTCTACCGATAGTTCAGTGTCCCTGAGTTCGACTCGGGCCTCACAAGGGCCTATATTACATTGACGCGTGCACTTGCGTTATACGCACGGTAAAAGTGTGTCAAGTTTTTGGCGCCGTTGTCGGGGACACGACAATTGTCGGCATTACGAGTGCTGCGAGCGGCCATTCTAGGCCACCTTTTATTTTTATTATTTTGAAATCAATTCTAAAATTCATAGTCTATCTTTCCAAGTGTGTAATCGTCTAGCACGGTACTGAACCGAAATTATTATTTTGTAGGTATTGTGCATGGTGCGGACGCGTAGCAGCGACTACACGCAACAAGCACCAGAGGTTCCACTACTGGGACCAGACGACGAGGAGGATTACAATCAACACCATTCTGAAGAAATAGATTCATACTCAGAACAAGAAGCCATGGCAGAAGAGCAGACGATATGGGAGAAGATAAAGGCTTCTTCCTCATCCGCTTCAAAGGGGCCAATAAAGAAGCAGGCGATCAACATTCCGACTTATAAGATTGATCTTGCATTAATCAACTTGGTCAAGTCAAATGCATTTCATGGGATAAAAAATGAAGACCTGGTGACTCACATTAGCCATTTCGTGGAGAACTGCGATATGATAAAAATAGATAGGTTCCCGCAAGAGACACTTTACCTAAAGCTGTTTCTGAGCTCTCTGGCAGGAAATGCACGAGAATGGTTGCACAATCTTGACGATGAATATGTGGAATCATGGAACCACATGGTGGAAGTGTTCTTTGAAAGATTCTTTCTGCCCGAGAAGACAAATGATACGATCAGAAAAATCCATAATTTCAGCCAAAAGGCAGGGGAGACTTACTCCGAGACCTGGGAACGGTTCCAGATCATGCTAAGGAGGTGCCCACGTCATGGACTCGACAAGGAGACGCAGGTCAAAAAAATTTATTTTTCTCTTTCCGAGCATGATAGAAGTAACCTAGATTCTGCAGGTTCAGGGTTCTTCTTAAACAACACAGACACGAGGTGTTGGGAAATTCTGAAAAATATGGCAAAGAAGCAGTCTTGGGGCGATAGGGATGCACCAGAGCAAGTTAAAGTTGTAGGTGAGTCCAGGGCCATCAAGGAGCTGAATGAAAAATTAGATCTCATAGCTAAGAATCTTGTGGAGAAAGAGGAAGAATCCGAGGAGGAAGCCCAGGTCAAATTTATGCAATAACAGGGCTATAGAAATAATGATTATGCTTGAAGGATAGGAAATTCTCATGGAAAGATCCAAAAAACTTCCTACAAGATCCAGATGCAAAGCCACAATCAACGGCAGAGGATAAAAGCACCGCGTTGCTTAGTCAAGTGGTGCAACAAAATCAAGAGATGATGAGTATGTTCAGTAAGCAGTTGCAGTCCCAGGGTGAAATTTTGACTAAATTTGGGCAGACATTGCGAAGTCATGGAGCGCAGATGAGGACACTTGAGGTGACAGTGACTCAAATCGCCAATGAAGTGGCGGCCATGAAGCATGCAAATCAACAGAGACCAGCTGGCAATGCAAAGCTTGTTCAAGCACATCATCAAGTGAAGTATATATCTGTGATTACTGAGGCAGAGCCCCCAGTGGTGGAGTTCCAGGACAAAAGTAAAATGATTTTTTATACGGAGGCTACACCGAGAATACCGTATCCTCGTAGTTTTTATGGACTACCTGGCGGGTATTTCCCATTCAGAAAAACCCGCCAAGATCACATCACGGTCGTGCCTACACCTAGGCAAGAGGAGCAGGTGAAGGCCATACTTCATGATGAAGCTACAACCACTGAGGAGGATGAGCAGCCACAAGCTACACCAGTGGTAAATGATGTGTCAAAGCCTACGGAAGAGGGTGACATTGAAGCAAGCTTAGGGGAGGAGACCCCGAAAAGCCCATATGTGCCACCTCACAAGCGTCTAAATGAGGTGGTTGTGTCTGTTCCGGATAGTTCGAGGCCGAAGAAAGAGCATAGACATTACAGGAAGTTCCTGGAGATGTTCAGAAAGCTCCATATTAACATTCCGTTAGTGGAGATGATAGAGCGGATTCCCGCATATGGGAAGTTTATCAAGGACATTGTCACCAAGAAAAGGCGAATAAAAGACACAGATGTTTGTCGGGTGAATGAGATGGTGAGCTCAATTATCCATGGGAGTTTACCAAGGAAGAGGAAAGATCCATGATGTTTCTACATCCCATGTTCCATAGGTGGCCAACATTTTCTACAAGCACAGTGTGACTCAGGGGCAAGCATTAATCTTATGCCACTTGCCACTTTTCAAAAGTTGGGATTGAAGAAGCCAACACAAACTTCTATGACAATTGAGTTGGCAGATGGATCCATTGTGAAGCCACAAGGTATATGTGAGGATGTGCTAGTCAAGGTCGACAAATTCATCTTCCCTGTTGACTTTGTGGTCATGGACATGCATGAGTTGGAAGGAGGTGAGATGTTATTGGGAAGGTCGTTCCAAGCTACGGCTGATGTAATCGCTGCCATTGGGCGAGGTTACTTGACACTTGGGCTTGGTGATGATAGAGTTAAATTCAAATTGCCACATGAATCATTAGAGACATCCCTTGACAACCCAGGTTAAAGGTATCCTTATGTCAAGCCTAGGACATTAAATAAGGGCGCTTGTTGGGAGGCAACCCAGCCATAGGTAGTTTCGTTTAGTTTCTTTCACATTTGTAGGTTAGTTTGTTTTGATTTTGTTTTTAGTGTAAAAATGATACCTTGATCGTTTGTTCAATGTGCAGGACTGAGGCAGGGTCGATACCATAGACCCTTGTGTCGATGGTATCGAGATGGGTACAGTTAGGCGGCTGCAAAAATTTCTCTATGTCGATACTATCGACGGCCTCGTCGATGGTATCGACACACCAACAGGTTGATCGCAAAATTGAGGTCGATAGTATCGACATGCATGTCGATACTATCGAGATCTCTGGAGATATTCAGACGAAATTTGTCTAAGTGAAGTTGATACCATCGACGGGCATGTCGATGGTATCGACCCGGCTATAGGCAGAAAATGGCGGTCGGGCCTCGCGAGGGTGTGTGCCCTAAGAAGGGTCAATACTATCGACTTGCGTCGATGGTATCGACACGACATGTCACTGATCCGTGAGAAGAAATCAACGGCGATCGCTGCGTTAAGAGAGTCGATCCGTGGGACGGGTCGATACCATCGACACCCATCGATGGTATCGACGCGTCATCGATCAGGGCCCCCACATCAGGCTATCGACAACTGTCGATACTAGCGGAAGACGGATTGTGCTACAGGAGTCGATACCATCGACTCGCGTCGATGGTATCGACGGGCACACAGTAGCGACGGCTTCAGCTATAAAAGGGATGGATTGTTGTCATATGATGTCACACCTTCAGAGTTTTTCTCCCCCACTTGTGCCATGTGTCTTGTTGAGCGATCGGAGCCCGACTATGAGCATCCAAGGAGCGCGTTCTTCCCCGAGTCTTCATCGAGCGGAGATTGTCTTCTCCGACCTTCACCAAGCTCCATCTTCTATCTTTTCTTCCTCGACAATGGTGCATACCACCGGAGCATCTTCTTCACGCGTGACACCAATGGAGATCCCCATGTTCATCCCTCCACCTACGGCATCTATTCCTCGCTCGCGTATTGTCCATCCTTCTGCGGAGGTCCGGAAGGTCTACGAGGAACTGATGAAAAGAAAGATCGAGCCCACGCGTTATGTTGATCGGGAAATGATCTGTGAGTTGGGGTTTGACGCCAACCTCACCTACGTCTTGAAGGGGCAGGCAAGACACACTACCCGGAGGCCCGACGAGCTCGAGTACCATGCCGACGGCCAGCCTTTCTTCGGCGATTGGCCGACTTACAAGGAACTTGTGGCGGAGTTCATGGCATCATTGGAAATCAATGTGGTGCCCAACGACTTGATCACCACCGACAAAGAATGGAGAAAAGGGCGGGTGTCATTCAGACTCTACAACAACAACTACACCCTCACCCTCAACCAGTTTAATTCTGTATATAACTGGTATCATGACATCTACCAGCACCAGAGGCCAGACAACAAGACGGACTACGACGCCATCTTTACCCAGCTGGTGACTGCGCCTCCGGGCAAATCCGTGAGCTACCACAACGCTGCGGTAGCGGATTTTGAGCATCCGTTTGTGCTGATTCTTCACCGCATGCTCTGCACCACCCTGTTTGCTCGTGGTGATCTATCTCTCAGTAAGTTTCAAGAGACAGATTTGTTCTTCCTGCACAAATTGCTAAAGCACGAGGAGTGCAATTGGGGCGCATTTTTCTTGACACCACTTTGGAGGGCTCATTACACTTTGGAGGGCTCATTACACCACTGGCCCTCTACCTTGGGTTAGATTTCTCCCAGCTTACTCCCCTCTCCAACAGGAGCAAGGTCAACCTCCAGCATCTGCACCGCTCCAACCTCCTCCTGCTTCGTGATGGCTTGGCATATGCGCATTGCCATGTAAATCACACATATCAAGAATGTTCACTTCCAGACCCCATCTTCAACATTGAGGGCGCTCAGCATTTCTGATGGCCTGTCATCGCCATCGAGGACTCGGATGAAGATGGCGGCAATGACGACAATGACAGCGATGAGCATGAAGAGGAAGAGGAGGCTTTCACTCCTCTTCACGCACGAGTGGCACCCAGGAAGCGTCCTCGCATGCATCTGGGTGCATCTTCATCTCCATAGCCTCCGCCACCGAAGCCCTCTCCTCAAGGTGAGGATGTCTATTCCATGTAGGGGATGTACTCGATGCTGTAAGACATCCATCAGATGCAGCAGCAGCATACAGCATCATACGCCGGTATTCAGGATACCACGAACCGGCTATTAGATAACTGGAGGGCCATTTTTTAGAATGAGCGTATCCTCGTCGACAACCAACAAAACATCCACGACAGGTTGCATAGGATGGAGATGCAGCAGCAGCCCTTCTACGACAACTACTGGAGCCAAAATTATTTGGGGGGGGGGGGTATCCACAACCTCCACCAATGCCCCAGTATGATCCGAACTTTCAGGGGCAATACCCATCTTGGGACCCCACGGCCCCGCAGTACCCGCCTCCTCCTAAAGAATGATCAGTATCACTGTTCCACCTTTTAAGGTTGTTTTTGACTATGAGGCCATAGTCGAATTCAAGCTTAGGGGGGGAGTTGGAACATCTCTATCCTTTAGTTTTTAGTTTTTATTGTTTTGTCTTTTGTCATTTATTTCTCTTAGTTTTCGTTTGTTTGTAGGATCCACACTCTATCTAGTGTAATTGTGGATGTCTTAAGTCTTGTGTCATCTCGTTGCTTGTACATGGGAATCAGGGGCAAATTTAAAAAAAATTAGTGTTTTGAAAGCTTGTGTTGTTCAACGTTGAGCACATAGCTTAAGGAAATGATTGGGTTTGTCAACTCTAAAATAGGAAATCACAACTGTACATGCCTAGGATTCATGAAAAGTGGACGGAACTGGTTGTTTGAGCCTAAACTGATCAAATGATAATGAGACTTTAATTTGAAATGAGAGATAGAAACCTCTTAATTGCTACACAGGTCAGTAAGGAGGGACACATAATAATTTTCAAAGGTTTAGTCAATTAGTCTTGGGATCTATCCACCCCATTGTTTTCATACTCCACCTTAAGAACTAGAAGTACATTATGGTTTTAATCTTTTTGATTGCATCTCATGTAGATAGGTCTTGCATTGCAACTATTTCCACATATCTTGCATGAAAATAAAAAAAAATGGGCTAGTTATACATGCACATTATCCTTAGGTGCATGTCATTTAGTTGCATAATTATCATTTTGTAGCTGCATTCACATTTTTGTGCATAAAGTACATCATGCATCTTATGTCTTCTGAAACATTAACGGTGATGAACTTGTTCCATAGCTTTTGAATGCTTCAAATATATACGTTATACAAAAATAAGTGAGCCCGACATATAATTCATTGTCAGCTATGAAAATAAGGGCTTGAAGAAAAAAAATAAGAAAAAAAAAGTTTTGAAAAAAGAGAAAAAGAAGAAAAAAGTATTGAGAAGCAAGTAGAATGAGAGGGAGAAAGGAACATAGTCTCACCTGCATTTTAAGACGAATAAGTACATGATGTAGTTCTTTTAGATATTCCATCTCACCTTGAGATGGAATGAAAGTACATGCATCATTCCACCCAAATGTAGGCATTAGGGATTTACACTTGCATATGCATCATTTAGGTCATTTTTGCTTTGTGCATGTTAAAATTGTATAATGCTTCCATTTCTTTCACTAACCACCCATTCCATCTACCTGTTGCTCGAATTGGTAGGCCACCGTGATTTTGTCCTCACTCGTTAATACCTGGAGAGCTGCTTCCATGTAGATGGTAGTTAGGGAGAGCAACGTAGAATAGGAGATCACAAGATGCACTGAGTCTGAACCGGAGAATTTTATTATGTTAACTGCCTTACATGATAGTGTTCATCAATTTTGAGGTAGATATCTTTTATGGATGATTACTGTCGCCTTTAGGGTAATTATCATTCTGTGGTTAGTGAGGTCCGGAATGTGAATGTCTGGCGGGGATCATATGGTGATGTTTGTTGGGATGATCTGTTCTTTAGTTGACCCTCACAATTCTATTCTAAAGTTTAGTTGCTCGAGGACGAGCAATGTTCAAGCTTAGGGGAGTTTGATGCGATGATTTTGAGTCACATTTATAGACTTGTTTTACTTGTGTTTTATGCATTTATTGGTCATTTTGGTGGTTAATATTGCATAATTCATTTACTTTAGTCTATGACCCTTCTCAGTGTCAAATCTTCCTTATTTTAGTATTTTGCGCATAAATGATTACAATTATAAGTTTTATCTCGGCTTATGTGGTTTTGTGTTGCAATTTTAGGAAAAACGCATATCTGCAGTTGTCGATACCATCGACGGCTGTCGATACCATCGACACAACCACAGGCAGCCAGCCGCAAGGAGTAGCACAGAGTCGATACCATCGACAGGGAAGTCGATGGTAGTGACTTACCATCAGGTTGCTGGCGAGAAGACAGTCGATACTATCAACTACAAAGTCGATACTATCGACATGTGGAGCTTCAACGACGGTAAAGGGATAAAACCGACGCCTAAAGGTGTTGATACCATCGACCCGCGTCAATGGTATCGAGTCAGCATCAGGCGCAATGAAGAAAAGAAAAGAAGACTTGCCGATATCGCACAGGGTCAATACCATCGACTCGCGTCGATGGTATCGACACCGTCAGATGCAAGTTTGTTTCAGATCGATCTAAATCCGACGGCTGTGATATTTTTGCAATCTAACTCGGTGATTATACCTAATGACGGCGGTCGAGAGCAGGGTATCACGTCATTAGCCGTTGCACACGTCCCGAGAAGGTGTGGAGAGAAGAACGAAGCCTAGAAGCACGCCCCAGCCATTCCGGAAGCCGAAGAAGACGTTTTCCACCGCTGAAAGGTTGTAGATCGTGCATTCCATGCCGAGGAACGCTTGGATCTTCTCCGTTCAGGGGTTTCATTACTTATTCATGTTTTTCTCCATGTTTCCCTTTTTCTCAACCATGTTTTGCTCTGAGATGAACATGCGGTGCTTATCCCCTTTGTCTTTAGGACCGGGAGTAGCCCGGGGAAGCATTGTATGACATTTTTATCATAGTAATTCATAATTTATCTCTTAAATCTGTGGTATGATTTCGTTTTCATAATTATATTGTTATGCTTGATCACCATAATGATAATCTAATGCCTTTAATTACTTTGAAAGAAGAATTAACGGTTGAAAAGAGATGAAATTCACATTAATTAACAAATCCCTTGAACAAGGTCATGTAAGATTAATGGTGGAAACCCAGAGGTCGATTCTAATGCACCTAGTTTAGGGTATAGGTTACTACGACGGTGGAACTGACCTAGACATAGGTAGTGAATTGTACCACGACAGTGGACAATTCTGACTACAGGTCACTACCCGAATTGAGAGATGAACCTGAATTATTATATGGAAATTCATACAATGAAAACCCACGGTGAAACCGCAATCCTAAAGATCTCCATTTGAATTGATTAAACTAAACCCTTAATCAATTGTTTTGTTTTATTTTATTTTCTTTTATTTTTACAACAACTCTCAAACTCTTTTAATCGGTTTAGCTGATCGCAAATAGTTAGTAGTAGTCTACAAATAGTTCAGTGTCCCTGAGTTCGACTCGGGCCTCACAAGGGCCTATATTACATTGACGCATGCACTTGCGTTATACGCACGGTAAAAGCGTGTCATGGACTCATTTCAGGTTAAGGCATTGCTTGCTATAAGGTTACCTATAATCAATCACTTTAGGTAGTTCCCTTATCAGTGTATTAGTCACCATTCCATTATTAGGATTAGGGTCTCCCATACCATCACTCTTTACTAGGGCTAGGGTTTTATATACCATCACTCTTCATTAGGGTTAGGATTTCACATATCATCACCCTTCATTAGGGTTGGGATTTCACATAGCATCACCCTTCATTAGGGTTTGGATTTCACATATCATCACCCTTCATTAGGGTTTGGATTTCACATATCAACACCCTTCATTAGGGTTTCTCATGGAATCACCCTCAATTAGGATTTCTCATGGAATCACCCTCAACTATGGTTTCTCATGGAATCACCCTCAACTAGGGTTTCTCATGGAATCACCCTCAATTAGGGTTTCTCATGGAATCACCCTCAATTAGGTTTTCTCATGGAATCACCCTCAACTATGGTTTCTCATGGAGTCACCCTCAATTAGGGTTTCTCATGGAATCACCCTCAACTAGGGCTTCTCATGGAATCACTCTCAATTAGGGTTTCTCATGGAATCACCCTCAATTAGGGTTTCTCATGGAATCACCCTCAATTAGGGTTACATCCTTACCCTATATTAGGGTTAATGTTCATCAATCTTCTTAATTAGGGCTTCATGATCACTTCATCAAAGATCTTACCCTAAAATCTTAGTTTATTCATATTGAATGTGTTTGAGGCTTATCCATTACATGATTGTCATACATGTATGGATTACTCTCTCTCTCATCCTCTCTAGGATGTTGACTATGTCAAACTTGGATAGTTTAGGTCAACCACCACTTTAAATTAAATACATTCAATTAAGGTTGACATAGTGTATTGAAATATTGCTTACTTAAGCTTTAAGGATTAACCCATCTAGGGTTACCAATCACTTAGTACCTTAAAGGTACAACCCTAATGATTATCTTTGAGATAAATCAGTAACAACCATAGGGTCATTTTATCTTTCATCACCTTAGGTTTCCAATTGACTTAATCACATTGAAACATCCAAACGTTCTTGACCATTGATGCTCCAAACGGTTTGAAACCATTTGAATCCAAACGGTCCTGAGACCGTTTCACCCCAAACGGTTTCAAGACCGTTTGGACTCAAATGGTATTAAGACCGTTTGGTCCAAACTACCCTTGAATTCAAAAGTCCAAAAGAGGTACTTCTTCAACTAAACTGATTAGGGTTTTTCATCAACAATTCCTTCATCAATTGGATCATTGAAGTTCATCAATGTATGGTCCTTGGATCTTCAACCCTAAATTGCAACCATTAATCATCAAAATGGTTTTGGTTGACTTTGTTCAAATGGTTTGAAACTGTTTAAGGCTCCAAACGGTTTTGACCTAAATGTCCAAACGGTTTAAAACTGTTTAAAGCTCCAAACAGTTTTGAACTTATTTGTCCAAACGGTCAACCCAACCCCAAATGGTCAACTCAAGTATGTTAAAACAGTTTGAAACCATTTAAGGCTCCAAACGGTCAACTATCCCATTCGGTCAACATGCCCAAACGGTTTGGGGTTCAACCTCCAAACGGTTTGCAAACTGTTTGATCACCAAAACGGTTTGGTGAAAACCGATTGCAACTAGATCTTATTGAAATGTGTTCTTAAGATGATGTCATCATCATCAAGATTCAACCCCTAGAATTCTATTGCCATTTCATGGTAGTTTCATCAATTAATCAAAGAAATTTCAAGAAGAACAATTGAACATATTGAATTGAGGAAATGAATTCAATAACAATGAATAAGGGTTCAAGTTATATAACCCACCTTCAATTGAGCTTCAAAGCTCCAAGCTTCACGTCAACAATGATGTATGAAGCTTCTTAAACTATCCCAAGGCTTATCCTCAAGCTTTTGAGTGAAACGATTGGCTAGAGTTGAAGATTGAGTGAAGAAAAGAAGAAATCAAGCATTGATTTGTGATTTCCACCATGAAATCAAGGTGAACAAAGGTCAAGAAGCTTACCAACAGGTTGGGGGTCGTCCCCCTGTTGCTCCAAGCTCCCTTGATAGTTTTTTCAAGCAATAAGTGAAGGTGGATTCGAAATTCCCCTTTCAAGCTATGGATAAATGAGCTTATATGCATTTTTATTAAAATTCATTTAAGAGAGAGAAAGTAGGAATTATCTCCTCCATTTTCCTTGCCACTTGCCCCCTTCCCTTCCTTTTTTACGAGGATATCTTATTTTCCTCTTATTCCTCTCAATTATCCATGATTTAAATAAAAGCAAATTAAGCACCTTAAATCATATTATAATAATATCCATAAGTGAGTGGATATTTCTTTTTCTTATAATAATGTGAGTGGGTTCTTCACCTCCTTAAGATATTTTCGTTGCCTTTGCAAGGCACAAGGACGTCCACATATATGGATTTCAACCAACATAATTTTGGTTGAAGAGCACTTCAATTAATATATTTATTTTTGCATTAAATTGAAGTAAATTTCCAATTATGCTTAAATCTTGATTATTTTAATATCAAGATTCTCTCTCCTCCAAAGTGATTCAAATGAGATGCCCCTCTCATTTTATTTACTCTACATGATACCAAGAAACATTAGGGACTCTATAGAAGTGGTATTTTGCATATTGAACCCTAAGTTTTGGGTAAATTACACATTACACCAAAACTAGGTTTTAATGCACAAACATTGCTTTATCAGTTCTTTCTTGGTACTCAGGATACCACAGGCCATACCTCTACATCATATTCATTCTCATGATGCTTCAACACATGAGGAACATCTTATCATGTAACATTTGCAATTTAACCCCTCAACTTGGGTAATTTGCACTTTAGTCCAACATAAGCAAAACGTTATTTCAACATTATTCGAAAAGGACTAAAATTGAAACATAAGTTCCTCTTGAGCCTTAATTACTTTTAAAAAGATAATATCAAGCATATAATTATCTTTCTTAAACAAAACACCTAGGGTTAAAGCATAACCCAGGTCAGGGATATTACAATTATAAACCCCTAACAAGGATTTTGTCCCCGAAATCCCAGATAAAAGGAGACAGATATTATTCATTCTTTATATCATCAAGTCTCCACATAACATCTCATTGTTATGGAGACACCATATAACTTTGATCAATACAAAGTTCTTCCATACAAAATTCTCATAGAATCAAACACACAGGACACATACTCCACTGTCCTTTCATTATTGACTGTGGAGTTAATTCCGTGTTAGGTAACACTTTTCTTATTTAGATAGAGGTTATTTGTTAATTTAATTTGATAAACTTTTCTTGCAATAATTTTACAATTATTCCTTCAAATAGTTCATTCTCATCAATGTTATGTTTATGCAAAGAATAAACCCCTAACATATGATGTCCATACTACATTAGGTAACTGGACTGATTCTACAGTTAACCATTCCAGGTAACCATCATAAAATAGCCTGATATTTCTCAGATACCAAATCCCTTACCTTGGTATTTAACTCATGTGTTGATAACACATCACATCCTCATCTTCCTTTTTGTTTATAAGTTGATTTATAATTAAATCAAATTCCTCTATATATCAATTAGAATGTGGTAGAAATATCCATGCCACATCTCCTTCTTGATTAGGCTTCTTTGGGTTGTTTCAGAATGAATACTTGATCAGAGTAATTAGAAAGATAACAATCTAGGTATGTCATACTTACCTTGCCTTCAATAAGTGAATACCTGGCCAGGGTATATTAAGAACTAAAATTAGGTAGTATGCATTTATTTTATTTTATTTTATGTTTTTATCTCTTTAAATTTGATATACTTAATATCTCAGATTTTCTCTGAGTTTCTTTTTCATATCTTCCCTTCCTTAATGAAGAAAGAGAAATTTCAAAACATATAAAAGAATATTAAACTGAACACAAGTTTTCATCCTACTTATCTCTTCCTCATTTTCTCAAAGGATTATACAGATGAACTAAACAACACTACCTTTCTTATAGTAGAGAGTAGAGGATATTTTAAAATAGAAAGTTTTATCTTGACATGTCTACCTCTCACAAGTTATCTAGTGTCTTGTCTGTTGGGTCACCTCATCACTTTCTATTTGGACATTGCCACCTCAGATGTCCTCTCTGTCCACATCTATAGCAAGCTCGGAGCATCTTAGGTGACTGTTGTTTGGGTGCACTACATTGTTGTTGAGTCAGTACTACTGAAATCTTTGATTGCTTAATACCACCAATTCCTTATTCCTGTGACTGTTTAGACTTCCTTTTAAGGTCTGTCTCATGTTTCTTTTTCATAGACCCTTCTATCATTTGAATTGACTCTACAAATGTGACAAAGCTCTCTCTACTTTCTAGGGCAGATGTCGGAATAGACATTTCAGCATTCAGTCCCTTCTCAAAATGTTGAATCTTTTCTTCCTCAGTAGCATCCATTTGAGGACAAAATCGCAAAATTTCCATAAACTTGACCTCATATTCATTTATTGACATGGCTCCCTATCGAATTTTCTCAAACTGTGAGATCTTTTCATCTAAGTATGTCCTTGGAAAATACTTATTGATGAATTCTCGAAGAAATTCCTCCCAATTAACATCTTCGTCATTCCTTTTTATTTCTTCTATGCCCACCAATGTCCAGCACTACCCTTCAAAAGGTATACAACATGTTTAACTTTGTCAGCCTCTGGGATACTAAGGATCTTAAAAGTTTTTTCTAACTCAGTGAGCCATAAATCTGCATCTACTGGGTCAGATGTCCCAACATATTCTATGGATCCAACACGACGTAGTCATTCAAAAGTCTTACTAGACCCATATCCCTCATTGGTAGTTGGTGCCCCGGGTGGTGGTACCGGCATCCGGTCTGTTATATGCATCACTGCAGTCATGAATTGCCCAAAAAGAGTAGAAAAATCTGGGTTTCTCATCATGACCTCATCAATAGGGGGATTCACATGCACTGTTTCTTCTCTTGCCTGATCCATGGAACCTTCTACTAGTGCAGCAACATTGCTCTCAGCAACGTGTTCCTCGTATTCTCTAGACATCTTGGAGTTATATGTCTTCTTTTGCATAAGCAGAAGGCACTATAAGATATACTGAGGTACACTTAGAACATACTCGATACCTTAGTCCAATGTCTTTGTAGACTCAGCAAACCTAGAGCTCTGATACCACTAAATTGTGGTGAAGCGTTCAAAATATACGTCATTAACTAAGCGGAAGTGATCACTAACAGCGGATTACTGAAAATCACTAAAAATTTAAACTTTTTGCAAAGATATCCATACACAAGAAAACTCTTTTATCAAGATCCAATGTATTTCATTTACATCCTGGTTCATGAGTAAACATTATGTACCATTCTTTCTTCAGGATTACAAGCATCATCTGTTATGTTAACAACTAAACACATACAGCATAAGAACCACAAAGCATCAAGCCAAAATCTCAGATTGATTTATTAAAAACACTAGTTTCTAACTCCGAGGACCTGAGAGTACAGAGACGACACATAGGACTTCTATCTACAAGACACGACAGACAGTACACTCAACCTGCGCTGTCACTGTTGTCACTGCTACTGCTGATGTTCTTCCTATGCAAGATATTCTCAGTCTCCTCCGTACTCGTACACCTAAAAATGTTGGATCCCACAGGGGTGAGACAATTGTAATTGCCCCAGCGAGAGATATAACACTCTGCCAAAAACATTATTATTGCAGTTTAATGATATAAAACTGGGCAGAGGATAAGTAGTTTAAAGCATTCTCATCTTTTAAAGCATTGCAACTATTTATGATAGAACAATAGATCATCTATTATAATAATAAGGAATAGGAAGAACATGTATATCATTTATCCATCATATTATACCATCATTTCAAACTTCTCTTGTGACACTCATTATCTTGATATGTCACCCATAAGACATTCTTGTTTCAATATGTTGGCCTTAGCCAATCTGCTAAACAGATATGGGATTATATCTACCATGTACTCATATATCATTAATACAGGCATTGGGTTATTACCAATTCTATGTCATCATTACAGGCATTGGGTTATTACCAATCCTATGTCATCATTACATGCATTGGGTTATTACCAATCCTATGTCATCATTACAGGCATTGAGCCTCTGCCAGGTATTGGACTCTTCCAAACCTGATTACACCGCCAGGCATTGGACACTACCAATCATGATTTCACAGCCAGGCATTGGACTTTAACCAACCCTCATTACAGGCATTACACCTCTGCCAGGTATTGGACTTTAACCAATCCTGATTACACAGCCAGGCATTGGACTCTAACCAATCTTGATTACACAGCCAGGCATTGGACTTTAACCAATCCTGATTACTCAGCCAGGCATTGGATTCTAACCAATCTTGATTACACAGCGAGGCATTGGACTTTAACCAATCCTGATTACTCAGCCAGGCATTGGACTCTAACCAATCCTGATTACACAGCCAGGCATTGGACTCTAACCAGTCTTGATTACACAGCCAGGCATTGGACTCTAACCAATCCTGATTACACATCCAGGCATTACACCTGTGCCAGGTATTGGACTTTAACCAAACCTGATTAGACAGATCATGGAATATAAATTCCTTTAACTCATCATTGATCATCACATCATACTCTAGGCTCTGAACCCTGAGGTTAGCCTTCATAGTTTTTCACCTTCTTTATTGAATACAATTGTTCCTTTTATTAAGTTTATTAAAACATTATCATTTCATACAATAAACTTTTATAATCATCTTGGTACCTCTCGCTATGCCACAATTATTCTCATGGCTCATAAGGTCCATAAAGCATCTTGTCACCTCTCACTAGGCAACATCTAACCATATAGCTCACAAAGCCATTAAACATCTTGTCACCTATCACTAGGCAACATCTAATCATATGGCTCACAAGGCCATTAAACATCTTGTCACCTCTCACTAGGCAACAATAACATATTACCTCATGTAATACAATAGTAACACCACTATTCCCTCAATAGGGTTAGGGCTTACTATTCACATCACATTAGGGTTTCTCATGTCCCATTACCCAATTTAGGGTTAGGGTTTCCCATCTCACATTAATTAGGATTTCATATTTATCAAATAAACCTTAATATATTTCTCCACACCTCCAGGAGCATCCATTAACATCTCGAGTATTCAATCATGTTCATTTATCATTAAATGATTATCATTACAAGGTATGAGTTCATTTCTCATCCTTATCATGGTATGATTACATCATACTCAATATTTTGTCTTAACCCCATTCTCAAGGTATATTAGCCTATACTTATCAAAGTATATCAAACTCATTACATTTCATTATAACAATTACATAACACACTTCATGTGTTTCTTATCCAAGTATATTGGATTTGAGGTGCATCAAGGTATATCAACCCTGGAATGCTAAAAGTGATATCTATCATATCTTGATGTATCACTTTCCTCATCACTTCCAACTTTCTTGAGTTATCAACTTATCTTGGATTAAGGTATTACCCATCTTAATACTTTCATCCACTAACCTATCACTTTTATCATGAAGTGCATAGGTCACACACAAGAATGGTCCAACTATCTTCAATGATACGGACTCATTTCAGGTTAACGCATTGCTTGCTATAAGGTTACCTATAAGGTTTGGATTTGACATATCATCACTCTTCATTATATATCATCACTCTTCATTAGGGTTAGGATTTCACATATCATCACCCTTCATTAGGGTTAGGATTTCACATAGAATCACCCTTCATTAGGGTTTGGATTTGACATAACATCACCCTTCATTAGGGTTTGGATTTCACATATCAACACCCTTCATTAGGGTTTCTCATGGAATCACCCTCAATTAGGGTTTCTCATGGAATCATCCTCAACTAGGGTTTCTCATGGAATCACCCTCAACTAGGGTTTCTCATGGAATCACCTTCAATTAGGTTTTCTCATGGAATCACCCTCAATTAGGGTTTCTCATGGAATCACCCTCAACTAGGGTTTCTCATGGAATCACCCTCAATTAGGGTTTCTCATGAAATCACCCTCAACTAGGGTTTCTCATGGAATCACCCTCAATTAGGGTTTCTCATGGAATCACCCTCAATTAGGGTCTCTCATGGAATCACCCTCAATTAGGGTTACATCCTTACCCTAGATTAGGGTTACACCTAGCATTGCCCTAGATTAGGGTTAATGTTCATCAATATTCTTAATTAGGGTTTTATGATCACTTCATCAAAGATCTTACCCTAAAATATTAGTTTATTCATATTGAAGGTGTTTGAGGATTATCCATTACATGATTATCCTACATGTATGGATTCCTCTCTCTCTCTCATCCTCTCTAGGATGTTGACTATGTCAAACTTGGATAGTTTAGGTCAACCACCCCATTAAATTAAATACATTCAATTAGGGTTGACATAGTGTATTGAAATATTTCTTACTTAAGCTTCAAGGATTAACCCATCTAGGGTTACCAATCACTTAGTACCTTAAAGGTACAACCCTAGTAATTATCTTTGAGATAAATCAGTAACAGCCATAGGGTCATTTTATCTTTCATCACCTTAGGTTTCCAATTGACTTAATCACATTGAAACATCCAAACGTTCTTGACCGTTGATGCTCCAAATGGTTTGAAACTGTTTGAATCCAAAAGGTCCTGAGACAGTTTGACCCCAAACGGTTTCATGACCGTTTGGACTCAAACGGTCTCAAGACCGTTTGGTCCAAACTACCCTTGAAACTGAAAGTCCAAAAGAGGTACTTTTTCAACTAAACTGATTAGGGTTTTCCATCAACAATTCCTTCATCAATTGGATCATTGAAGTCCATCAATGTATGATCCTTAGATCTTCAACCCTCAATTGCAACCATTAATCATCCAAACAGTTTTGGTTGACTTTGTTCAAATGGTTTGAAATCGTTTAAGGCTCCAAATGGTTTTGAACTTATTTGTTCAAACGGTCAACCCAACCCCAAACGATCAACTCAAGTATGTTCAAACGGTTTGAAACCGTTTAAGGATCCAAACAGTCAACTATCTCATTTGGTCAACATGCCCAAATGGTTTGGGGTTCAACCTCCAAACGGTTTGCAAACCGTTTGATCACCAAACAGTTTGGTGAAAACTGATTGGATCATTTTGTTGAAACCGATTGCAACTAGATCTTATTGAGATGTGTGCTTAAGATGATGTCATCATCTTCAAGCTTCAACCCCTCGAATTCTACTACCATTTCCATGGTAGTTTCATCAATTAATCAAAGAAATTTCAAGAAGAACAATTGAACATATTGAATTGAGGAAATGAATTCAATAACAATGAATAAGGGTTCAAGTTATATATCCCACCTTCAATTGAGCTTCAAAGCTCCAAGATTCATGTCAACAATGATGGATGAAGCTTCGTCAACTATCCCAAGACTTAACCTCAAGCTTTTGAGTGAAAAGATTGGCTAGAGTTGAAGATTGAGTGAAGAAAAGAAGAAATCCAGCATTGATTTGTGATTTCCACCATGAAATCAAGGTGAACGAAGGTCAAGAAGCTTACCAACAGGTTGGGGGTCTTCCTCCTGTTTCTCCAAGCTCCCTTGGTTGTTTTTGCAAGCAAGAAGTGAAGGTGGATTCGAAATTCCCCTTTCAAGCTATGGATAAATGAGCTTATATGCATTTTTATTAAAATTCATTTAAGAGAGAGAAAGTAGGAATTATCTCCTCCATTTTCCTTGACACTTGCCCCCTTCCCTTCATTGGTTATGAGGATATATTCTTTGCCTTTTATTCCTCTCAATTATCTATGATTTAAAGAAAAGCAAATTAAGCACCTTAAATCATATTATAATAATATCCATAAGTGAGTGGATGTTTCTTTTTCTTATAATAATGTGAGTGGGTTCTTCACCTCCTTAAGATATTTTCATTGCCTTTTCAAGGCAAAGGGACGTCCACATATATGGATTTCAACCAACACAATTTTGGTTGAAGTGCACTTCAATTAATATATTTATTTTTGCATTAAATTGAAGTAAATTTCCAATTATGCTTAAATCTTGATTATTTTAATATCAAGATTCTCTCTCCTCCAAAGTGATTCAAATGATATGCCCCTCTCATTTTCTTTACTCTACATGATGCCAAGAAACATTAGGGACTCTCTAGAATTGGTATTTTGCATATTGAACCCTAGTTTTTGGGTAAATTACACATTACACCAAAACTAGGTTTTAATGCACAAACATTGCTTTATCAGCTCTTTCTTGGTACTCAGGCTACCACAAGCCATACCTCTACATCATCTTCATTCTCATGATTCTTCAACACATGAGGAACATCTTATCATGTAACATTTGCAATTTAACCCCTCAACCTGGGTAATTTTCACTTTAGTCCAACACAAGCAAAACATTATTTCAACATTATTTGAAAAGGACTAAAATTGAAACATAAGTTCCTCTTGAGCCTTAATTACTTTTCAAAAGATAATATCAAGCATATAATTATATTTCTTAAACAAAACACCTAGGGTTAAAGCATAACCCAGGTCAGGGATATTACATCAATGGTACAGGTACTAGTTATTTGATCAAGTTTATATTAAGATAACTCCATTTATGTATATGTATATTAATTATTATTGTTTTTAACAAGTGTTACCCCCATTACATTTGGTTTGTGGTTCTTTTCTAGACTATAGGCACTCATGTTATTACTTTATAAGGAGGGATTTGATTGATTCACTCAAAACACCACAAATCCTTCATATATAGCTCAAGCATTCCTACTATCACAACATGTTCACAGCCCCTTTCTCTAATATCATTTTCCAACCCAAGAAAATATGGATGATAGTATAGACATCACCATTAATCACGCCTGAAAGAGATGTAAAGACTCATGGAACTGTACTCCACAAGGTGGTTATGCCCATTAATTAGAAATATACATCTATAAGTTGTTATGTTGAGATTCATGTGCAATTTCCCATAGTGTATCTAGATATTTACAATATTGTATGGAGAATTTTGATTGGTAGTCATGTTTTATGTTTGAAGATCAATCTCATCAACCTTGAATATGTCATGGCAAGCTCAGTCAATAAGGTTCAGATATCCAGGTTTCACTAGTAGTCATGTTATTGATATTAACTCCATTCTTTATTCATTCATAATGCCCATACAATGGTATCTACATAATATTACAGCTTTTTACTATTCATTTTTTCGTGTTCACATTTGATGAATGCAGGTACTACACACCACGAGAATGACCATAATGGGATGCTCTCCTGCAACAATATTGATGATGTTCACTATTCAAATAAGGGATCATTATCGTTTGTGTCTCTTCTAAATGTCTCATATGATGTTGCATAATCATAGCACTTTAGATCTATTATGTCACTATCATAACTTTTTGTACTTGCATAGTACTTTTCATATGGAGTCCTCCCTCTTCTTTTTTACTTCCAGTGCTTTTTATGACCATCACAACGGTCTAACTTATCTTTGATACTAAGGTTAGTACTTTTTGTACATGCCTTTTGTCTTCCTTTTTACTCAAAATCATCCTTTGCAGAAGTCAGTATTAGCTTCTTTTATATGAATGAATGCTACTTATATAAAAAAAATCACTAGAACAAGCATGTTGCAATCTAAGTGTTTCAGACAACTCCAACACAATTTTTTCTTGATCAACTTTAAAAATAGACATTATGTATACTTCTAGTATAAGTACCCATAAGTTACCCCATATGCAAAGATTCCAATTTCATTTGAGATTTCATAACTCTTACAACATTTATAATGACTGAAATCTTAATTAATCTTGTTCGACTATCACCTACACAAATTTATTTACATAAACACCTTCATTTCAAGTGGTGGAGGATCCAAAAAAGTCACCATAGGAGGGGGGTCGAGTTATATGATCTTGTTATATGTTTTCATAGGGGATCTAAGTAAAACAAACTCACTATTCTTTTTTACAGTTAAAAAATATATAGACAAGAGGATTCAAACCTAGGTATGTAAACTTCATTGTAGCCACAAATACCAAGCAAACTTTTATTTGTTCTCATACAAGAGAAATACATATATGTATTGCATTTTGATATATATATATATATATATATATATATATATATATATATATTGATGAATACATATTTCTATATTTTTAGTCGGGGGTAGAGCCCAAATATTCCCCGTCCTAGATCCGCCTCTGGTCCGATGCAACTTCAAATGAGATGGGTTACAATTTTATCAAAATATGTAGTAAGTTTCTTTTTCTTTCCCCTTTTTGTAACTGAAAGGTGTGATTACGAGAGTCTTTTATTACTCTTGATGTTCTTTTATGTTTTGCCATTCTCATTATTTTTGCATTTTATGTTTCGTCTTTAAGGCATCCATCCATGTATTCTTCTTCTTTTTAGTTATGGAAACACTAAATGATTTAACATTCTTAACAACTTCATTCTTGGAGCGGAATACCACCTTTTGTTGAATGATGATAGGAGCCTAATACTTTTCTAGATGAATGGATTAATAATTGGTGCCTTTCACATAAGCTATGCTCCATATATCATATGTTTCATGGTTTAATAGTCACTCTTTATGCTTCTTGTTTACCATCACACTACACATGGTGGAAGCTCTGTCTCATTATCAACTTTAATCCCACTTCTCAAGTCCAAAGAACTACACAAAAGGTTTGATATAGAAAAATGATTTGGATAATACATTGGATATTAGCATCAAGGTTGTTGATTTTCCAGATAATCAAACCATGGAAGTCTTTGTTTTCACATCATTGATCTCTATCAATGCAATAATGATTGACAATCATCTCTTGATTTAAATATTTTTACTAAACCTTACTTATGGAAAGAGAAATAGAAAACATATGCTTTTCAAAATTCTTTCTTGAGACATGATTCCTTCAAAAAGTAACATCATAGTTGTATAATTCTTGTAAAATAAATATTTCTAGAAATATGTTTGGTTAGTTATTTTATAGTTACAATATGTTTCATATTATATTTGCTAAATATAAATTACCATTATGGATTATTGACAATTTATTCAAAAACATCAAATAATAACAATATTGAAGCTTAAGCATCCCTAGTTAAATACTTATTGGTTTTCTTACAAGTTTTGAAATCTATATTTCAATAACTTCACTAGTTACACAATTCTTCAGTGTGGTTTCATATTGTGAGACTAAAATTCCACTGATAAGAGTTTTTATTGTTGAGATGTAATTTTGTTGATTATTTCTTGTATAATGCAACATAGATACATATATATAAAAAACTAGGGAGTGACAGGGTCAATATGGAGAAGGGGAATGATTATAAGTATATTGGGGTTATTGATAACTAGTAGCATGTAGTTTGCAACTATCCCACCATTGGGTTGTCCATGACTTGTTGTGATGCTTTTAATATTGATGACTGACTACATAAGAAATTAGGATGATGGCATCCGATGAGGATAAACCCACATGTAAGAAGTGTATAACTACAAGGTAAAGCCTATATAAATAGTTAATTTCATATATAAAGAATAAGGTATTAAATCTACAAGTGTTTGTTAAGGGTTGTGGGACCGATAAATAAACTTGTCATTTAATTTTTCTAAGGTAAAACAGTTACCATCATTAAGATAAAAGCCATATGTCATACACATAGTTTTGAAGTTCAAATTTACACCAAGGATAAGGAAATAATGGTATAATTGGATACATATAAGACTCTTTAGTCTCCATTATTCCCCAATGTGCTTGAATAAGAGGCTATTAAATAGAACCAACCCATATATTGGGTTGCATTTTTAGGGGAGATACATCTTCCATCAAGACCAAAGCAGTTGACACCTTCAGTATTATCTCAAACTTTTAGCACATCATGATATGATACTAACCACAAAAAATATATGATACTATCCATAGAAAAAGCAAGCTAAAAACCTTGATCAAGGTCAAGAAAATTGGGAAAATTAATCACCTGACCACCTCCACACACTGGAAGGACTAATAGATATAGTCTAAAAATTTTACTATGATGCCAATCAAATGCAACCCAAAGCCAATGGAACTACCCAAAAGAACACAACAAACCCAATAATAAAATAAAGGATAATGGAGGGAGAAGACATGAAACTTGGAGTATTTATAATAGGAAGGTTGGACACTATCATCCCACCTTCGGCGGTAGTTGAAGACCAAGATGGAAACTAAGAAACGGCCACCAAAGAACCTTTCTCTCACATGATACTAGTTATTTCAGATAAGGGATCCTTGACTATCCCCAAACAAATAAGAGAAGAGGCGAAAGATCTAGGTGATCAAGTAACACGTACAAAAAAATCCACAAAGCACCAGTTGAGGAAGAAGGACCTAGGAGAGGGATGAATATCATCACTGTTTAGGCCCCTCCCCCTAAGATGGGGAAATTAAAAACCCTACCTTAAGTCTCCCAGATACAAGACCTTATTATGCTTCTTCAACTCCAACATTTGTCACTACAAACTTGTTAACAAAAATATTGCATTTCAAGGTCAAGTCAAGAAAGTTTGATCTTTGAAGAAATGACTTCCATAGATAGTTGATGTCGTTCATATTAGGTATCATTTTTATTAGGAAAATCTAATGAATGGGTAAATTCACTCAATGTGGTTGACTATAAGAGGTTATTATATGTGAAAGGTGATTTTAAAAGATTACTGAAGATGCATATGTTTGAATGTTTCTCTGTTACATTAATCATGCTTGGTGAATCGGGATTGTAGATATTAAATTGTTCCCTAAGTTAATTTTCTTTTATCATATGTTTACCAAGTAAGAATGGTCTCTAAATATCATATTAAATGTTTTCACATGTTTTTTCCAAAAAAAAATTGTGTATTTAAATATTTATCAAGTTGATATCTTATCTAAATGTAGTTTCACGAGCTTATACTTTTCTCTTGCATTTTGTATTTTGTTATCCTCCATAATATATGATTATCCAACTAAACCTCTCTCTACGGTTTCCCTTTCCCAATCATATGTCTCTTTGTAGGTTAATGTCCCACATTGTATGCTTGACGTGCATGATTATTAGTATTGCATTGACAAAAGTATGACTGTTGTATTTTGATATGTATCTGTTAAAAGATGTACATGATGTAAGTAAATAATTGCATAAGGGTGTCATACGGTTCCTCAAAAATACCTTATCTCATGATTGGTTTTCACGATGGTATATAATGGACTATTTTTTCTCATAGTTACTCATTATTAATGGAAAAAGTATAAGATACTAAAATCAAATTTGAACATGTCTTAAATAATACTTGGTACCTTGTTCATGAACATATAGTAATAAAAGTAATATACTAGGTGTTGGATTCAAAGCCTTTGAAGGAAGGTTAGCAAAGAAAATAACAATAATGTAACCTTGGTCACAAATCTTATGTTCATGCATTCAATTCTCATTTTTTAAGTATAAAAGGGTTTTGTATTGTTTAATCATTACTCTTTCATTTGATCTAGCATTTCCCCTTAACATAATAAAAGGGGATGTGGATGTCCAATTCCTTAACATATTTTATGAGAATTTTAAATTTATCATCAACAGTATGAAGTTATGCTTTGTTGGAAAATAGTACAATGTATCTTATTTTATATCACAAGAGAAACGAGAAGAACATATTTGACGATGTCATATCTTTTTAAGTTTAAAAAGGAAGATATGCACTTCCTTGTGTGATATTGATGGCGGAGACAATGAATTGACCAATTTGGACCTCTAGTTGGTGGATCGAGTCCTCTTGGTTTAGTATGTTTTAGATTTCAATATTGATTAAATTTACAAATTTTACGGCTACGAAATTTAATCTCAACCTATATTGAAATGTTATATTGTCTTCATATCTTCTGTTCCATGTGATGTAAGAAAAAAGTGTTTTATGTTTTTGTGACTTGATCTTATTCAAGAAGGCAAAGATGTACCCTTTTGTATTGTTGGTGCTATCAACAAGAGGGACAGTTAGGTCATCCAAATAATGGGTCGAGGCCTCTTGATCTTGCATGTACTAGTTGTTGGAATTGATACATTAATAGGTATTTTTTTCTCCCCTAACAAATCATCATTACTCATTGGGTCTTGTAAATTTCACTAAGAGAAAGTCGACTTTTACATAACCCTTAGTAGTAATAGAGGAGTTAGCTATCTTTATAAATCATTAATTATGGAATATAACTTGATAACAGAACTAGTAATTTTTGTAGATCTTTCTAGAGTACGATGATTGGTTAGTGTATCGTTGTGAATGACTCAAGACCCTAGTTTGAATCCCCTTATTCATAATATTTAATATTAAGAATTCTCTTACCAGAATGATGTGTCTCTTATCGTTCCACAAGCCACTAAAATCAAATCCTAGTATTACATCAAATATAGGATGAAAAGCACAATCACAAGTAGGTGAATCTTATTCCAATATAGATTAAGGTTCAAACCCACAATTCAATGTTTTTAAGAAAACTAGATTATTGGTTAGTTTAAAAAAGGATGATCGACAAGAAATGGGTTGATTCATTAGTTATACTAATGAGTAGTATTAAAGAAATGAACAAATTTGGCTTTTTATAAGATATTTTCGGTTTCACCAGTACTTGACTTCCTCTTGCTCTTTGTGATTGGTAGTTTCTATAAAATCCATCAAGGCAATTGATATGTTATGCTTATCTCAAATTCAAGCGTCACAAAAACCAAAAAATATCACTCCTATGACACTCATGATAATTAGAATAACCTATATGTGTCTTCCTACTAGGCATTTATTTAGTGATGCATCATGATTCTAGCATGAGCTCTCTAATTTCAGTGATATTTTTCATGCCATCTTAACATCGAACAACCAAACACACAAGCAATACGGTTATCAGACACATAATGTGGCAACAAATGAGATATCCATAACTAAATAAGTTCCATATAATATCAAGCCTAGAGGAAACAAGAGAAAAATGGGTAGTGAGATACTCTTGACAACCTAGTAAGGAAAAATATTGATTGCACATGGTTGTGGTGCAATAATAAAGAGTTTGATAGAATGATATATTGAACACAAATAAGATGCATAGAAAATATGATTAGTGTTGTGTGTTTCTAATCTTAAATAACAACTTTGGGCACTGGAATCTCTAACTTTACTGCTCCCCAAGAAATAAGTGTCCTTTCGTTCATGCTCTCTCAAAAATGAGGGCCATAATGCGACAGCCCCAAAGGGTGTTTAGGGATGTATCTAAATGACCTAGCCCACAAATAGAACATGTGGGGTCATAGTAGTTATTTGCATCTCAAATCTATAACTTGTGGTGCATTGTTAGCCGATCGGCTAGCAGATTTTTGCAAATTTTTATTAGTCCTATGAGTTATGGTTAATGGCTAGTTTTGTTATTTATTTGGCTATTTGGGACAAAAAGGTCATGTAAAATTTGGTTCTTACTAACAGTTTGGACAAGAATTATGGGAAGTCATTTGTGTTCTTGAATTGCTTAGGCAAACAACTAGTTCTACTCTATCTAACTATTAATTTTATTTTGTTGAATATTGTTTTGGTATGTAAGATCCTAGCCGATTGTGTAATAATGCAATCATTCTTCTAGCTGAACTTGGAGACTCAATCTGTCTTTCTTGACTTCATTGGGAACTACCTATGTTAAATAATTGGTTGGTGTTGCATGGGGGCATTTTCAGGGCACCTAAAGGTGCACTTAGAACATATTTGTGATGCCAAGACCTCCCTTGGCATAAACCCAAGATTCCTACAACCCAAAAAATATATATATATTCAGTTATAATCAACACAAATTAATACACATATCAATTGTAAAATTTAAACATATAATAATAGAATAAGTAGAAAGTAAGAATGATATTCAATTGAAACATAATGAATATACATTCATCCCCAAGATTGAATGTTTATCGTCCTCAAGTAACTCAAAATTTCAAAATTCTCCAATCAGATACTCTCAATCTAGTGTGTATTATGATGGCTAGCGAGGGGCGTGAGGGGGCAGGTGGCGGCGTACAGGGTGATTTCTGGAAAACCCTAGAGGACGACGGAGGTGGAACGAGCGGTAAGTCTCGGGTGTCCAGCTCCGTTAACATGCCAGCAAGATCTACGGATCACTCAAACCTACATAAAGTAGGGATTAATCTAACCTATAAAGGCATGCATGGAAGCACAACCAGCGACACAAAGACCCAAACATTCAATATGGAGACCGATCAAACTCTCTACAATGATTTCGATTACACTATGGATGATGGCAACCCTTTCCCGGCGGATGATAGCCCTACGCCAAGGACAAAGACATTCAAGCAAGCCATCATCGGTGGGGGGGTGGCAGCGAAGTAGATCCCTACTTTATTGATGATGAACCAGAGGAGATCATCAATCCAGATGACATTGAATTGATCAATGAAAAAGGATTTCCTGATATCTATGTGGCACCAGAAGCGGAGGAGATAATGAGTAAACCCTTCAAGTATTACGTAATCGTAAAACTGATTGATAGGCATATTGGTTTCCTCACAATGGGAGAGCACCTCAAACTTCTATGGCAACCGAAGGGCCGATTCAATCTCTATGAACTTGAACAATACTATGTAGTTCAATTCTACAGTAAGGAAGATCAAGAAGCTACACTGACCAGAGGTCCATGGTCCATATTCGGAATTTGTCTCATGGTGTGGCCATGGGATGGATACTTTGAACCCTCCAAGGGGCTCCCATTGCACATCGTCACCTGGATCAGAGTCATAGGACTCCCCATTCATTACTACAACAAGGAAATGTTCTACACGATTGGGAAAGTTGTTGGCCGCCTAGTTAGGGCAGACGACCACTCTACCAAATGGACCAGAAGTCATTTTTCTTGGCTAGCAGTAGAGATTTCTACGTCTAAACCCATCCCATCCAACCAGCAATCATAATCAATGGAGGGGAATACAAAGTGGAATACTAATCACTACCTAACATGTGCCTCAAGTGCGGGAAACTGGGCCATGCTACGAGGAGTGCAATGGACCAGAAGGAACACAAACCAAAACCAATACTAAAAAAAAGAAGATGAAGTAGGTGTTTGATGGATGGAAGACGAGGACAGTGGCAAGTTTACTATGGCAGAAATGTATTGGCACGTCGGCCCCAGCGCAACAAAGAAACAACTAAGAAACCATCAGGCAAAAGTACGACTTTGAACAACAAGTATCAGGTCCTCAACGAGGAACAAGAGGAGGAAGCAATTGTTGTTGAAGGAAACATCAACAGTCTGACATGAGCCAATGAAGAAAACTCTGGACCAAAAGTTTGGCGAAAGAAACAATGCCAAAATGAGGATGTTGATGTATCGACCAAGAAGCAATATACACCCGTGATTGAAAACCCTAAGTTATCGACAAGGAACGTAACTGAAACAACAGAACCTTCCCACACTGATGTTACACCGGTAGGCAATCACTACTATAGAAATGGCTTATAACGTCCCATTTATGGGCATCAGTTGTATACAAGAAACTGACGCCTAAACCCTACAACGTCGGTTTATTACAAAAACCGACATCTATCTGTGAAGAGCGGCCAGACATGGGTGTCGCTTTTTATTTAGCGTCAGTTTCTTAATAAGTAACCGACACCTAAAATCGACCACCAAATCTAAATTTTCTAATGGAAAAAAATTATCTCCAAAATTCAACATACGGTGTCAGTTGTGAACAAAACAACCGACGACTAAAGGTTTTTTGCGAGACAGAAATTGGGACCATTTTTATCGTAAGTTTTCTTGCAAAAACCGACACCGATGTGTTTCTCATGTTGTCCCCATGAAAATTTTCACCCCCCTTTGGCGTCGGTTTTCTACTGCAACCGACGACTATGGTCAGAATTTGAGAACATTTTGTTTTTGTCAGCATATGTAGATAGATGTCGGTTTTTCTAGTAGAAATCGATGACTATAATTGAGAAAAGGTGTCCTTTTTTTTGTGGTAACCGACGACTATTTTTATAAGCGTCGGTTGGTTTTAATAACCGACACCGATTGTTAACTTAATAGCACCCGCGCGAAGTAGACTCTTCCACTTTCTCTGTTTCATTGCAATCGAACGCCGATTTTAGGGTCAGGCAATTCCGCCGCTGACCGCTCCCTACTGCTATCTGCTCAACGCCGCTGCGTTGGTCATTCTCTTTGCTCTCCGCCGCCGCCGCCCTCCTCCTTGCTCGCTGTCGCCACCGCTCTTAATGATATGATTTTGTTGGCCTAGAAACCCGTCCAAGATTTACTCATTAGGAGTAAATCTTGGATAGTCCCCGGTTTGGGACTGTTCTTGAACACCTAATCTCACTTAGGATGTAAGTGTATAATGTGTATTGGGATTTTAAGAAAACTTCGGTAGCACTTCCCCGATTGTTCTCTAAGTACATATGCACTTTGAGAACAGCGGGGAAATGCTGCTAAAATTTTCTTGAAAACCCAATACACATTATACACTTACTAGTTAGATTAGGTGTTCAAGAATGGGATAGGTGGTACACATTTATTATATATAAGAATGACAACACATGTATTTGTTGGTCTAGAAACATGTCTAAGATTTACTCATTAGGAGTAAATCTTGGATAGTCCCTGGTTTGGGACTATTCTTGAACACCTAATCTCACTTAGGATGTAAGTGTATAATGTGTATTTGGTTTTCAAGAAAATTTCGGTAGCATTTCCGCATTTGAAAACCCAATACACATTATACACTTACTAGTGAGATTAGGTGTTCGAGAATGGGATAGGTGGTACACATTTATTATATATAAGACCTTAAACCCTAAAGTTTTAACCATGCATAAACTCTAATCTGTTAACCCTAGACCCTAATCGTGTTCTAATATATACTTATTTTCTCTTTGATCATAGAATGGATAGATCATGGATGACCATTCCAAATCACGGCACCCTAGAGTTTATTTCTGGTCTTGATTAGTTTATTAGATTTGTCGAGGAATATAGGAAACAACATGGAGATAGGTTTTACTATCCATGTAGGCATTGCGGTAACAACTTGAAAGTCAGCACTGGTGACGAAATCAAAAGTCATGTCATGTGCAACGGGATTGTACAAGGCTATACAAAATGGCACTGGCATGGAGAGATTTCAAACCTGAAATCAGTGGATGTCAATAGTAGTTCTTGTGTGGAAGAAGTAATTGCCTTCGATGACGTAGATGTAAATGAACCAGTTCCAGTAGACATCGTTGATGTGATGCTGGATAGTTGTGGGGTACAGCACACCGATCCACCTCCCATGTTTAGAAACATTGTGCATGATGATGAGATACTGTTATAAACAGGTTGTAAGTTTACAAAGCTTAGCGCTGTGTTGAGATTGTATAAACTGAAAGCTAACAATCGATGGAGCGACAAAAGCTTCACGTCATTGTTGTCTGTTGAAAGAAATTCTTCCTGAAGGAAACGAGCTGCCAATCTCAACATATCGGTTAAAGAAATTGTTGTGCCCGATGGGAATGGAGGCCAAGAAGATACACGTTGCCCGAATGATTGTGTATTATTTCAAAAGGACTGTGTGGATTTGAAAGATTGTCTGAAATGTGGTGCATCAAGGTATAAATTGATGACTTCGGGGGAGTCCAAAACTGGTTCTCCTGCCAAGGTGATATGGTATCTACCTATAATACCATGGTTTCAACACATGTTTGCCAAGGTGATTGTGTATTAGATGTTGTAAGAGAAGAATAGGCAAAATCCCTACAAAGAGTGGGAATTTTAAATATAATTTTATTGACAATGATGATGATGATGAATAAAGAATAACTTTGTTCTCATAATTATTTTTGTGTGAATGTGAATGACTTTTTATGAATTGTCATATGTGTGAATGTGAATGTGAATGACTTTTTCTAATCAATACATGAATCTTTCTACATGTGTCTAAATGTGAAAAAGATGAAATGAATGGAACTGAATGTGTATGTAAATAACTTTGCAGGTTTCTACATGTCTCTGATCAATACATGTGTATAAATGTGAATAACTTTGCAGGTTTGTGGCTTGCTGTATGGCTGATATCAATGGATGTTGTAAACCTACAGTTCATAACTGAACTGTAGGTTATGCATCCTGCTGACCAGCCATACAGTAGGCCTGCAAACTGATAAGAAAAAAAATACGCAAATAGGCATCAATTGTTTATAAACAACCGACACCAAAATAATACGGTGTTGGTTTTTAGCAAAAAAATGACGTCTTTATCCCGTCCTGGTGTCGGTTATCGGTAATAACCAACGCCTCTTACCTCGGCCGTGCTGGCAGTGATATGGCATCGGTTATTTGCATAAAATCGACGACTTTATTAATGGCGGGAAGGGTAATGGTGTCGGTTCTTTTAATAACGGACGTCTGTAACCACTCTATTGTGTGGATTTTCTTAAATAACGGATGCCTATAGTCCCTTTGCTGGTGTGTTTTCGGTGGTGGGAAGAGTTTTGGCATCGGTAAGGGAACTGACGCCGAAGGGGTCCACCTTTAGTGGTACCCACTTGGGTGTCGCTTGGAAATTGAAACTAAAGGCCTTAATTAACCGACGCTAAAGGCATGTTCTGTAGTAGTGAATGAGGTGGTAAGAGGCAGGAACACTGATGAACAAATCGATAGTAACAAGAACCAAGCCATGGAGGTTGAAGGCGAATTGGCAGCTATAAAAACCCCTGACGGCACTGCAACACCTGGAGATCCTGGTAAAAAGCAGGCACTTCTGGGGAGGAAAGAAAAGGAAAAGGAAGCAGGCTTGGACTCAACGAGCCCAGCGAAGCCCCATCAACATAGCACATGAAGCAAGCCAAAGAGGATTGTTGATGGTAGTGAGGGGAATACAGCCTCTCTAGGTAGATCATGTAATGACCCCGCTTCCCAGTAACCCCCAATTAAGGGAGACCAAGAGGTCAGATCCGTTATCCCCATTTCCGGATCAAAGGTTCGACAAATAATCAATAATAATTATCAAATTCTACCAACTAAACTAAAAGACTATAATAAAGTAAAACTTTGCATACATTTTTTTAAAAAATTGAGGGTAACTACCTCTATCCATAACTGGAGTCTATTCTAACTAATCCTCCTTTGTACTTTAATCCTCATTTAAATCCACATATGCCACTTTACTGTTTGTTCTTTTTACTTGTACCTAAAATGCCGACAAACAAAACGTCGATCAACATAAAGCTGGTATGTGGGGGAAACAATAATCGTGCAACTATGATAACAATGTAATCAGCCAATTATCATTTAACAACTAAGATTATGTCTTAAGCAATACTACTCAATCCTTACCTATCCCCTATCTCTATATTATCCCTACAGTGGACTTGGATACTACCTCTCTCTATGGTAGATCCTTACCCCCATGGCCCTACCTCGCAGGTAGCCAATACTTAGGGTTATAGAGTCGCATGGCCCTACCCAAAGGTAGCCCAATCCCTGACTCAAGGTGACTTGATGGACCTACCCCATTGGTAGCCATGTACTAAGTCATCCAATGACCTGATGGACCTACCCCATAGGTAGCCATGTACTAGGTCAAACCATTAAGCCACGGAGGGGACTAGGATTTGAGCTAGTATGCACATATCTTAAGTGATAGTCATATCCACATTATAGTTTGCATGAATTAAATTCATCCAACAGTTTAATTCAAGTCATCGAGGAAAACTTCGGAAACCTTGAAAAACTAATTTGAGATATTCATAAGCATAACCACATACCTGTCAGGCTAATTTGAGATAGAATAATCCATGTAAGTAAGAAATCCAAGCAAGCAAGCACACATAACAAGATCCTAAAATAGTCATACAATTTCCTATTATTGATCATGCCATCAAGATCTATTAAATCTAGCTTACTTACTAGGGTTTCTAGTCCACTTTTAGGGTTTCCATAGCAATTAGGGTTTCACTTCATCTTTTATGATTTTAAACCCTGATTTTATACAATTACTCGCAAAGCCTAATTATCTCATCTATTCTTCACGAAAGATATTAAGGTTACCCTTTTAACAACATATAACCTTAATTTTGATTTAAAGGCACAATTAAACATCAATTAAGTCCATTAAGCCTCTTTTACATTAAAGCTACTATTTTTATCCTTTTAATCCATGACGAGATCATTATTCTCATTTATCATCAATTCATAGTTCATTGCGGTCTAGTTCACATATGAACTCTATTTGTCATTAGTTCTACCTTTATCCATTAGAAAAAACCTAATTACTACATTAAGGGTATTTATCCACAATTAGGAACTTTTATACTCAAAATAGCTTAGAATTATCATATCTCGACTTTAATCATGAATTTGAACAATTAAAGCTATTAAGAGTCACAAAAACTAATATTAGGGTTGCAAGGCCCATTAAAGCATATTTATGCACATGAACTTCTAAATTAAACCAATTACATTCAAAGTTCATCCTTTTTGTTCTTCATGTACCTTTTTGTAATTAAGAGGTTAATATCAACTTTAATCATCCATTAAACCCTACTAAATACGTTAATCATCCCTAAATAGGGTTTCTTAATCATTAAAGCATTAAAGTTGATAACTTCCACTACTTTTCGAATTGTAGGAGGAATTAGCTTCTAAATATATTTTAATGCATTCCTCTCATTTTCCTAATCAAAATACATATATTCTATGTACCTATCTGAGTTACCATTATTTAGTTATGAATTTTGCATCATTTCACTTACTTGGACCAATCAGTGAGTGCCACGTCACCTCCATTCATGCATAGCGGGTCATTTTTGGAAACATAATAAAATGATGAGTTTACCCCCGTGTAAGTCATCCTTCCGTCACACCCCGGAGGGGCACAATGGTCCAACGCCCATTTGGTTGTCTTCCTCCTCTGGAACCCTACGCGGCCGCTGACTTGTAGCCAAGCGCGAGGCTTTCTCCCTCACTCCACAGCCTGTAGTCCACCAGAACTGGACGCCCTGCCTCTGACGTTCCCCACCGCATTCAACCATGCCACAAATCACGGTCGGGATGGCCTGTTCCATGAACAGCAAGCCTGCATTCTCTGGCGGGTTTACATCCCTCCTATAGGTGTTGTGCGAGGACGGGAGTAAGGAGATGATGGCCGATCACTCAACGGTCGTTGTGGGTGCGTCCTGCTTCCATCAAGACTACATACAAACCCCCTCGTTGCTCTTTGGATAGAACTATGCCCTTGTTAGGGTTTTGCGTGCAAGAAATAAGAAGAAGGGAGAGAGGGTGTGTGGGATTTCTCTGGACTCAGCCCTAGGTCTTACCCCTTATATAGGGGAGGGTATCCACGCCCAAAGATGTTCATCTAAGAGAAAACGAGTCCCACTCTTAAAGGAAACATATTCCTTCACTGAGAAGAAATCTTCTATCTCCTAACTTATTCCTTTAATAAACCACATCTTTTGGATAATTAGGAATTCGAAAATCCTCTTACTTATTCTCTTTTATACTTGTCTTTTAATCCATTGATCGTGAAATTAAGTTTTCCTTAAGTAGAAAATACTTCCTTCTTAACAATACCACATAATCCATTAATAATGTATTCACATTATATTCTTATTTTCTATTATTGGTATTTTCTCTTTCTTTTTCTTCATTGGGGCTCCTTGGACCCCAAGAAAATCTAATATTTCTAAATCCTTTTTATTGGACACTCATTATCCTTCTAGATGCATCTGTTTCCATTATTTCCCATTATCTTATTTATTTCTTATTAAAATATCTCTTTTTGAGGATTTCTCTTTATTTTTCTTTTTATTTTCCTCATTGGAATTCCTTTTAACATAAGAAACCTCATGGATACGAAAATCCATCAAAGATAACTCAATTATACCTCTTTTCACTTATTTCCCATATTTTATCATTGTTTTCAATTTCTTTCTTAATAAAGAAATATTTAATTGGTGTTTTCTTTTCTTTTTGCATTATCTTTGCAACTTTGGACTCCTTGGAACCCAAGGAACCCAAGAGGCACGAAATCCACCTTGGGATTACATACTTTTGCCTTCTAGAGGTTTCTACATCTTTCTTTTCTCCATTTCATATTAACAATGGAATTCCTTTTGTCTTTTCCTTAATATTAGGCCCAATAGCCAATAAAGCCCACAAAACAATCATCAAGGCTATTGTAAATGAAATCCATTTATTCAAAACAAATTATATCTTTATTTGTTCAAATATCTTTAATATGAGAAATCACATTTCTCACCAAATGAACCCAAAAGTTGGGGTTGTAACATCCTTCCCTCTTATTGGAATTTTGTCCTCAAAATTCCATCAAGCAAACAAACAATTCAGGATAAGACTTTTCCATGTCCATCATTGGCCCCTATGTAGCTTTACCTTATCCATGGTGCTTTCAAAGAACCTTTATCATCACATATTCTTTTCTCTGAGTTCTTTCACCTTGGCATCTATAAACCTCACAGGTGACTCAAGTCATTTCAGCCTCCCTTGGGGCTCACTAGGTTCATTGCTCCGCACATGGTCCAGGTACCTCACATAGTGCTCTGATACCAAATATAACGACCTCGCCTCCCAGTAACCCCCAATTAAGGGAGACCAAGAGGTCAGAGATGTTATTCCCATTTCTGAATCAAAGGTTTGACAAATAATCAATAATAATTATCAAATTCTACCAACTAAACTGAAAGACTGTAATAAAGTAAAACTTTGCATACCTTTTAAAAAAAACTAAGGGTAACTACCTCTATCCATAACTAGAGTCTATTCTAACTAATCCTCATTTGTACTTTAATCCTCATTTAAATCCTCATATGCCACTTTACTGTTTGTTCTTTTCACTTGTACCTAAAATGCAGACAAACAAAACATCGGTTAGCATAAAGCTGGTATGTAGGGGAAACAATAATCGTGCAACTATGATAACAATGTAATCAGCCAATTATCATTTAACATCCAATATTACATCTTAAGAAATACTACTCAATCCTTACCTATCCCCTATCTCTGTGTTGTCCCTGCAGTGGACTTGGATACTACCTCTCTCTATGGTAGATCCTTACCCCCATGGCCCTACCTCACAGGTAGCCAATACTTAGGGTTATAGAGTTGAATGGCCCTACCCAAAGGTAGCCCAATCCCTGACTCAAGGTGACTTGATGGACCTACCCCATTGGTAGCCATGTACTAAGTCATCCAATGACCTGATGGACCTACCCCATAGGTAGCCATGTACTAGGTCAAACCATTAAGCCACAAAGGGGACTAGGATTTGAACTAGTAGTCACATATCTTCAGTGATAGTCATATCCACATTATAGTTTGCATGAATTAAATTCATCCAACAGTTTAATTCAAGTCATCGAGGAAAACTTCAAAAACCTCAAAAAACTAATTCGAGATATTCATAAGCGTAACCACATACATGTCACGCTAATTTGAGATACAATAATCCATGTAAGTAAGAAATCCAAGCAAGCAAGCACACATAACAAGATCCTAAAATAGTCATACAATTTCCTATTATTGATCATGCCATCAAGATCTATTAATTCTAGCTCGCTTCCTAGGGTTTCTAGTCCACTTTTAAGGTTTCCATAGCAATTAGGGTTTCACTTCATCTTTTACAATTTTAAACCCTAATTTTATACAATTACTCGCAAACCCTAATTATCTCATCTATTCTTCACGAAAGATATTAAGGTTACCCTTTTAACAACATATAACCTTAATTTTGATTTAAAGGCACAATTAAACATCAATTAAGTCCATTAAGCCTCTTTTACATTAAATCTACTATTTTTATCCTTTTAATCCATGATAAGATCATTATTCTCATTTATCATCAATTCATAGTTCATTACGGTCTAGTTCACATATGAACTCTATTTGTCATTAGTTCTACCTTTATCCAATAGAAAACCCCTAATTACTACATTAAGGGTATTTATCTACAATTAGGAACTTTTATACTCAAAATAGCTTACAATTATCATCACTCGACTTTAATCATGAATTTCAACAATTAAAGCTATTAAGGGTCACAGAAACTAATATTAGGGTTTCAAGGCCCATTAAAGCATATTTATGCACATGAACTTCTAAATTAAACCAATTATGTGCAAAGTTCATCCTTTTTGTTCTTAATGTACCTTTTCGCAATTAACAGGTTAATATCAACTTTAATCATCCATTAAACCCTACTAAATACGCTAATCATCCCTAAATAGGGTTTCTTAATCATTAAAGCATTAAAGTTGATAACTTCCACTACTTTTCGAATTGCATGAGGAATTGGCTTCTCAATATATTTTAATGCATTCCTCTCATTTTCCTGATCAAAATACGTAAATTATATGTACCTATCTGAGTTACCATTATTTAGTTATGAATTTTGCATCATTTCACTTACTTGGACCAATCAGTGAGCGCCACGTCGCCTCCTTTCATGCATAGCGGGTCATTTTTGGAAACATAATCAAATGACGAGTTTACCCCCGCATAAGTCGTCCTTCCTTCACACCCAAGAGGGGAAAAATGGTCTAACACCCATTTGGTTGTCTTCCTCCTCTGGAACCCTACGCGGTCGCTGACCTGTAGCCAAGCGCGAGGCTTTCTCCCTCACTCCACGGCCTGCAGCCCGCCGGAACTGGACGCCATGCCTGTGACGTTCCCCACCGCATTCAACCATGCCACAAATCACGGTTGGGATGGCCTGTTCCATGAACAGCAAGCCTGCATTCTCTGGCGGGTTTACATCCCTCCTATAGGTGTTGTGTGAGGACGGGAGTAAGGAGATGATGGCCGATCACTCAACGGTCATCGTGGGTGCGTCCTGCTTCCATCAAGATTACATACAAACCCCCCCGTTGCTCTTTGGATAGAACTATGCCCTCGTTAGGGTTTAGCGTGCAAGAAATAAGAAGAAGGGAGAGAGGGTGTGTGGGATTTCTCTGGACTCATCCCTAGGTCTTACCCCTTATATAGGGGAGGGTATCCACGCCCAAAGATGTTCATCCAAGAGAAAACGAGTCCCACTCTTAAAGGAAACCTATTCCTTCACTGAGAAGAAATCTTCTCTCTCCTAAATTATTCCTTTAATAAACCATATATTTTGGATAATTAGGAATTCGAAAATCCTCTTACTTATTCTCTTTTATACTTGCCTTTTAATCCATTGATCGTGAAATTAAGTTTTCCTTAAGTAGAAAATACTTCCTTCTTAACAATACCACATAATCCATTAATAATGTATTCACATTATATTCTTATTTTCTATTATTGGTATTTTCTCTTTCTTTTTCTTCATTGGGGCTCCTTGGACCCCAAGAAAATCTAATATTTCGAAATCCTTTTTAGTGGACACTCATTATCGTTGTAGATGCATCTGTTTCCATTATTTCCCATTATCTTGTTTATTTCTTATTAAAATATCTCTTTTTGAGGATTTCTCTTTATTTTTCTTTTTATTTTCCTCATTGGAATTCCTTTTAACATAAGAAACCCCATGGATATGAAAATCCATCAAATATAACTCAATTATACCTCTTTTCACTTATTTCCCATATTTTATCATTATTTTCAATTTCTTTCTTTATAAAAAACTATTTAATTGGTCTTTTCTTTTCTTTTTGCATTATCTTTGCAACTTTGGACTCCTTGGAACCCAAGAGGCATGAAATCCACCTTGGGATTACATACTTTTGCCTTCTAGAGGTTTCTACATCTTTCTTTTCTCCATTTCATATTAACAATGGAATTCCTTTTGTCTTTTCCTTAATATTGGGCCCAATAGCCAATAAAGCCCACAAAACAATCATCAAGTCTATTGTAAACAAAATCCATTTATTCAAAACAAATTATATCTTTATTTGTTCAAATATCTTTAATATGAGAAATCACATTTCTCACCAAATGAACCCAAAAGTTGGGGTTGTAACAGATAAACTCCCTCATCTTGATATGAATGTTGAACATAATTACGTGGAATATAAGAGGTTCCAGCAAAAAGAAAGCTAGGCACTTCTTCAAACACCTCGTCCTCAAACATCAAGTCAAAATTTCTTGCATTCTAGAACCTTGCATTTTCGGTGACAATGCACTGTGAGTGATCAAAGACCTTGGTTTTTCTAGTTCTCACAGAGTTGAAGCCTCTGGATTCTCGGAGGGGGATCTGGATCTTTTGGAATGAAACTGAATGTAATATTCAGATAATTCAAATCCATAAGTACTATATACATTGTCGTGTCAATGATAGTTGTTTCATCACTTTTATCTACGCTTCACCTAGCCCAAGAAGAAGACCTATTCTTTGGGAACATCTCCTCACAATTAGTCAGTCTGTCAACCTTCTGTGGATCGCATTAGGGGATTTCAATTGCATGTTAAATCTATCTGAGAAAATGGGAAGTAACAGGTTCAATTTATCCAAGTCCAACAAATTCAATAACGCCATCATCCAAGTAGGCTTGGCAGATATAGGCAACACAGGATATGCGTTCACTTACAAAAAAGGGCTACTACATGAGTGCCTAGACAGAGCTCTCGCTAATGAAAAATGGATTCAGCAGTACCCCACGTTTATCTGTGAAAACCTTCCTAGAATTGGATATGATCATAACCCAATTGGTATTCTAAAGTCAACTACTCACAAGACAGATAAGAGGTTTAAGACTAAAGCATCCTTGCAGCACCAACCAAACTTTTAGAACATGCTCCATAGAGCTTGGGATGGATCGGCACCCTTCCATTCTGCTCTAGACAAAGCTACAAGTGCTATTACCGAATGGGACAAGCTTACCCTACGCAATCAATGGAAGACTAAGAACAAAGTCCTATCTTGCATTACTAGAATCCAACTGCAACTAGAATCTGCCTACGATGAAGAACAAGACCATAAATGTCAACAGCTAGAACTCAAACTTGAATCCATTTTCTTTAAGTAAGAAGAGGACTGGTGCCAATGGAGCCACATCAACTGGCTCACTGAGGGGGAAACAACTCAAAGTTTTATCATGCATATGTCAACAATAGGCGCAGATCCAACAACATCTGCAGCCTCAAAGATGATAGCAGCAATTGGATTACAGACTCCAGTGAACTAAAGAAGTTAGTATCTAGCCATTTCAGAAGCCTCTTCGCAGCCACCTTGACACCTACTATCTCTACTATGGACAGACTTCCAGGAATTTTCAAAAAAATTGAAGGCGCATCAACTTCGTACACTGGGCGCCACTGTTACTAAGTATGAGGTATGGAAAATTGTAAAAGATGCTAACTCTTTTAAAGCTATAGGTCATGATGGCACCGACATGCACTTCATAAAATCAAACTGGAAACTCATAAGAAAATCCATTCTACTCACCATCAGAAGCATTCTTAATGGTTCCATAATACCTGAAGCACTTGGAGATGCAAGCATTGTCCTCATTCTGAAGATAAAGTGCCCAACAAGCTGCAATCATCTGTGACCCATTTCAAGGGCCTGTGACAGGGTGATCCCCTATCTCCCTATCTTTTTTTTCCTATACATGGAGCATCTAACTCAGCTCATCCATCAAAGTGTTGAAGTAAAAAATGGCAACCAGTGAAGCTCTCCCAACAAGTCCCTGCAATATCTCACATCTGCTTCGCAGATGACATAGTGATTTTTGCATGGGCAACCATGGAGCAATTGATGATTATCAAAGAATGCTTCAAAACTTTTGAAGATGCATCTGGGAAACAAATATCTATTGACAAATCTAGAATCTTCTTTGTTGCATTTGTTGATCAAGATACTAGAAGAAACATCTGTCAGGTCAGTGGCATCCAGGAAACGGCTGACCTTGGCAAATACCTAGGCGTCCCTCTATTGCATAAAAGAGTGAACAAAGATACATATTCCTACCTGGTGGATAACATGGAGACAAGAATAAATGGCTGGACAGCCAAGACACTATCCCTCACGGGTTGCATCTGCCTTGCAAAGTCAATGCTCACCTTGCTTCCTACCTATGTCATGCAAACAGCAAAGATACATGTGTCAGTCTGTACTAAACTGGACATATTAGTACGTAGATTCATTTGGGGAGGAGGCTACAACCCACACCCTATGTCTCTTGTATCTTGGAAGATGATCAGCACCAAAATTGAAAATGGAAGACTAGGCATAAAGTCCATGTTGGACTGGAACAAAGCCTTGTTATGGAAAAACTCTTGGAAATACTTGATCTCTCACAACTCCCTCTGGAAGACAGGTCTCAAACATAAATACAAAAATTCCACCAAGGCCAAAAAGAGTCGAGCTACTCCACTCTAGAGATCGCTGACCTCAGGTATAGATTTTGTAAAAGGAAACTGCTTGAAGGTTATTAACAATGGCAACACTACTGCATTCTGGTCGGACAGCTGGGTTCCCAACTATGAAAACCTCTCAGCCATTAGCAAGAAGCATGTGGATGAAGGTATACATGACCTACAAGTAGTGAGTGTGAGAAACCTCCAAGGGGGATGGGACAACGACTTCCTCAATAGCTACCTACCTTCCAACTGCATTCAATAGATACAAATGCTAGCTCCCCCGGATGCATCCAGGGGAATCGATTTGTGGAGGTGGAGACACGATGAAACAGGTTGCTATACAACAAGTTCAGCTTATGATATCATACACGGAAATTGCATGTTCCCTATCAATAATCTCTGGAACACTATCTGGCACCTTCATGCCCCTTGCAAGATCAAAGTCTGCATATGGCTATCTACCCATGAAGCAATTATGACCAATGCCCACCGAAAGCAAAGACAGTTTACTGATTGCTCCACATGCCCACACTGTGGAGCTGAAACTGAAGACACTTTACATGCTCTATGGATCTGCCCTTTGGCTTCTGAAGTGTGGCGGCGTTTGAACATGCAAATGACCACGACAGACCTACAATAGCAATAGGTCCAAGAATGGCTATCCAAGCAGCTCAAAGGCAAAGAGGAATACAAGACGACATTTGTTGTTGCATGCTAGACAATATGGAGAGCCAGGAATGCTTTAGTCTTTGAACAGTCCAGTATAGATACTAATAAACAACTCATCCAAATCGGCACTACATGTAAAGTTGTGAACATTGGGAAAATGAAGAGAGCATCCCTAGCACCCACACGTGAAGATGATGCCATCACCCAGTGGTCTGAATCCAGATCGACTATAACCACTATTGTGAATGCAGCAGTAAAAGGAAACAAGGCAGGTATAGCAGTGGCCACCTTCAATAAATACGGCCAATGGACTAGAGGTGAGGTATACACCGTCTTCACTCATTTGGTAACAGAAGATGAGATTAGGGCCATCCATTTAGCTCTGCAGAAACATACTGGAAATCCTAATGAGTCGTTGACGATCGTCACATATAGTAGAAAAGCTACTAAGGCCATGAATGGTAATCCAGCGGATTATCCTGCTTACCATCCATGGCTGCAGGATATCAGAAATCTCATTCAAGATCGGGAGGATGTCAAGATTCTGAACTTACCTAGACAGTACATGCCGTTTGCTAATTCTTTGGCAAAGTACCACCTCAAAAACTACAATGAGGGTCATATCTACATGAACCCTCCGTTCGACCATGTGGGTCTACTCCCTTCCCTTTCTTTTTGTAATGGTAGAAGTCCTACCATGTTTCGTCTTCCTAGAAATACTATAAGTTCTCAAACTTTGATCCATGCACAAGGAAGGAAGGTTGAATAAAACATCTTCCTAGCTTATACTAAAAAAAATCTAGTGTGTATTCCTTATAGATCCCATTACACTTATTCCCTATCATTTATTTGGCCAAGAAAACTAATTTCCTAAAATGATGGAATTGACTGACCATGTCCTATCTCCTAAGAGTACTTATCAACACTATGTCCTCACTCAACATCCCAAAATACTATGAATCCCGAAAAGCATAAAGAACAAGGTACCTCTAAAAATCATGAAGTGCACACCTTCCAATACTAGTGTTTTTTTAATTATGTTGAAAATTATAACTATGGTATTTTCAATGAACCTATGCCAAAGATCACTTATACCGATGAAACTAGATTTCCTACATACCTCCTAGACCCATGAAATCCTTTTGTTCTACTATTCTTCCCCCATAGTGACGTGCTCCATGCTTCCTTCCACCCACTATTCTCCTACCATCGCCCTCATTGTTTGAGTGGTTCACCTCCTTTTCACCATCCTTGTGTAGTTGCCACCACCGTACTAATGTCCAAGATGATGTCTGAGTTGTCATCGTTGGCGCCCTACTTCCAGCCGTCGATTGAGCTACCATTGTTGACGCCCTACTTCCAGCCACCATCAGTTGCCTAATGAAACTTGAGGGACAGGAGTCGACCGTCTCAAGGCATATCACAAACTCTGTCGGTTTTCCCTCCTTCTTTATAGAACTTACAATTGATAAATATAAAAAAATCTACTAAATAATGTTGGTAGAAATTTTTGCTTTTAAGCCCTTTTGGAGAGAAATTCAACAACTTGTGGTCTATGGTGTTTGTGATTATTTTGTTTAAAATATTTCCTTGAGAATATATATTTTGCACACATGATGAAGTAATCTATGGTTTTAGAGACTTTTATTATAACTAGTGAAAGGATGACGTAAAGTCCAAGTAATGGGAAATTGAAAAGTTTATTTTGTTGCCATTTTTTCAACATAGCAATAAAAGAGAGAAAGAAAGATAAATACAAAATTATAAAGAATCTAGGCTTTCCTAGTAGTCTAGGTAATTTTCAAAAGAATTTAAAGCTTTATCTAAGTAGAATCCTAGATTTTGTAAGTATTTACTGTTCTAATCAATCTACATGTCATGTAGGAATTTGGGAAGTCCAACGTCGGCCCACTAGATGTGTCATGTGCTCACAGAACCCTTAGACCACCGATCTATAGCACAGAGGTCATCTCTAACCTTCATCTAAATTGGGAAAGCTGGGAAAAAGTAATTCCTTTGAAACCTTGATCTCTTCCCTCATGGCACACCCTCTCTCCTTTATTTATATTTCTTTGCCTTCCTCACACTATTATGACTTGGATTATGTATGAAATGATTTTTCATTTATGTCATAACCACAGAGAATAAACCTCTAGTTATTCGTGTCTCTCACTTTGGCAAGCCCTTGATGCCTAAAACCTAAACCTAATCCTTACATCCTATACAAACCCATTCATTGACCATGTCTCATCACCAGAGCTCAGCCATGTCCTTTTGACACTTGTACCCCCTCTTGCTTCTCACTGTATCCTATAGAATTTTTTCATCACCGTAGGAGGGTTCTAGCCCCTCTTGCACTCATTTGCAACCAAGACCCAAGCCACCTTTGTCAGGTTGTGATAATATTGGGGGGGCTACCTCACAAGTTATCCCAAGGCCTTATGCCCTTTTCATTGTAGATACGACAGGGACCTCTGCCATAGACTTCCTACATCCCCGTGGGTAAGGTTGTATGGAAGAGATGAATTCCAAACCTCTGGATTAGAGCCCATCGAACAAGTGATCAAGATATGACAATCTATATGTTGTGGCAATCAAACAACCCCCCCGATAGAGATGAAGAGACCAAGCCATCGGATCATGATGGTACCATCATGGACTGACCATTTATGACACTTCTTTGTCAAGAAAAAGGTAAATAATATCTCCTCTTTGGCTGAAAATCTAAACAATAGCCTAATCTTACAAAAATAATAACAAATGATCCTTATCTCCAAAAAAATTAATAAGTACTTTAAATCAATCAAAAAAACTTGAAAAATTCAAATAAATTCATTTAAGGAGACTAATTATTATTCTAGATTAGTTATTATCTCAAAACTCTCTTAGTGGCTTGTTTGAAATTCATTAATATCCTAATCTTCTTTTTTATGTATCTCAAGCTCTGATTATGATCATATAAGTAGTTTTTCTTTGACTTCAAAAACCATAAATATAGTGGGGAATAATATCTTAATTATATATATGTGTGTGTATATTCGTGTGTGTGAATAAAAGACAAAAAAAATACTAGAAAGAAAGTTGGCCCTTGAACCTAGATCAAAAATCATGACCATGGGTCAATGATAGATAATGGAAGGTGGTACATAATTATGTGCAAACTTTAGTAGTGAGTGAATATAGTTTTAAATATACCACCTAGTCTTAGGGAGGAACCCAGGATCCTTGAGTATAATAATACCTAGACAAATACCTCCCAAGGATGGGACCCTATTCCTAGAAATGCCCTTATGATACCTGACATACTCGAGTAGAAGATGTGAATTGTGACACCTACACATTGCAAAGATTTATTAGACTATGGTGAGAAAATAAATATGTTGACAAGAATTTTCATTTAAACCCTATCATTAGTGAATTTGAGGGTATAAATATATATATATATATGTATATATATTCCCCACTCACATGAGAAGATAAAAGAGGTAGATTATTAAACTTATCAACACAGGTTAACACATGGTAGTCTAGTTTTATAAGTGTTGACTTTGGAGAACTTTGTACACCCTAAGAGAAAAAACTAGAATTAATTAGACCATCTTTCTATGACCCTTAATCCCTTGGTTTCAACTTCTAAGCCTCACTTTTGTGATGGAGTTGATGCATGGAATTGTAGAAGGAACATACCTTAGGGTTGCACAGGAATATGTCAAAGACTTAATTGAGGTTTGTTGAAGGCTAAATAAGGAAGAATAAGTCCAATGAGCTCAACTTTTTGCATGGTCAACCCAAGTTAAGAGAACCCTAAAAAAGGAGTGTAAGAATGTAAGGAATAGACGATACCATAGTTAAGGAATAGATGATACCATAGTTCTAGGACTATGAATTCCACCTCACTAAAGCATGGTACTATTAACAATCCAATCTATTTTAGTTTCATAAGGAGAATATATCATAGCATTTACCTTGAGTTTTATAGAGAACTTGAGTGAAGGCACCCACACTAAAAACATCACATGTCTTCCTGCAACATGGTATGGTATCTGGTAGGATGTAAGTATGGAAGTTTATGGAATGGCATTGCCATCTTTGATAGTGATGGAATAACATATGGTTTATTTAGGTGATACCTAGATAATAGATGTCTGAAGCCATTTTGAATGTCAAGATAGAAAAAGAACCGAAAGGTCTGATAGTTAAATTTAAGCATGTATTATAATATGTGCCTACCTAGATGAATCCATTCTAGCATATGATGATTCTCATGGATAAATGGATCACATGAAAACTTTAGTATTATGAAAACCCATATAAGTTTAGTCACCTAGCTATTCTACGTGTATCTATGTATCAATATATTTACATGCATGCAAGTGCATGAGGTAAAATTATGTAGTCGTGCAAGTACATAAAGTACAAGCGAGTGGTCATGGTCAAGAAAATACATAAGATGTTATGCAAGTGCATGCAAATAAAGAGATCATTTGTTATATAAATACATGCAAAATAAATTTTTGCTTAAGAGTGTTGTCAAAAATGTTGTGGGTCATCCCAGGTAATGGAAAGACCTTAAGGATGAAAAATATCTTGAACTCATGGGACCAGGATATGTGGCTTAAAGATATTAACTGACTAATAATTGAGAAAAACAAGAGACTATCCCATAATAGACTAGTCATGTAAAGATGAGTTGAACCACGTTGTGAAATAACCCTAGAAGTCCTCAAAGAAACTAATCCTAAAAGATGAGATGTGTAATGATCAAATGATAAGGAGGTGGTACGTGAGGCATGAAAGCCCTAACAATTACCTAGTTGAGGAAATTAAAAATCACATCATATGCAATGGGGTCATACAAGGCTATAATGAATGGTATTGGCATGGAGAGAATCCTAATTGTTGATCAAAAAATGTAAATTAAAAATCACATCATATGAAATAGGGTCATACAAGGCTATAATGAATGGTATTGGCATGGAGAGAATCCTAATTGTAGATCAAAAAATGTAAATAATAATATTTTTTTGAAGAAGAAGAATCATAAGATATGGGACAAGATGATGATGTCAATGACAAGCCAATTTAGAATACATGGTTGATATGTAGGTATTTATGGGGGGCAACAATACTCCACCTACCTTATTTACAATTGTTGTCCATGATTTTGAGAAAGTATTATATCTGGATTGTACTAAGTTCATGAGGATGGGTGTGGTGATGATACTATAAACTCTAGAAGCTAATAATAGGTGGAGTGACAAAAACTCTATCGAAAAAAATTATTCCTAAAGCGAACGCAATTCCAATTTTGATATATGAAGTAAAGAAAATGATGTGACTAATGGTATGAAGGCTAAAAAGATACATGCATACCCGAATGATTATTTGTTATTTCAAAAGGACTATAGCAATTTGAAAATTTGTCCAAAATGTGGTGCATCATGGAGGAATTGCAGTAACAACTTGAGAGTTGACTTTGTTGACAGAATCAAAAGTCATGTCATGTGTAATGGGATTGTACAGGGATATACATAATGGTATTGGCATAGAGAGATTCCTACTATGACATCAGTAGATGTTGATAGAAGTACTTGTGTTGAAAAGAAATTACCAACGAGGTAGATGTGAACAAATAGATTCTGGTAGACATGGTTGATGTGGTGCTAGATAGTTGTGGGGTAAATCTTATTGATACACCTTCCTTATTTAGAAACATTGTGCATGATGTTGGGAGACCGTTATACTTAGGTTGTGCTAAGTTTATGTAGCTGAGAGTTGTTTTAAGATTATATGATCTGAAGGTTAACGATAGATGGAGCAATAAAAGCTTCAAGTCTTTGTTGTCTTTATTGAAAGAAATTCTTCCTAAAGGCAACGAGTTTCCAATGTGAACATACAAATTAAAGAGAATGTTGTGCCCAATGGGTATGGAGGCTAAGAAGATGCATGCATTCACAAATAATTGTATGATATTTCAAAAGGACTATGACAATTTGAAATAATGTCTAAAATGTGGGGTGTCAAGGTACAAAATGATGACGTTGGGCAAGTCCAAAACTGGCTCTCCTCCCAAGGTGACGTGGCATCTACCTATAATACCAGTTCCAACGCTTTTTTGCCAATACTATGGATGCACAGAATTTATCTTGTCATGTAGAGGCTAAGAACAATAATGATGGAATCTACAACATGCGCCTGATTCACCACAATGGAAGAAAATTTATTTATTGTACCCTAAATTTAGTGAAGAACTCAACAATTTAAGACTTGGGCTTTGTACTGATGGGATGAACCAATACAGTACACTAAGAAGCCAACATGTCACTTGGCCAATTATTTTTGTTATATATAATCTTTCTCTCTGGTTTTGTATGAAAAATAAGTGTAAAACTCATGCCCACTACCCAAGCCTCTAGTAGAGTTTCAAGAATGATGATTGGCCCAACAGACCACCACTAGTCTTAATTGTGCGCTTTTTCCTCACTCACGTGCAATCCAGGATCAACTTCCCGACTGGTCACCCATCCTATTACTACTCCAAAATGAGCACGCTTAACTATGGAGTTTTCTAGTGATGGGATCCCTGAAAAGGAGGTGCACCTTGATGATATGGGTAGTCCAATCATTCCTTTTAAGATCATTTTATCCAAGGCCTCAAATACGAGTACGTTATGTTCTCCTCCAGTTAGATTCTTGACATCCTCATCAAGGCTCAACTATATAGCCTCTCATAATCATTCCCCATTTCAGTGTTCACCCAAATGGCTCATGTACACCCAACTCCCGATCACGGCTACCAATGCAAGGGAGGCTCCATCAACTCGGATAGCCCTCTCCAACATACATGGACACTACCAGCCCTAGGGCGGCTCCATCAACTTGGATAGACCTTTCCAACATGCATAACCCGCACGTCTCAAAGACTGACATGCCACAGGCCCATGTGGACCCCACCTACTGGAAGCAAATTAGCTCTGATACCAATTGTCACGAAACTATTCTTACCCCAATCCCAATCCCAATCCCATTGTCTATACAGTAGTAAAGGGATTGAAGCACCAATCTCTGAGTGACCCAAAAGGATCTCAAACACTGGCATATATAGTAAGAAATAATAACTCATAAATCAAAAGATTTAAAGAACAAACTAACCCAAATAGGAGATTTTGTAGATTTGTCCTTGTCATCATAGATTATCAAGAGCAAAAGCGATCTAGTTAATTCTTCATAAAGACCCAGTTGGTTTACCTAAAATCAGGTAAATCGAGACGCCATCAATGCAAATGCATCGGTACGCTTTGAAAATAATAGATATTGAACAATTGAAAACATTTATATAGAAGTATAGTACTTGGTAGGACTTATGTTCAAAATGTAGTTAATAAGAAAATTTTAAAAACAACATTTATCTGACAAAATGTTTATTTCAAACAATTCAAATTTATAAGCATGCTTTTATATTTAATGTGGTTCCATCACCCCAACGAGATGGGGGAGATCACTAGGCTATTTCTCTCCATATGAGGTAGGAGGTCAATTGACATGTATAAGATTCAAGATCATTCGATATGTACAAGTTCCACCCTCCGAATCTGGAGGTCACTTGTACTCTATATCAACAAGTAATACTGGCAATCATAATGGGTAATATCATTTATGTTTCTAAGTTTGTCTCAAAATATAATAGGAAAAATGGAAGACTACTGAGTAGGGAATAGTAGCTCAAACAAATACATAGCCAAGATTTTCAAGAGGTACATGCAAGTATCATTCAATACCACTAGTCTATTCAAGGAGGATTTAAATATAAAAGTGTACCTTTCACCAGAGATTTAGAGTATATATTCTAAGAAATAATAGATTAACCCCTTGAGTCAGATCCTAGATCAACAATATTGGATCATGGGTAAAGATCATGATGTTTAGATGATCACGTTTCTATGTTCTAGATTAGGGTTACTCATTCCTTTTTATCCTTGTGTTTAGGTCATCCACTTATGATCCACAATATTCCAAGATGTCCAACATTATTCAAGTGTCAACATTATTTCTAGTATGAATGACCTACCTAGGTTTTAGGAACATATGGGTTAACCCTAATTTTATGATTATTATTCAAGTCATTATCAAGTTTCTAGATCATCGACAGGGAAGAAGTTCAAGGGTCTATATTAGGTATCACACAAGATTTAGTATACTTACATTCACCATATGACAATTCTAGGGTTATAACCCATCATCATTACTTTCTGTCATGAAAACATAATCAAGATTTAAAACATGTCATTAAGTATAGATCTAGATCACTAATGAGTCAAGTGTGCTTTTTTGTGTCTCAAGATAATTGCAAATTCAACAATTAGGGTTTCTAAAGATTAAACACCATTATTGAATCATTAGACAAAGAATATAAGCAAGAGATCACAATCTAAGGATATTAGTGAAATACATAAGGAATCAGGCCTTCATAAGAATTTTTAAATGATTCATTGGATTTTTCTGATCAAAATTTACTATTCATAATTTTTGAAGCTAGGATGCATTTTCTATGATTTAAACCAGATCTGGGGATTTTAATCAATTTTTCATGTGAGGGTGAAAATACCTTAAAATAGGATAAATCCATGATCATTTGATGCCAATTGAAAGGTTCAGATCTAGCCACGTGGGTGAGGCAGATCACTTGCTCTGTGGTCTTGTCCAATTCTTCAATTAGCTAGTTCAAGTAGCAGTTCACTTAGTTCTATTGAACTGGGTTGATTTCCTCTTGGACCGGGCCAAAAATCCCCTCGACCAGTGGCTCTCGGACTCATTCCTTCTTTGTTCTAGCTTCTACATGAGCCAGGAAGTGAGGTGGAGGGGGCTCGCTAGAGAGTTGGGGGTTTGGGAGCAGGAGGAGCTGAAAAAGGTGAGCAAGGTGTTTCTTGGGTCCTCCCTGGCCTTACGAAGAGGAAGGAGGCTTTGATTATTGGGGCAGCGCTGTGAGGACAAGATGCCCAAAAAAGATGAGCGGCAGCTCTATTCTAGTAGCATGGGAAATTTGGGAAGAAAAAGGGGTGCTCGGGGCCGAGAGAGTGAGCAAGAGTGAGCTCCAAGCATGGTGTGGTGGTGGCGAGCCTTGGGAGGCCTATTTATAGCATCGAGGGGGTAGATTTAGGATTAAGTCAAAATTTTAAAGTAGCCATGGCTGTCGAAGTGAGATGGAGGGAGAGAGGCAAGTCTATATGGTGAGATAGAGCTTTAATGGTGGTCAAATGGGGTATGGGTGAGTGTGAATTCACGAGACCAATCTTTCCATTTGCTTAGATTTTTGAATCGGGGTCGTAGGCGGGTGTCTGCAAGTTTCAGTCGCAATAACACCTCCCCACTGATTTCGGGAGGTTGAAGATGAAGGCCCGGCCACATGATCAGGCTGGGATCTGTAGGAAAGTAGATCCAAGGGCAAAATCTCATCCCTGGTCCCTTGTCCCAAATAGCTAACGTGGAAAACCCAATAAAAGTCAAATAAAGTGGTTTTCAACACAATAACTTTAAGAAATTGCAGAAAATAGTAGGAAAGTCCAAATTGTATGGAATTTGGACCATCGGTACACAAAAATGTGTAGTAAATTTCGAAAAAGTTTTGTAACCAAAAGATTAAGTTATATGGGCAAAATTATTTCTTTGAGTAGAGTGGTAATAAAAATCCAATTTGGGGTGTCATAAAGTGTATAAATATTGCATTGATGACTATATTTCAAATTTGAGTATTATCATTGATCAAGCAGCCAAGAAAAATATATTTGGGTCAAGAGTGAACATAGTAAGGGTGAAATCGGAATTAATTCATACTTATGCAAAAATGCACTTAGTCACATCCTTCCCTCCTTTAAGAGGAATTTTGTCCCCAAAATTCAAAAATATCCTCAAATTTTGGGCTCTCCAATCCAAGTTGTATCCTTAAATAATGAAACATCCTCAACAATATAATACATCATGACCTCAAAATTATCACCTCATCAATAGTCTTGTATACATTTGTATTTATTAATAATGAGGTCAAAAGATCATAGCTCACTAATCGAGTTCACTTTAAATTCATGTCTCCACATGGGTGGGAATTGGATTTGAAAGTTGAGATCATACCTCATGAATTAAATTGCATCATGTACTATCAAGATTGTGATTCAAGAGTCAAAATTCAAACATCCATTTTGGGTTCCAAACATGCAAGTCTAGGTTTTTTATTCCTATCTAGACCATAGGTTTGATCATCCACCCATAAATAACAATCTAGCAATATTTAAAATTTCAACCTCAAATTATTCATAAAGCATATTCGAGGTGGGTGACCGATTCAATCCTAGGTCATTTTTAGGGAATTAATGCTATGCATATAATTCCACATTAGCATCCTCAAAAATAATTACTGAGTCAACATCTTCAAGACCCGAGTTTTGGGGTGGGAGATCTCAAGGTCCACATGGGTGATTATAATTGTGTTTCAAGATTTTGTACATCAATGTCGAGAGTTGGAGTTTAGACATCAAGATCATATGTATAAATATTTATAAAGCTAGGTTTAAATTCCTATTTAGATGCTAGGGGAGATCACTCATCTATATTCAATTCCGAGCAACAATATTCAAGCATTATTTGAGCAACATATCAAGATTTCATTATCATAGTATCCAAGGTTGATGAATGATCTAGACCTAGGTTTATCTAGGAAGTCAACCACAAGCTATAGTCAACATTATCATATTTCAAGATCGTCATTAAATCAAGATTCAGGATTGAGTATCAATATCATCCTGGATTTAGCATGTTAACTTTAGGCCAACCAATCCAAATCGGGTGAAAGGGGATACCTTTCCAAACTCTAAATAATCAACAAGGTGAAAATTTAGAGGTAGTCATGATAGGGATGTAACCTAGGTTAGGGGATTCATGAGTCAACTATCACCCTAATCTAGCACATTAATCTACGTTAGTCATGCTTCATTGAGCTTATTCAAATAGGGAGAGTATCAATGATCAAATCATGTTCCACAAGGTTATAAGATCAAAATTCAAGATTATAATAGGGCAATCATGTCAAGATATTGTGAAGTCATGGTCATATTTTCATTCCTTTCCTTTCATGATCAAGGTAGTGATATAATTTGGAAATAAAGGATTTATATTTGTCATTCAAAGAATCATATCTTAATAGTGCATGATTTAGGTCCATAATCATCATATCAAAATCTAGATTATAAAAAGGCATGAATAGTCAATAGGAAAATTGCTTTTTGCACCATAGTCTTACATCATGATTTCATGAGTCCTAGGCTTAGTCACTTGATGGCATAGTCATGATGTGTATCAAAGAGGGAAAAAGTTTGCTTAACTATGTTTGAGGTTTAATCAACAATAGGGCAACATGGACATTAATCAAATAGAGACCTCATCAACAATAAGGTATAAGGTATAAGTCCTCCTTATTTCACCATATCAGAATTTTTATCATTTATCACAAATATAGGGAGCATGTAGTGTAGTTTTGGTGAAATTGAGTTTACATGATATTAGGGTTTATACATGAGTATTTTATTTCAAGATTCAAATTAAGGTCAGATCATGGCATCATCATCTTAATCAAATTTTATGATTTCAAATGAATTTTTATTTTTTCCACGTATAAGTTACCTATAATTGAGAAATCATGTGGTAAATAGTCATAAGAGAAAGACCACATGAGGAGATGATAAGGATAACTAATCATCTACTAGGTGGCTTAGGGTAGTCCTTAAAGAAGAGATGAGATGCTAGAAGACTCTCTAGGGTTTCAACGGAGAACATTTAGGTCAAGTTCTGGGTCAATTAAGGTCAGGTAGAGCGGGGAACCTCAGCCACTATGAAGACGGATAGGAGGTAATTATGCCAGAACCCTAAGCCTAGACACCTCAATTTTTACCATTATGGACTTTAGGGTTTTCTGGGTTCAAGGGACTAGTGATGTTATTTACTTAAACTATATGGGAGTGTATATGCTCTGATAACAACTATAAAACTCAGGCCCACTACCTAAGCCTCTAGTAGAGTTTCAAGAATAATGACTGGCCCCACATACCACCACTAGCCTTAACTGCACGCCTTATCCTCACTCACGTGCAAGCCACGATCAACTTCCTGACGGGTCACCCATCCTAGTACTACTCCAAGCTCAGCACGCTTAACTATGGATTTTTTTAGTGATGGACTCCCTGAAAAGGATGTGCACCTTGGTGATATGGGTAGTCCAATCATTCCTTTTAAGATCATATTACCTAAGGCCTCAAATTCTAGGATGTTACAATAAGTATGTCATGTTGTCTTTGTTGATATTAGGCCCCAAACAACCTGACAATGTTATTAATGTTTTTCTTGAATCTATGATTGATGATTTAAAGAAGCTCTAGGAAAAGGGTATGATTACCTATAATTCTTCGCATAGAGAGACAATTAGTTTGAATACTATGTTTTTTTGCACTATTAATGACTTTCCATCATATGAAAATTTGCCTGGATACAGCGTAAAGGGATCCAAAACTGCCCTATATGTGAGGAGAACACTGATTCAATATGACGAAAACATTATGGCAAGATTATATATCTTGGTCATCTAATATTTTTTCCAAAAGTGCCTTACCAAAGGTTGCATCCTTACATGCTCTACCTTATGGACGCTTGTAGCTATGGATGGTTCCATTAGGTGTACCTTATTCCCCTTCTCCTCAAAGATAAGGCAAATGAATGGAACTTGTCTAAGATAGAACTTATTACTTTGGAAATAGTAAGGAATTATTTATTGAAGAACTATTATCCTATTTGTCAAGTTGACCAATATGAGGAGATACATTTCCTCCTTTAGACAAAAGGAGAATGAGCGGTTCTAAGAAACTTGAGAGAGATTCCAAAAGTTTCTATGAGATTACCCACATCACGAAGTACCTATATGGAATTTGGTCCAATCCTTTTATTTGGGACTTACGGAAATGGGTCAAACAATGGTGGAATCATCTTGTAGTGTAACATTCATGGCCAAACTTCATGAACAATCTTGGCCACTTTTTGAGAACTTGGCTGAATATTCTCGACATTGAGTTTCTACCGCGGGTCCTTATCGTGATAGAAACATGTGAGCTACCCCTCTTCAAGCCAAGGATGATACAAACACTCAAACTATGATGATCTTTGTAGACATGATGAACTTGATGAAGACCTGTGCGGGAGGCCCTTCTAGTCAATCTGCCCACTCCATTGAGTCCATTAACGAGGAAGTTATGGCACTTCACTCTTTTGGAAATCGTAGCAACCAAGGTCCTATGTACAAAACATATACTTAAACTATAGGATAGGAGGTGATTATGCCAGAATACCGAGCCTAGACACCTCATGGACTTTAAGGTTTTCTGGGTTCAAGGGACTAGTGATGTTATTTACTTAAACTATATGGGAGTGTATATGTTGTGATACCAACTATAAAACTTAGGCCCACTACCTAAGCCTCTAGTAGGGTTTTAGGAATAATGACTAGCCCCACATACCACCACTAGCCTTAACTACACACCTTGTCCTCACTCACGTACAAGACACGATCAACTTCCTGACTGGTCACCCATCCTAGTACTACTCCAAGCTGAGCGTGCTTAACTACGGAGTTTTTTAGTGATGGACTCCCTGAAAAGGATGTGCACCTTGGTGATATGGGTAGTCCAATCATTACTTTTAAGATCATATTATCTAAGGCCTCAAATTTTTGGATGTTACAATAATTATGACATGTTGTCTTTGTTGATATTAGGCCCCAAACAACCTGACAATGTTATTAATGTTTTTCTTGAATCTCTAATAGATGATTTAAAGAAGCTCTGGGAAAAGGGTATGATTACCTATAATGCTTCACATAGAGAGACAATTCATTTGAATACTATGTTGTTTTGCACTATTAATGACTTTCCATCATATGAAAATTTTCTTGGATACATCGTAAAGGGATCCAAAACTCCCCTATATGTGAGGAGAACATTGATTCAATACGACTAAAACATTATGGAAAGACTGTATATCTTGGTCATCTAAGATTTTTTCTAAAAGTGCATCCTTACCAAAGGTTGTATAAAGAATTCAAAGGATCAAAGGAGGAATGAAGAGACCCTAAACATATATTATTGTAGGTTGTTCATAAAAGATTAAAAGACTTTGTCAATGTATTTGGTAAGAGATCACAAAGTCATATTCTCACACATAGTGGCAAATCTTTATTCAAGAAGAGGTCAACATTTTGGGATATTCTTTATTGGAGTTCTTTGACAGTTAGGTATTGTATCAATGGCATGCATGTTGAAAAAAAATGTTTGTGATAGCATCATTGGTACTCTATTAGATATACTAGGTAAGAGTAAAGATGGAATCAAATCAATAGTGGGCCTACGTGAAATAGGAATAACTTTTAATAGAAGTTAACAGTGACTGAAAAACATATTTATGTCCTAATTTTTACACATTGTCTAGACATGAGAAGAGAATTTTTCCAAGTGCTTGCTTAATGTTAAGGTACTAAAAGGATACTCTTTTAATATCCATACATTAGTATCAATGTAGGATCTGAAGTTGATAGGTCTTCAATCTCATGATTGTCACACTCTAATGCAACAAATATTGCATGTGGATATTCGATCTATACTACTGAAGCATGTAAGGTTCGCAATCACCAGGATTTGTTTTTTCTTCAACACTCTATGCAACAAAGTTATTGATCCTGAGAATCTTGATAGGTTGTAAAAAGAAATAGTTGTAACCCTTTACCAGCTTGGACGTATTTTTCTCCTTTATTCTTTGATATCATGGTACATCTTATTCTCCATTTTACTAGGGAAGTGAAATTTTTGGTTCCAGTTTTCTTGCATTGGATGTATCCTTTTGAATGGTACATGAGTGTTTTTAAAGGTGATGTTCAAAATTGTTATCATCCTAAATGAAGTATTGTTGAGGGTTGTGTGGCTAGATAGGTATGGACTTTTGCAATGACTTTTTGATTTATAATGAAGCTCTTCCAACGAAAAGAATATTGATCCCTATTCTAGCAAAGGGATTTTAAGAGCATAAGTGAAAGTAATTAGTCATGAGTTGTGGCAACAAGTAGTTGGTATGTATGCCCAAAGAGCCAATAATATGATGATTGTGATGGAATATCTTGTAAATAGTTTGATTAATAATAAAGCCAAAATTCCAATTTATCTTGTTTATTCAGTTATGAGATAATGATGTAACATAATAAATGTCTAAAGAATGATATTACTCAATGACGTATGTCTTTGAGTTGAGGACATGAAAGATGAGATCATACAAATGTCAAGAGTATATGCATTCTTGTTATGTCACTGGTCAGATGTTATTGTGGAAGGCTAATAGACAACAATAACACTTAAGACTAGAGTGTATGTTGGTTGATGATAGAATCTCATTAGTCATGATATGTGATATCAAACCAAGCACATAGTTACTTGTTAGAGAATAGTGTATCAGATAGACCTGCCTTAAGAGTGACACATGGAAACTATGATTGATAGTCAGAGTTATCTCTCATAGTGATGGTGGTGATTGTGGTTCTTAGACCTAAAATCACTAACTTATCACATGTCAGTCAGTGTGCTTTGACATCATCCACCGTGATCATGAGTAAGGATTTCCATAAAGGTGGTGCTCGACAGCACTATGACACATGGGAATGATTGTGAGTGATGTAGATGGGATTTGTCTCTCCTACAGGAGTATGATATCCTTGCCACTTGATTAACGAGACTGAGAAATGCATGGCCATGCTGATGTGAGTCAATATGTGATATTGAGCTTCACATATCTCAAATAATCTACTCTAGTTCAAGGAACATGGATTGACTGTTGAAGAGGATGATGATTCCAATCCTCGAGTTCAATCTGGATATTAGAGACACAGGAACTATACAATCGATGTAACACCAACCACAGATGATAGGTTAAGTTGTTTTCCAACTTCTCCAATTACTTAGGTAGTAATGAAGTCTTGCTAGATACCAATCACTGCTTGTAAAATTATAATAATATTTTGAATATCACTGCCAACGTAATGTGGAGCCTATAGGGTCACACGCATAGGATGTGATTGGAATAGGAGTATAATTGTGGAATTGATTGGAAGTGTTCTGAATCGGACATATTACTAAACATTTAGGTAATCTACTATAATATTGGAATATAATCTGAGTTAATTGATTATAGTATTTAAGCCAATTAATTAGATTCCATTGTGAAGTTGCATGTTTGATCTAGAGAGATTAACTAGAGATAGATAACGGAAATTAGTTAATCAATTAATATGATTAATTGGTTAATTAATTATTTCTAGAACATTCTTTTAATGATCCACGAGTGACTTGTTTTAAAACACATCTGTAGCCCTTTTGTTTACCCGAGGGTTATGGGAAATCTTGCTTCCTTTCTCTGCTATTAACAGGGGTATGACAGTCAACTTTTGGGAAATGCATACGCTCACGCTTGACTCCTGATGTTACGCTCATGTACGTGAACCCTAGCCGTCATCATCCCCAAGCAAGAGAGAAGGAGAGCAACTGACACTAGCATGTAATCAAGGAGAAGGCTACTCCTTCCTGTCGGCTTACGATGTGCGACGTGGAGTTCCAGTTCATTCACGTGGAAGAAGTTGAGACGCAGATGATGAATTGCATGCATTCAAAGGACGGACGATGACCATCTGTGCATGCTAGGAGCGACGCACTTAACCATGTCAAGGGATGTCTCCAGACTTGCTCTTGGATGATGTATATCCCTACACCCTCCTTCCGAATATATTGTTGTCGATGAGATCCTCTATTAGGGTATGGATGGAGAACATTTTTATTGATTTTGTTACACCTGACGCCTCTATAAAACCCAACATTGGTATCAGAGCCGCGTCAATCTATGGTGCATTTGAATATAATATGATATGATCAGAATTTTTGTATATCATTTTCTATGGTTGCATACGATGCGAACTTAAACTGTTAATATGCATATCTAAACCTAATTCTACATACGCCGCAGATCTATTGTTTTTTTACTTGTTGGGTAGGGCCGACTATCAAAAATATGATTTTTCTTAGTGCACAAAAGTAAAATCTCCCACTGATTGGACACAAGAAAGTTGTCCATGTGTACCCCACCTTGTCTGCGTGGGAGTCAAAACTATTTAATGGGGAATGTCCTGTATTAAAAGGACTACAATCTAAATGTATATATGTATATATAGATATACCTATAAAATCATACACGTCGCCATTGAAAATGTTTTCCGTGGTGATTGATTGCATGGTTATGGCCTGGATCCCTTTTGTGGATGTTTTGGTTGGATGTACATGGTTGTGCTTGGATCCTTTTGTATAATTATTCAGCTTGCATGTCGAGCCTCATCTTTTATCTCCAAGTGTAATTAATTCTATTCCCTCTAATCTCCCTTCGAATGTAACTTGAGGTTCTCCCTTTATATCATGTGATAGAGATAGGAATAGATTTAGTTTGGAAGACTTGCAGTGAAGAGGTGACTTGAAGATCCAACTCCAAAGAGCATCCATGGAGAGAAAAATTGAAGGTAAAACACCAAGGGGTATCCATGAAGTTGTTCATCTTGTTGCTATCAAATGTAGGTTCATATGATATTCACAGGTTGTGTTTGCATGAGATTCAAAAGGCCATAGGTGGATTGTAATCTTTTGTGGCTCCAAAGGATTACAGTAGTATGACCATAACCAATGTTTATGTGTTTTTGGATTGCATGTATGTGGATTGGATATAGTATGTATATGATACATATTATAAATATGTGGTGTTTGGATATGTATGAGTATATATATAATCTTTCAAATAAAATATTAAGTCTTAGATGCTTTCTAGAAGCAGCACACATGAAAAGATTGATCGACTAAGTGTAAGTTACATTAAAGCGTGGTGTCATCCATCTCGTAGAAGTGTGATAGTAGATATGTAAATCTGCCAAAGTAGGGTGCATATTCTATCATGTTGGCTTTTGGGTCGGGCTTAACTAGGTGATCTTAGTGAGATTAAGTACCTAGAAGCATAGAGATAGAATATGGCAAAGAGTTGTGCATACCATCTATCCAAGAGTTGCATATGATGGAATTGGTTGTCTACCTAAATAGTCATGTTGTGGGTGATCAGCCAAAGCTGACTCATGATGTGATGAAATATGGATCTTGGCTCACTAGAAGATTGTACAATGCAATCTTTTGAATTGATAAATGAGGGTTGTCAATTTGAACAAAATAGTGGGAGTGATAATTAATTAAATGCCTAATTAAATATAATTAAAATTTTATTTAACCAAATAAAATCAAAAATGTTTTGACAAATTGCAATTTTCTCTTGTAGAATCAAACAATGACAAATAACACATTTTCCTTGTGATCGGTCCTTGAGAAGGGGAAGTTGAATGGAAATAATTTCCATGACTGGTTCAGGATGCTAAGAATTGTTCTCACATTGGAGTGCAAGCTATATGTCATGGAAACTCTAGAGCCAGATGAATTTGTTCCCAATGCGCTTAAGACTGATAGGGATGCTTACAGGAAGCACTTTGAAGATGTCGTAGATGTCAAGTGTATGATGTTGTGCTCAATGAACTATGAGTTGCAAAGATAACATGAGAACATAGATGTGATTGATATGGTAACACATCTTAAGAACATGTACCAAGATCAGGCAAGATAGGAGAGATATGATGTCTCCAAGGCATTGTTCAAGTGCAACATGGCAGAAGGAGATCCATTAGGTCCTCGTGTGCTCAAGCTTATTGGGTATGTGGAGAACCTTTCTAGATTGTGATTTCCTTTGGGTTAAGAGTTGGCCACATATGTGATTCTATAGTCACTTCCAGAGTCATATAGCTAATTTGTCATGAACTACAACATGAACAATTTTGACAAATTGTTGTCAGAATTGCTTGGCATGTTGAGGACTGTTGAAGCACAAATGAAGAAAGACAAGCCCAACTATGTGATGATGATCAGCAGAATGGAAAAGGCAAATCTAAGAAGAGTTCCAAATATGGCCAAAAACACAAATCTCTTGCACTCAAAGTAAAGGGAGGGGTGAATAAGGGAGGCAATTGTCACCACTATCACCAACCTGGACATTGGAAGAGGAATTGCCCTCTCTACCTGGAGGAACTGAGGAAGAAGAAGGAGGGGATAGAGATCTCCACTTTAGGTTTATATATTATTGAGATAAACTTGTCTACTTCTTCATCTAGGGTATTGGATATCGGATGTGGATCTCACATATGCTTGAATATGAAGGATATGAAAAGAAGTAAGACTTTATGAAATGGTGAGGGCATGTTGCAAATGGAGCAAGAGTTGTTTCCACTATAGTTGAAACCTATAATTTATCTCTTCCCACGAGGCTTGTAGTAGACTTAAAGAACTACTATTTCATACATACCATTAATAGAAACATTATTTATGTATCATTTATGGACAAGGATGGATATGAATTTCCTATCAAGAATAGCCAATGTTCTATTTCAAAAGATGAGATCTTTTATGGAAGTGCCCCAAAGTCTTATGGTCTTTACTTATTAGAACTTGAGACAAATGTTTATAACATAAATACCAAAAGGTTAAAACTCGATAACTCAAACAAAGCATATCTTTGGCATTGTCGTCAAGGGAACATCAATGATAAACACATTTCTAGACTCCATAAATATGGTTATCTAGACACTTTTGATTTTGAATCGATAGAGACATGTGAGTCTTGTTTATTGGGTAAGATGACCAAAACTCCTTTCACTGGTAACAGTGAGAGGGCTAGTAATCTATTAGGACTCATACATATTGAAGTATGCGGTCCTTTTAGAACAAATGCTAGAGGTGGTAATTAGTACTTCATTACCTTTATCGATGACTTCAATAAGTATGGTTATGTTTACTTGATAAAACATCAGTCAAAAACTCTTGAAAAGTTCAAAGATTTCATGAATGATGTACAGAACCAACTTGGTACAAGCATTAAGGCACTTCATTCTGATCGAGGTGGAGAATATTTAAGCCAAGAGTTTGAGGATCTTCTACTAACCCATGGTATTGTATCACAATGGACTCCACTTGGAACATGCACCACAACATAATGGTGTATCAAAAAGACGGAATCACACATTGCTAGATATGATTTGATCAATGATGAGTTTTACCAATCTTCCAACTTTGTTCTGGGGTTATGCTCTAGAAACCGCAACATTTACACTTAACTGTGTACCTTCTAAATTGGTTCAAAAGACACCATATGAGATATGGACTGGGAAGCGTCCTAAAATGTCTTTTATGAGATTTGGGGATGTGAAGCTTATGTCAAGAAAATGTTTCCTAAAAAGCTTGGCCCTAGATCAGATAAATGTTATTTTTTTGGTTATACCAGGGAAACCAAGGGGTACTACTTATACACTCAACTGACAACAAAGTATTTGTTGCCAGGGATGTTGCATTCCTAGAAAAGGAATTCATTTCAAAAGGAATCAGTGGGAGGAAAGTAGAACTCAAAGAAGTTTGAGTCCAACAAGAATGCATTGAACATGTATAAGTATAGGAGGAACACATAATGTCACAAACTATTGTGGAATCTCAAATTCCTCATGTAAAGCAGGAACCTCATAGATCTAGTAGGGCATGCCTTGATCCATATAGATTTGGCTATCTACTGACTCAAGAAAGTGATGAGTCGGTCATTGATGATGAGCCAACTACCTACCTAGAAGTTGTTAAGGGACCAGAGTCAGTATGGACCTTGGTGGATCCACCTAAAGGGGTAAAACCCATAGGGTGCAAGTGGGTCTTCGAGAAGAAGACTGACATGGATGGTAATGTACAAACTTACAAAGGTCGATTGGTTGCAAAGGGTTCCAAACAAGTTCAAGGTGTTGACTAGGATGAATCCTTTTCTCCAGTTGCCATGGTTGAGTCCATCAGGATCATGCTTTCCATTGCAGGTTATAGTGACTATGAGATTTGGCAGATGGATGTTGAAACCGCATTTCTTAGTGGAAATCTTCTTGAGGATGTATACATGACACAACTTGAGGATTTTATAAATCCAAAGGATGCAAATAAAGTTTTTAAGCTACAAAGGTCAATCTATGGATTGAAGCAAGCATCTCGGAGATGGAATTTTTAATTTGACAAAATAGTCAAAGAGTTTGGATTTTGTCAAAATGAATATGAACCATGTGCTTACAAGAAGGTTAGTGGGAGAATGATTGTATTCCTCATAATGTTTGTGGATGACATACTATTGATGGTGAATGACATCCCTACTTTATAAATGGTAAATATCTGGCTAGAAAATACATTCTCAATGAAAGACTTAAGAGAAGAATCATATATTCTAGGAATCAAGATCTATAAAGATAGATCTAGAAGGCTTCTTATACTAAGTTAGAGCACATATATTGACAAAGTGTTGAAGAGGTTCAACATGGAGAACTCAAAGAGAGGAAACCTTCCCATGTCTCATGGTGTTACTATAATGTCCCAGATTTTTTTTGCCTCCACAATTTACTCCTAATCATGGAGATTAAAACCCGAGAGCATTATGGAAGAAGCATCAAGCAATAGATAGCAACCACACACTTTAAATTAAAGTGTGTGGTTGCTATCTATTGCTTGATGCTTCTTCCATAATGCTCTCGGGTTTTAATCTCCATGATTATGAGTAAATTGTGGAGGCAAAAAAAAGTTGGGACGTTACAGTTACCATCTCTATATCTCAATGTCCCAATTCTTCTGAAGAAAGGGAGCACATGAGTATGATACAATATGCTTATGCAATTGGATCTATCATGTATGCAATGTTATGTACTTGTCCAGATGTCTCGTATGATTTGAGCATGATGAGAAAATATCAATTAGATCCTGGTGAAGGTCATTGGACTGTCGTGAAGAAAATCCTTAAGTACTTGAGAAGAACTAAGGATCAGTTTCTTGTCTATGGCGGAGAGGAAGAGTTGGTGGTAAAGGGTTACACCGATGCAAGCTTACAAACTGACAAAGATGACTACAGATCACAATCAAGATTTGTGTTTTGCCTCAACAACAGAGTTGTGAGCTGGGAGAAATCCAAATAAGAGACAGTTGCAGATTCTACAATGGAGGATGAGTATATTGTTGTGTCCAATGCAGCAAAGGAAGTTGTTTCGATCAAGAAGTTCATCTCTGAACTTTGGGTGGATCCAAGCATCAGTGAGGCAGATGAGCTATATTGTGGTAAAAATGGAGCTATTATGCAAGCTAAGGAACCTAGATCACATCAGTGTTCCAAGCATATACAAAGGCGGTTCCATCTCATATGAGAAATCATACAATGAGGAGATGTGAAAAGTTTCATAGTACCAACCGAGAGCGATGTGATTGACCCTTTGACAAAATCACATTTGTAGTTGAAGCATGAAGGTCATGTTAAATCACTTGGGATTAAGTTCATGGGTGATTGGCTCTAAGTGCAAGTGGGAGTCCATTACTATGTATTCCCAGATAGCCAATCATATGATGATTTTGATGACATATCTTGTAAATGATTTGATTAAGAACAAAGGCAAACTTCCAATTTATTTTGTTTATATCAGTTATGATATAATGATGTAACATAATAAATGTCTAAAGAATGATATTACTCAATGATGTATGTCTCCAAGTTGAGGACCTGAACGATGAGATCATACGGATGTCAAGAGTATATATATTTTTTTTATGTCCCTAGTCAGATGTTATTGTGCAAGGCTAATAGACAATAATAACACTTAAGACCAGAGTGTGTTGGTTGATGACAAGAATTTCATTAGTCATGATATGTGATATCAAACCAACCACATAGATACTTGTTATAGAATAGTGTATCAGATAGACCCACCTTGAGAGTGACACATGCAAACCATGATTGGTAGTCAGAGTCGTCTCTCATAGTGATGGTGGTGATTGTGGTTCTTAGACCTGAAATACTACACTCACCACATGTCGTTCGGTGTGCTTTGACATCATCCACTATGATCCTGAATAAGGGTTTCCATAAAGGTGGTGCTCGGGTGCATTGTGACACATGGGGATGAGTGTGAGTGATGTAGATGGGATTTATCCCTCCTATAGGAGTATGATATTTTGGACACTTGATTACAGAGACTGAGAAATGCATGGCCATGTTGATGTGAGTCAATATGTGATATTGAGCTTACACATTTCTCAGACTGTCTGATCTAGTTCAAGGAACATGGATTGATTGTTGGAGAGTATGACGATTCCATGCCTTGAGTTCAATCTAGATATTAGAGACAAAGGAACTATACAATTGTTGTAACACCAATTCTCCAATTTCATCAATTACTTGGGTGGAAATGAAGTCTTGCTAGATACCAACTATTGCTTGTGAAATCATAATAAGATTATAAATATCACTGCCAACATCCTGTGGATCCTACTGGGTCACACGCATAGATGTGATTGGAATAGGAGTATAATTATGGACATGACTGGAAGTGTTACGAATTGAATTGATTACTAAAATGTTTAGGCAATCTACTATAATATTGGAATATAATCTGAGTTAATTAGTTAAAGTGTTTTAGCCAATTAATTAGATTCCATTATTAAGTCAGTTGGCTGATCTAGAGAAATTAACTGGATATGGATAACGGAAATTAGTTAATCAAATAATATGATTAATTGGTTAATTAATTATTTCTAGAATATTCTTTTAATGATCCACAAGCGGCTTGTTTTAAAATACGTCGCAGCCCTTTTATTTGCCTGAGGGTTTTGGGAAACCCTACTTTCTTTCTCAGCTATTAATAGGGGCATGACGGTTGGCTTTGGGGTAATGCATATGCTCACACTTGATGCCTGAGGTTACGCTCATGCACATGAACCCTAGTCATCATTGTCCCCAAGCAAGAGAGAAGAAGAGAAACCAATGCTAGCACGTTGTCAAGTAGAAGGCTACTCATTTCCAATGTCTTATGAAGCACGGTGTGGAGTTCCAGTCCATCCACATGGATGAAGTAGAAAAGCATATGTTGAGTTGCTTGTGTTTAGAGGATGGATGATGGCCATCTATGCACGCTAGGAGCGACCGACATCACCACGCCAAGCGATGTCAATGGACTTACTCTGGGATGAGGTATATCCATGCACCCTCCTTCCGGATGCGTTGTTGTCAATGAGATCCTCTATTAGGGTATGTATGGAGAAAAATTTTATTGCTTCCATTGCACCTGTCGCCTCCATAAAACCCAACACAAGTACACTTATGTATGTTACACAACATCAACAAAGTGGGTATTTATATCACTGAATATACCAATTTTATCAAGACAAAATATCCTTGAACCAGTTCAATGTGGATTGCTAAAGAGCATAATAAGACATTTATTAGGTGGTTTGAAGATAAAGTCTTCTATCAACTATCTCAAACACCAAATAATGTTGCTAATAATATTAAATGGCTTGCCTTTAAACCAAAAATGAATGTTGTCTTAGAAAGGATTTGATATAAATGGATTTTCATGTTACACAAGATGTCAAGATGATAAGAGTTTTGTCTAAAATAGTGGGGTCACCCTTCAAGCATCTTCATTATTTTTTCTAGTGCAAAGGATAAAAGTATATGTGAAGATAAAATGTCTTACTGCATCGTCATTGAAGGTGTTTGGGAGTTTGACTACACAAATTTTAGAGTTCATGTCTTTAGGTATAATAGGGTTGATAACAACAAATAATTTGTATTGGATGAATTGGATTTCATACTAGTGAATTTTGAAAAGATTGGCGAGAAGAGTGAACCATTCATAATGGCGTCACATGTGAAGCAAGTTTCTATATCGATGATCCTGCAAATGAAAAATGGTATATTGTTCTTCATGGAAAAGGTAGTTCATTGTAGATCATATAGATGAAGAAGATACTATGATGACTTTAGTTCCATTCTCAGTTGGCTTGTCAACACAAAATGTTGAATCTAATAGTGACTTACATATAATACTACATACAAATTTGTAGGGGTTGACTCCATGTTGTCTTACCTTACTAGAACCTGGCTTCTATGTCATTGCACTGGGCGATGCTTACCCTTCCCTTCCAGCTTACATGATTCATTGTGTTCTAATGCCTGCCAATGTAGTTAGTGTGTCAGTAAGGCTTTTCTATGATGCTTGGAAACATACACCACTACCATGTGGCCACCCTAAGGATGACACAATAGGTGATGCAGAAGGCGACATGGTTGTGTGGTGGGAGCTATCTATTTAGATTTATGCTAAATTTTCTTACCATTTGTTTTCGTGATTCTTTTCTACTTGTGCATATAACTGGCAATTGATATGAGAATATATGCAAATCAATGCACCTAAGAAAACCCCTATAGTTCCTCCTCCACATATTCAATTACCTGCTTAGATTGCAAAGGGCCTATTTGACTTGCTAGGTCCTAAGTGTAAGGGGTTGGCACTATAACTACACAACTTAGAAGAAGGGTCGACAATGGTGATTCATATCCAGGAGGACGATGCAGGTCAAGATCACGATATTAGTGTATTATTGCCAGATATCATGGAGTTGTTTACTTATGATTGCTTGAATACAATTGTGATAGAACTTTGGATATAGTGAGACCTTTTGGCAAAATGCCTCTTTTTAGGCTTGTAAAAATATATGTTGAACTATTTTCATATATATTAATACATACATATATGTATTGCAACTACTTATATAGGGTGTGTAAACAGGTCGCATTAACCAATGTGGAATTTCTAGTTCTATCATTGATTAGTCGTGTAGATAAATATCCAAAATCTATTAGTGATTATTACTCTACTGCATTTAAATATTTTGGTACTTTGGGAAAGAGCATGATTATATCTCCTTTCATTATTGGATAAGTTTCAATCACTTTTCTTGTAATTTCAATTTACAAATTACATTTCATTGTGGTATTTGAGTTTTTGTTTGATTGCCTTCTTTTCACTCAAGAATAAGTATTAGGAGTTGTTGGTAATTGTCCCTGGTACGCTAACTATGTATTATCCAGATTCTTTGGGTGAAAAAGTAAGGAGTGGGAGACACACGATAAAAATTGCATTAGTTGCGTAAGTAAATTTTTATATTCGTCAACAGATATTAATGTATGCATCATTATATGACTAACTAGTTTAGTTAAATGTATTACTTTAACATATAGGGGTATAAAAGAATTCAAAAAGGTTAGAGGAACTGTATATCAAAAAAGAAATTATTAAGTTAGAAGAATGTTGAAGTAGTTTTTAGACTCCAATGCATATATACCAAATATTCTAACTTTTATTAGTTAACATTTCACATAACCATAAATTTATAGTGCACATTACAAAATAATTATTGTGCATACGGATACTATGCGATGAGCTGTATGAACCTAATTATCAAATAGGCAATGCTAGACATCCATTGTATATAAAAGGTAATATATTTAGTCTTGATCAGCACAAGTAAGTAGTCTCATTTGATCATATAATAAATCAATTCAAACTCTTGAATTATGTCATTCTCTTTACATTTGTTTGACATGACGGATCCCTATACAAATGAAGAGCTAGATGAGAGATGAGAAGAGTGGGCACACTCCTTAGTTATGAATGTCAACTTTGAATTTTATTGGGATAAAATATGAGTTTTCTAACCCTTGATGTCATGTTTTCTATATACATGTGATGGTTATGACTTTTTGCAACTTTAAATTTGATGCAAGTGAATTGTTGTTGCATATGTGAATAATGTGTATATATGCATGTGAATGAATGTGAATAGAAATGAATACAATGAGAATTATGTACATGAGAATGGAATTAAATGTTGAATAGAATGGAATTGGAGAATAGAAATGTATGTGTGTGAATAAATTGCATTTATGTGTTTGTTATTGCAGATTTCTAGGTATGTTGGCCTATTGTTAAGCTAAACACATGATGGAACTTGTAGTTTTAATGAACTGTAAATTTTGCATCCTAATGAACAACTAGACAACAGGTCTACAAACCTTCTATAAATAATATAATTGACATCAACTGTAAAAAAATGACATATAGATATCTGACATTGGTTTTGCAACTAAAGCCGACGAAAAAACTACTCTAAAACGGTCGTACCACCCAGCATGGTTGTGCTACCCAGCATGCGAGTATGACGTCATTTGTTAAAAAAATGACTATATAGCTCGGTGTCGTCAGTTTTGCAACTAAAACTAACAATGTACATGTCCAGTCTGGTTGTGCTACCCAACACATAACACGACTCTGCTTCCCAGTAGGGTTGTGTTAGTATCACTCAGTATGGTCAGTTTTGCATTAAAACTAATGATAGACCTACCTATCTCGGTCATGCTACCTAGCGTGCAACACATCTGTGATGCCCAGTACGGTCGTGCTAGTATCACTCAGCATTGTCAGTTCTTCAAACTCAAACTAATGACACAGCAGTGATATCAGGACACTGATATTGCTTTGAATTGCCCATTTCTATTTTCATAGCAACCAACATTCATTCTATGTTGTCAATTTTTCCTTTTCCTTGAAAGCGATGTAGGAGCTTCTTAGTTGTAGTGTCACCTACATAGGTGTTAGTATAAAACTGACGTTATAGGTCTATTTTAACCGACTATGTAGTTGGTATTTGTTCTATTGAGAGGGGTCCTCTTGTATTCAACATATTTTTAACATTTAGTGAATATATTTATCATATCATTTTCCTTCTACACCTACCTATCCAAAAAAATTATATCAAAACTATTCTAATTAATACTCAGGTATATCTATTATGGGTTCTTTCACTTAGTTGGTTCCTTCATGTGTAGCTGATATCTTTCTTCAAATCTCAAAGTCAAAATCACAAAAAGATATCCTATTGAATTTCAAAATTGAAATGTAAGTGTAAAGAATACATATATCTATTGTATTGGTTATAGCCATGTTAGTGGTTTATGTATCCAATCAACAATTGGTGTTGTATAATATTTGTATACTTTAACCAACATATTCCACAATTTATGGATAACGTGTTGAATCAATATTACATCATTTTCTTCTAGTGAAGATAGTTTGTATAGTTAAATAGATGAGTCTGATGCAGTGGACTACCTCCAGGTTGAGCATTCCTACAACATTGTCACCCATACTTCTAGGTTCACTGGAAGCTACCTAGAAGACCTATTCTGATCCAAATGAAAATGATTCTAGAAGGGATGAATAGACTCCCTTAGATAATTTTTGAAAAATTAAAGAGAAGAACATGAAAAACAACTGTTAGGTTACTAAATTCGCAAAAGAAGGCTTGGGAAGAAGGAGACAACACAAGGACATTTTTAACATGGTGCATAATTCACAAAGGTTTCCTAATTCACTTCTAGTTGGCTCTCAACCACTAGGTTTGGGGAAATAGATATTTATGATTTAGGAGAGGGTGTAGTATGAAATAATATCTCAACAACAAAATTAATTATAAAACTATTCACTTTCTCCTTTACTACTTGTCTATGAGAGATCACTACGTGTTTCTAGAGTTAGGCTGACAAGAAACCACCCAGTTGCTTCTTCAGGATGTGGCTAAAAGAAGATTGTCACCTACTATCATCTTTTATAGGTTGAAGAGGGCTACCATCTTTCTTCTAAATAGATTTTTTATTAAGAACCTTTAGATGACTTATACAACAAAAAGATATGTCTGAAGAAAGAAATAAAAACATATCTTGAATGGTTATTTCTGAATGAGCTTCAAAAAATGATTCAGAATTTTTTTCTATAGGAGAAGCTTTGACTAGAAAGTAATTAAATTATTATGGCACAATGCACAGTTAATTTTATCATAATATTCTATCTAGATCAAGTGTATGTGTTAGTGATGAAATGCTTTCCCAATATATGGAAATGGGTTAGGGTTATCCTATGGTAGCGTATAGGAGTGTCCTTCAAAAATATATATGTTAATTCATGACAAAAATGAATTTAATATATCAATTGTGAATTTTTTTTAAAAAATCTACAGTCAAACTGTATTTTTTAGATCCCATTATAATTCATTGTGTGTACACAATAGCTAGGAATTAAATTATAAAGGTTGTTTTGACTACCCTTCATTTTAAGTGGAGTTGGATGAGACGACACTTGTTTGAACTAATATTTTAACCGAGAGATATCCAAGAGCACAACCACTATACTAATCATCCTCACATTTAGATACAAGTTTGTTCGACACCATCTCAATCGAAGTAAGATTAAAAGCATAATTTCCAATAACCTGGAGGTCGCATAAAACAAATTTTGTCACAAAAAATATGTAATAATAGACAACCATTCTAATGGCTCTCTACAATTCTAACTAAGACCTAGAAGGATTGTGTGCCCATAGGAAATATTCCTTTTACAAGATAAAATAAATGGACAATCATAAGTTTTATAATGCTTAGGAAAATTAAATTCATGTAAACAAGTATTTCTTGAATAATGTGAGTTCATCTTGAATTTCTCTAACTCATATGCTCATAAAACACATAATATCATAGTTTGTGGCAACAATAATAATAAATATGTCATTGTAAAAATAGGTCTAAGTAATAATCATAGGCCCACACTAAAGACACCCCTTTGACATCATATACAATGGAAACTATAATATCTATTGGATCCTCCTCTATATGATCAAATACCCCTATCCAAGGTACTCTCACCAACTAGAATGTCTACACAATCATCATTTCAATTTTCCTAGGTATAAGAGACACATGGACAAGTGTGTGACCCTTATAAACCCACATCAACTGGTAACTCTACTAGGAGTATGTCCACACCTTGTCACTCTCCCTGTGTGGATAACAAAGCAAGCACTACTCTAGGTCGTCACTGCCCCATTAATTTTACAACCAACGTGAAAATGTGTCATGGTTACAATAATTGTACAACAACCCATTCAACTTAAACTAAATGCACCTATCAAACTATCTAAGAATGAAGAATTAGTAATGATGCCGCAACTCCAATACTTATGGAAACATTTACATTTAACCAAGGAGGAACGGTAGTGACTCTACCCCTAGTGTATAAGAGGAAATCAAAAGTAACAACCTAAAAATGGGTTCTTACCCATTCTTACAAATAGAAGATAAGGTTATAAGGATTTGCATCCATGTTTTCAATAAGGAATAAGTTCCTCCTACACCTGAACTATGTTGTAAAAATGAATTCAATTGCTTGGAAGTCATCCAGTTCATTGGAGAGACATAACATGAAACTTACCTCACATAACTAATATAGAAATCAATAGAACATTAGAACTTTTATGAAAACTCTCAAAAGGATCCTCCATGTCCGAAGAGGTTAAGCTTGAGACACTCTCCACTACAATTGGACCAATCACCACCTTACACTTAATTTCATTCTTTGAGGATGAAATCCAAAGAAGGAGAAGTCTAAAATAAGCTACTTCTCATCACAAATATAAATAGAGGCCTCAAGGTCGCCTCATGCTTCATTGATGATGGAGCATTTCTAAATGTGTGATGAAGATAATCATTATCTAGTGGAGATACCCAAAATACATGTATAACGACCAAAAAGCCACCACATTTGATGGTTCACTTGAAATTCCTTTGGAGATATCACACTTTAAATCTAGAGCAAACCACAAAGATTATCAATACTATTGATGGTCATGGAGTTAAGCTTTGCATTCAACCTCCTTCTTGGGAGGTCATGGACCAACCAGAATAAAGTGGTACCTTCATACCTACATCAAAAGCTCAAATGTTGAATGGGAAAAGATTATTTCCACCGTCCATCGAGACATCCGTAACACCATGATAATATGCATGGATTAAGATGACCCTAAGATCTAATTTGACACGTTGCATATCATCACGACTAGCTATTTGCCAGCAGTACATCAAAGGGTGCATGCCACTTTCCATATGACTGAGCATAATTTACAAGAAGGACAAGGGACATGGACATCTACCTACATAGAGGAATATTACCCATAAGAAAGGGACATATAGATCTAATACAATTCCACTTGCATCCAAAGTAGATGGGTTTGGGTTTTAATAGTCCTCCAAGAATTCAACCATGTGGATATCAGCTCTACTTTGGCTTACACTAGAAGGTTTAACGATCTGCAGCTACCTCATTTACAATTGACCTACTAAAAACATGAGAAGGGAGGTCCACTAAATACCGCATGATGAAGAGCTATGATTAAGGATGTTGTATAGGTGGAGCCTAAGCCTCAAGTACAAGTGTCTCTATCAGTACTTCCTATGTGTTATCTCCATGACATATGATAACTCTTACACTAACAAATCCATCACTCGTGTAATAAGAACCTACTTCATTTAAAAGGTTGAATGATTAATTACAAGATGAATACCTCGACGTTGCAGCCAACATCAAGGGTACCATTGTTCTCACGTAAGTTTAGTATGACATTTGGACTATGCTAAAAACCTACAACCCAAGGATGCAAATAACCTGTCAATGGTCATTATAGTTAGAAATTTTACTAAAAGTGTGGAGAAGGCCACCGATTTGACTCCCTAATATATGTGGAGATTCCTTCAACTAGGTCAACCTTTCATAGCTGGGGACCATCTCAAAATCAACAAGTCAATAAACTCAAACATTGGCTAAAGTGATGAGTACTTTTCATATGAGCATGGCACCGAGTATGGTGAATATGACGATGTATACAAATTCTTGAAGGTTGAGGTATCACTGACATCCATGAGATAGATGATCTAGAAAATCAACAATGACAAATCTATCACCTACAAACTAGGGGTGAGCTTTGCAATTGGAACAAGGAGTGGGATGTAATGAATACAAAAAGACCTCTAGTGCCCAAATAACCCATTAGAGGAATGACACTCAAACATTGTGAATATTCTAAAGTGAATATTTATCCATGCTCCATGATGCCCAGTTATTCCACTAAGACTAAAAATACAAATAGCAAAAACACATTGAGGCAGTGAAATGGAGAGTGAATGCAGGAGCACAAAAATAAAACACAATATCCATGACACTATCAACCATGAATGTGGTAGTAGAGGATGCATTACTGGTGGCACTTATGGAAGAAGTGAAGGGATCATGCATGAACACAAATCAACTGGAACCCTAGAACAAGAGAAGAATGATTCTGAAATTCATGCCATTGAGTCAAGCATGGAATTCACGTATATTTCTTGTGATCAGTTACTTTTGAATATCACTACAATAATGGATATCAACCACGACCAAAAAAGACAACCTTGAAGATAGAGGAACTTCCCTATAATCATAGAAAGTTCATATCCAGAGATAACCGCCTCAACTATTGAAGGGACAATGACAGTTACACATACTTATTCCATAACCATTAGAGATACAATCATCAAACACTTTGAAACTCAAAGAAGTTGGTATTCTTGATGATGATTTTGAATCAGTAAATCTTGGTGATATATATCTATCGGATGATTAAGGGCTCCCTGAACTACTTAATTTGTCCTAACACATGTACAATCCTACACAAAGTGTGGAAATTATCAGTATTTGTTAAGCTCGTTGACAAGAATATTAGCGATTTGACTATGTATGACCATAATATATTGATGTGGAGACCCATGGTAAGAGGTATTCTTATGAACTCAATTTTAAATCACTTTAATTTAAATATCATGTAAAGAGGATTTGTTAGATGCTACGACTAGAAGCATGTGGGATATTGGTCATAAGAATATGGTATTCTTATGAACTCAAACTAAATCACTTTTGATTCAGTTATAGTTGGTTGTTGTTTATTGGTATGGAAATGGAATGAAAATTTCATGTCTTCCGCAAATGTTCCTTCAAAACTTTTTATAAGGATAAGAACATAGACCTCTTGTTGCATCTGTATAATCGGGAAATCTTTAGAAAAATTGGACTGGCTATTGGGAAACTAATAAAGGCTAAGTGAACATACTTTAAACTACATCAACGGTCATTTTTCAAGGTTAGGAATATAGATAGATACTACAATTCCTACACTTTCAGGGGTAGTACTTAATGGTTCAACATGATGTGTGGAGTATGAATCTTTGTTGGAGAATTGTCAATGTTGTGGGAAGATTGGACATCATTAGAAAGGGAGTCAATTCCAACTATAACCATTATGAGAATGAAATCATCAAGTGAATGTGTGGTGTTATGTGGGTACAAAATGAAAATTTATGGCAAACATTTTATGGGAGAAATATACATAGTTGTTGACCATATAGAAAATTCCCCTTTATTCTGACTAACAACAAAATTTCAAAAAGGAAATAGAAAAAGTTTCATCTTTTGGAGAAATAAGATGACATGGGGTTATGAGGATATTCAACCAATAATGGTAAATGATGCATCCTCTGGTAAATCAAATTTGTTGACAAAGGTTTTCTTTAGGAAGCATAAATAGACTTTGATACATCTAGTTAGTTTAGTGAAATTGCATGTCATAAACATAGATGTGCAACACACAATGGTAAATACTGAAGAATATGAAGTTATGATACTCAACCATGTCCATTTACAGTGATAGACTCTACCATGTCCATTTAGGCAGTAATGATAATGTAGTCATATCAATTTCGATCAGTAAAGAAATTTCAATTCCATAACCAAAGAAATCATTTGATAAATTGGTCAGGAAAATCATAGGAAAATGGTAAAATGAAGAGCAATCCATATCTTACTCGTAGCCAAACTACAAAACATGCATAATCCATGATTGTTCCAGAAATGTAGGTGCTTAAGGATTAATTTTGCAAGTCCTTGATAGTAGATACATTTACTATGAAGTTTAAATCCCTAGTTTCTCATTGACAAAGTGTGAAGATAACCAATATAAACCGTTTAATAACTTGTATGCAAAGGATCTTAAAAAACTCCAATTCAAGTCAATCTTAGATGACTATTTCTATAGTCTAATCATATAATTTTATTGATGTAATTCTAACATGTAATTATTATGGAATACATAATTACGTGACCATTGACAATTTTGATAAAACTTGTGAACACTGCATGAGGGAAGAAGTTTAAATAAAAGGTTTTACATTTTCTAAAGAAAAAAATCCAATCAGCTATTTCTAAAAGGGAGCTTTATAGTTATTTCTTAATAGTAACACAAATCTACAAATACAAGGAGGAAGAATATGAAGATTTCCCCATTCTATATTACATGATAAAAGAAAATTAATGCTTTGATGTTGAATGTGAGGTGGAAAACATGATGCTCAAATTAAAATGAGTGAAGTCAAAATTTGGATGTGTCTTCTTCATCACATAGAAGACAAGCTGCCATAGCACTTAAGTAATTAAGTTGGTTGTGTGCTACTTTGACATGCAAATATTGGACCAAAATATTATGGTTCATTACCTACCAATCATCCCCGACATCACTCACTAAACTAGAAGTCTAGATGAGTACAACTAGGATGGAGATTCAAGATCAAAGAAGATGTTTAAAAGAAATATGATTCAAGTTTTTAAATATGATCAATTATTCTAAATGGTTCATTATTATATTACTAATAGAAAAGAAATATGAAAAAAAAACATGTGTGTTGACTTATACAACCTAAATAAATCATCTCATTCTTATTATTTTAAGATATTGCACATTGTCAACAATACATCAGGCCACACCTTCACAGCTATAGCCAGATCAAGATGGTTGATCGCCTCCATTTTGTTTGTTCCCATTGGATATAAATAGTTCCATTTTGCATTATGATAAAGATAAATGACCTCATAATCTACATGAAAAATGATGTTTTATACCATTCTAAAAATTGAATAAGGAAACCACCTTTTGTATTAAATTTGAAGACAATTCGGGACAGATTTAATTAATCTTATAGAGCTACTCTATGAGCATTCTTTAGCATGTAAAAACCTCATGAAGATGACAAAGAAGGCCCACCACCGACAAAGGGACTACCTATTCTATTTGAGCAACTGGATTTCCCCATACTCGGATAGCAAGCAAACATATTCGATCATATTCTGATGTGCAAACTTTGAGTAACTTAAGATCAAGCTACAAGGAAAAGTATCAAGAGTTGGTTAAACTACTCCATCTCCATATAACCAAATACAAAGAGTACCCTCAATGCCATCAATAGTTCAATCGAATGATGTCTAATTTGATCACATCCAGAATTAGTGACCTCACATTTGACAAATATAATGTGAATCAATCGGATATCAAAGATCATCTATCTCAAATTTAACTATTAATGATGTGAAGCAATTGGATATATAAGATCACACGCCTCGGGTTTGTCCTCCTCTCTGCCAAACTCCACTGAAATATTGGAGAAATATCACTTATACCCTCTATTTGGACTCTAAGTCTAAAACTAGAACCCTCCATTAACATGATTAGGGTTTGAAATTCTACCACAATTCTCGCCATTCATCCATGCCAGATGCTCATCATACCTTTCCACCATAATCATTGTGCCATTTCCACAAACACATTCCCCACAGACAGCCACATACTACCATACCATTTTACCACCTTCATACCATCTAGTTAGATATAGAGTATTAGAAAGGGTTGCGGTCACACTACATTCTCGAAGAATTGTGTGGGCTTGGCATCAACCCCTCCCTTAGTACCCTATGATTTTGATCTCCCAAATACCTATAATTAGTGATGGAACTCAACTATATCCTAGAGCATTGTTAAGTTGACCTAAACATGAGAAACTAGTTTCTGTCTCTAGATAATAAGTCTCAATTTTGTCCTTTATTTCTATTTTCTTGTAACCTTTCAATTTAATACATATATTGGCTACTTTATCCTTCCATTTGTTATTTATCCGTCAAAATTATATAGGATGTTCGTGATGGAGTGCAGTGACTAGTAAACACATGTTGAGAAAATATATGCCCTATCCTAAAAAAGGAGGGCCGTGTTGAGTCTTTTGGTTGTCGTTCCATAACACACAAGTATTTACATTTAGCCATGAGGGAGGCAGTGTCCACTATATCTACATGTTTTACTCAAAATAAAGAAAAGGGTGAATGGAAATATATTGATAACTGACTGAGTAAAATCGAATTTATGTGTTTAAGATATTTTCTAGGGGATAAGAAGATTGACCATGAAGAAAAGGTTCTGGTCTAGAAGTTTGTTTTAGAATCATCATCAATTACCCTCAATTTCAAATGAACTTATTAGTTTTTTTATACTACCTTCTTTCATATAGAACTACCCATAGTCTATAGTCAATTAAATCAAATTATCTTCAAATTAAAGTAGCTAGTGCAAAGTTGATCCAGTTTACCATTCCTATTTTTATCTTCATAATAATCCTGAGTCCACTACAGTTGAACCTCATCACCTGCTGATGCAGCCCTATTTTAGGGCTTCATCTTGTGCCAATTTGTTCTTTATTTGCATCTAAACATAGTAGAATGCAAGTTAAATTCCCCAATATGCATATTATTGTCAAATGCACTTATGGACGTTCATTGCATACTTTTTAGGTAATTGGACCGTGCTTTGGATGGATGAGAGAGAAGGAAGAAATTTTAGGATTTCTCCACTCATGGAGGGGTCCAAAGAAGACCCCAAAGCTCCCTCAACCTACCCCTAATGGTCAAGAGTCGACATCAATCAAAGAAGTATGTTGATCATGAATATTCAAGTTGGTTTTTATACTGAAGATCCCAGCACGGTCGTGGTGCCAAGGAACAGCCGTGTTGGCCAATGTCAAAGTTATAGAGAAAATCTCAAAAATTGCAAACTACAGTACCATTGACACCATGGCCGTGCTACCCATCATTGTCGTTCTATGAAGCCCCCAAAACGACCGTGCTGCCAAAAGTCAAAATGGGCGTGTTGAAGGGAACAACCTCACCTCTAACTCAACCAGTCATTCTACCTAGCCTCCACCATGGTCGTGCTGCCTAGCACGGCCGTGCTACCTGCCTCCATTTCACCACTACAACCTGTGATTTTTCCACTTTCTTAGAACGACCATTCCACACCACCACGGTCGTTCCTACCCCTACCCACCACCTGGCACATCCGTCCTACCACCTAAACCCTAGCACTTTCTACACTATTTTCTAACAATGCCCCTACTTGCCCTAGTGCTTCCACCACCACCTATATATACATGGGTGGCAGCCACAACATAGGTTAGCTGCCATTACTCCTCTCCACCCACTCTTAAGCATTCATTGCACTCCCCTTGCATTTATGCTCTCCATCCACCATTCCCACCTCATTTCCACCATAGAAATCTAGTTTTCTAGGTTTTGTACCATAATCCCCTTCATTTCCATGCCCATCATCCACCTTGGAGGAGGTAGGTCTCCCTACATCATCTAGGAGGTGAAGAAGGAGGATCTACTTCGAGCTCCATGGAGTCCTATCCCCTTCTTGTCATTTCTTTTATTTTTTCTTTGAGCATGTCTAGCTAAGCCCCTAGTGGTGGGTTGTTTGGGATTAAAATGTGACTTTGATACCATGTTGGGGGGAAATAACTTGTAATGAACATAATTTCATATATGATGATTGTCTCTCACTTCTATCTCATTTCCCATTATATTGCATGTGGTTTGTGCTTTTAAACATAAATTTCTTGTTTTGTGATGATTGATGACACTTAGATTCTAGGGGAAATTGGAATGTATGTGGAAATCTTAGGAATGGCTCCTAGGTCCAATTAGTGGACCCCTAGCTAGCCCCCTTTGTTCCTACATATACCTCCTTTATTCTACAAGTGAGTGTGAGATCTAAGTAGCTAGTGTAAGTGTTATTAGTGCAATTTCCTAGAGCTTCCTAAAGGCTATATGGCAAGTAACATGAGGTGAAATACCCTCATCTCTACTCCCATTCCTACCCTTGGCTCTCAATTGCCCTAATACCACTTACCCTAGAAACCTAGACTTGCCAAGTCCTACTAGAATTAAACCTAACCCTATTTCTCCAACTAGTAGTATAGGGTATATTCTAATAGCACTTGCCTTGTTGTTTGGTTTGGTAATCTAGATTGAAATGTGAGATTTTCATGCTATGTTGACCTTCCCCCAAATAATATCAAGTCACATTCCCAAATGGCCCACCTATCCAATCCATTTCTCTAAACCTAACTTGTCATCTTAGTTTGCTAATGCTAGTTTAGATTAATTGCCTTTGTTCACTCTATCTAATTGCTTAGTCTTATTAACTAGGGTTAACCTAGATTCTTGCTTTCTCTAGTGTTTAGCTTAGTTCTTAGTTTCTAATTGCCTTGCTAGAGTAGTGATCATCTTTCTCTTATTTATTTGATTGCTTAATCTAGTTTCTTGGACTTCACTTGCTTAGGGCTATCTAGGGTCTTTGGTAATCTAGTTTTCATATTGCCTTTACTTGCCTGCTTTCTTAGTGTAATCAAACCATAACCAACTTAAAACCCTTCAACCCTAATCTCTGCTTTAGGAACGTAGCCAACACAAACCTAGATCTAGTGCCCCCTCTCTCCCTGCGGATCAACCTCCTTTTCTTTCCTCTCATCTATACTATAACATGACCTCGTGCTCTTGTGGGAGCATATTTTAGTGTTGTGAGTGAACCTTGTTTGAGGACTTATAAATTTGAAAGATCACACATATGTGGAAAATTGCACCAAGATTTCTAGCATCGTTGTCGGGGACAGAAAATGCCATAGCTACCTAGTAGTTGTGGTGTTGACTCTCCCCTTTGGCACCATCTTTTTCCAGTTTGTTTTGTTGTGTTTGAGAAATACACTAAGCTTTTTGGCACCGTTGTCAGGGATAGAAAGTGCCATAGCTACCTAATAGTTGTGGTGTTGACTCTTCCCTTTGGCACAGTCTTTTTCCAGTTTGTTTTGTTGCATTTGAGAAACACACCAAGCTTTCTGGCGTTGTTGGCGAGGATAGAGGCGCTCGGCCTGGCTAGTTAGTGTAGCTTAGCTTTTCCTATTGCCCTCACCATTTCTATTCTTTATTCTTTGTGTTACTTTTGCATATTGATTTGCTAACTTGTCCTATTATGTTTGATTGAGCCTTGTGCATGAGACAAGCAACCCTTTGAAGTCTAGATGGTAGACTGAGATGCACGATACCTTTCAATTCCTCAACTGCCCTACATGATGAAGATGTTGGAAGACATGGTAAATCTCACAAAGATTCATGTCGGAGGTTCCTATAATCACTTTGCCAACTCCATGAAAACTCATTGTGAATATATGCAAGTTCTACAATCCTATGGCATCCAGAACAACCAAGGCTCCATGTCAAGCTCATACACCTTAGAATGGAGAAATCATCCAAACCTTTCATGGGAGCAACAAGGAGACCAAGTGTCAAGAGACAGATCCATGTTTGAAGAAGAAGTTCTTGAGAGGTTAAGAAGCCTTCATGAGTGAAGAGAGAGGTGTCCTTTCATGGACAAACCATTGATCGGCTTGAGCAAAGGTTGGATGAGATTCCCCTTTCACTTTCCCTTTGTGAGGAGGGAATACCCCATTCCAAAACCATGGACAACCCAAACAATGAAAATGGTTCTACGGGTGCTCCTCAAAACATATATACTCCACCACAAGGGCAAGTATCTACCTTGCAACAATATCAAGCTCCCCCTACTCCTTATGCTCCACCACCTCATCAACCTTCATACAACATCCAACACACCTCATAACCACCACCACAATATCAACCACAAGAAGCACCCCCATACCAACCACCATACATCCCTGAAAATCCCAATCCACCACTACTACCAACACCACCACAACCATCACTTGCTCCCCCTTCTCCCCATGAGCAAGTGGATACGATTTCAATCTTGAGATGTGACAAGGTTGTAGAGGATCTCAACATGGGAAGGAAGCAATTAGACAAATATCATGATGGAGAACCCCTACTGCAAAGTCCTTGTGAGAGTTATAAGTGTACTAAAAATTTTGCAATCCTGCCAGATTTTGAGAAGATAATATCATGTGCCCCACCTTCCTTTGAGATGACACCACCAAGTTCCCCAATTGCTGATCCAAGACATCCCAATGTGATATTTTTAGGTCCCCAAGTGTCCAATAGGATAGGAACCCGTCTCTTTGATGCCTATGAAGACCCATTCCTCAAGATAAGGCAAAAATGTGGCATGAAAATTATGAAGGTCTTAATATTGACTAAGGCAAACACCTCATCGCTTGACATCATAAAGCAAAGCCCAACTTATATGAGGTTCCATAAGGGTGTTCTCACCTTCAAGAAGAAGATGAGAGGGAATATGCCTAGGGAGGTCATCTTAAATGAGATAAAATGTTTTGTTGATGAGGAATCTTACTTTGAGACCTATGATGACGACCCCAGAGGAGAGAAAAATGAAGAAATATGCTTGAAAAATTCGCATAACCCTTGGGAGTAAGATCAAAGAATGAAGGCATTTGAGAGGATTGTGTATGATGAGGATGAAAACATTTTACTTTTGGACAATGGTTGATTGATGAAGGAACAACAAGCCTAGTTGAAGGCTCTAAACTTAGAACTAGTGGGAGGAAACCCATGTTGGTTTGAGACTCTTTCTCTCAAAAACCCTTTTTATTTTGATAACACTTTCATTTTTTCCAAGAAACACACACACACTATACCTGATAGTTTTTCAATTTGTGAATCATGTTAGTATAGGTACAAGGAAGAAAAGGAAATGCATAAAGGGTGTAGCCAAGGAGAAGATCAAAGTTGAAGAGAAGATTGCAAATCAGTAGAAGAGCTACAGGAAGGAGTCCAGATTGGTCATGCTACACAGCACAGTCGTGTGGCTGGAAAGACAGAACGACCGTGTTGCTTAGCATGGTCATGGTGGTGTTGTCCTTCTCACCTAGTGCAACATTGATCACTCCATCTCTTGGTGATTGTCTATCGTGACTCCATTCCCTTTACCCTACTATTCCAAACCTCTATTTCATGATGAGGACAACATGATTTAAAAGTTTGGGGTGGTAGGGTGGTAAGCCCCTCTTTCACCGCATTTTTATCTATGTACCTTATGCTAAATTTTTGCAAGATGATCAAATAGTTTAACTAACTTTTCACTTGTATATCTTGACTTTGTGTGTTTGTCTTGCATCCATGCATACATGTAGTTCAATTTCATGCATTTTTGCATAATTTTTCAAAAAAATTTCTCTTTTTGATCTTCCGTGCCATGCATTGCATTTCCAAGTAGATTTTGGTAATTTTTTTGTATTTTAACTAGGATTTGCTGCTTTATGTTTTAATTTTCCCTAATTGTAGGTTTAGATGTGACTGAATGCAAATTGGCACCATTTTTGCCAATTTTGCCCGAACTTGAATGTTCTTGCCTAAAAGCATGTTTTAACTTAATCTCCACTTTTTGAAATGAAAATGTTGATCTTTGACAAATGCATGACACTTTCTTAGAGTTTATTGCTATATGGTCTTGATTGTTGACTTTTTACATGTGCATCACCTCTCTCAAGTGTGTGCATGTTTTGGTTCAATTGTGAATTGAGTAAGCTATGAACGCTTAGAGCCTATGGAATCATGTGATACAAATCTGAATCTCAAGTTGTTCACTCATGTGGTGTGATATCATTTGATGAAGTGTTGGATTAGTTTTCATGCAGAAGATTTTATGTTGAGAACTAGACTAATGACCCTTCTTTGACCCGACTCTTATTTCACCATCTTCATACCTCTCTGCCTCATGAATGGATGTCTTAGTGCACATACTTAGCCTTGGCCACCTCCAAAAGTTTGGGGTGGCCATATCTACATCTCCTCACTTCACTCTCTCCACCATATGCCCTATCTACACCAAGGGCAAAAGAAAAAAAAAGATGCTCTTGTTTAAGAGAATCTAGATAAAGAAAAGATGAGTGTGTAAAAGCACTCCAATCTCTTACCATGATCGTTTCTTCCATTTTCATACCCATTGAGCCTGGAAACATCAAATATAGCTCACTTCACCCCTTTTCTATAGCCATGTGGGTCATTTGGTGTGGTTTGAAGCATAAGATTGAATACATGAAAGTGAAACAACACTCCTAGTCATCATTGATTAACGCCATCATGAAACAGTTTACCCGGAATTATCTGAAGGACATATGGAAATCTTGTGTGTTCTATGCTCTATATTTGAAGTTTGTATGCTCAGTGATCTTTTCATGATTGGTTTGTGAAAGTGGAGAGGATATAGGTGGAACACATGCACTTAGTCACTTTTAAGACCATTTAGTCAATAATCATCTTTTGCAATTCATTTATCATTTTTATTTATTAAAAGAAAACTGAAGAGAGATATTAAGTTGGAGCATACTTGAGGACAAGTATGTTTTAAGTTTGGGGTGGCAATATTAAGCATTTTTAATTCAGTTTATAAATGTAAAACTTCATGCCCATGGATGAGAGCAACATTATATATTTGAAGATCTCATCACTTGCAAGTATTAAGCATTGTGAAGTTCTAAATTTATAAACTGAATAATCAAGTTGTGATGGTCGCCCTCTTACAACATGATGCAAAAAGAATACAAGGTCTAGGTGGAAGATATGATTTCCAAATCAAAGAAATATAAGAACTATATTACTCAACTAAAGAATCTCTTTCAATAACTATGAGATTTTCTATACACCTTAATCAAGAAAAATGTACTTTTGGAGTCATGTATGGTAACCTCTTGGACGACATTCTTAGTCAAAGAAGAACCATATTTGACACTAAGAAATCCCATGCCATCAGGGAGATCTCTTCAATGAAGATAGAAAAAGAATATCTGAGGCCTTTTTAAATGTCTACCATATGTCATTTGATTAATTGCTAAGATCACATCCATTTGTGATCTAATATTTAAACTATTAAAGAAAAGCTTTATGTTCACTATTCAAACTATTGAAGAAAAGCTCAGCCTCTATGTGGAATGATCATTGCAAAGAGGCAGTTTAGAAGCACAAAGGCTACCTTTCTCAAATAGTAAATTTGGAACCTATAGTTCTAGATATCCCCTCACCCTATTACTATTAGTATCTAAGACCTTGATAGGGAGTCTTGATCCAATAAATGGCCTAGGGGAGCATGCCATCTACTATTAATCTATGAAGTTTAGGAAAATTGAGGCATGATATGCTAAAGTTGAAAATCACAATTTAGTCTAGTGTACGCTACAAGGAATAAGTGTTATTATCTGATGATATACTCATTCCATCTCATCGTTAGACACGATCCACTCTACTACATGTGCAAATGGCAAGCCCTCATTGTCTAGTGTGCAAAATATTAGTTACTATTTTTTCCATATCAAATCACTTATCTACCTATGAAGGTCATAATAGATAAGGGCTAGACAATATATTAGTGGACTCCCTTCTCCCTAGGAAAGAAATGAATGAATACAAGTTCCCTGAAAAATACATCAGAATGATTGGCACACATGACATCACTATTCCTTCATATTATGACCTAGGGATGATCTTCTTACATAGAGGCTTCAATGATAAAGGTTTCAAAATCAAAGTAGTTTTTCAAAACCATCATAGTGAACAAGTGCAATTATCCAAATAGATGGATTTCATCTCTAGTAATATTGTAGATGAATATGTATTCTTGGACAGCTTCCCCAAGGGCCATGCCATTTCTAAGTCAACATCATTTCTCTCCCAATCACATCAAAAGTCAAGAATAATTAAAGAACTCGTGAGCAGAATACCATCCCCTATCAGTACTATAGTAATGCTCTCACCTGATAATTTGAACAAATCTCCTTCAACTTTATGAAATCATATCACAACACCTTTTTCGATTACTTGGTCACACGAGCCTCATATATCAACATCTCGGGTGACCAAAGCTTCTCACTTAAAGTCCAAAAATATTATATTCTTCCTATCTTACAACAAAGAAAAGGCACAAATCCATGATATTAGATTTCATCTAAAGAACCAAATCATTCAATAAGGTCTTCTGAAAGGATAAGTAAATGCTTAAATGGAAAGCCATGCAAGATGTCTTTACCAGTTGATCATACAATAAAGCCCTCCTGAGGTACAATAACAAAATGAAGATGATGTTATCATGAAGGAGGTCCACAAGGGATCATAGTAGCGCATGCATGAGTGAATTCATGTTCTCAAAGAAGATCCATTCTATGGTTACTACAAGAACTCCATGGAAGAAGAATGCCTCAAGTATGTCCACAAGTGTTAAGTTTGTTACATCCTTTGTGGTTACATTAATGAAATAGACATATAGTTGTACAACATTGCTACGACTTGGCCCTTCTATGGTTGGGAAATTGGCATGGTCAGGAAGATATATCATGGTGCATAAAGCAAAAACAACTACATTGTAGTCACTCTATCTAATTTAATACATGAATGGAAGTTGTATCAACCACCATTGACTAAACAAAACAAGTCATCATCCTCAAGATAAAAACCATAATTTGATATGTAATGCCACATACAACCATCGTTGACAATGGTGTTAAATTCATAGACATATCCATGAAGGAGTATCTGAGCACCATAATGATCAAACACCACCATAACATCCCCAAATAAATGGCATTGTGAAATTGTGGAAAATTTTGATCAAAAACCTCAACAAAATGATCAAATTAAATGCCAACGAGCACAAGAACCTCCATGTTTCTCTATGAGAATGTAGAATGTCTGTCACAACCTCCAGAGGGGGCACTCCCTATTTTCTTGTGCATGTTATGGAGGAAGTCCTACAAATGGAGGTTGAGGTCTTATCCATATGCATGCTACAAGAAGTTGTGGTCACTAAGGCAGTTGAGGACTAGGTCTGCTACCTTATGGGAATGAACTATTCACATCTCGAACAATGTTATATGGACAAAGTAGCTTGCAAATTCAAAAAGAGGTCCCCCCTCTCCAAGTTTTGAAATGTCGACTCAACTGGTACTTCATGTAATACATAATGAATATATCAGGGGAAATTTTAATCCAAAATGGTAGGGACCATACATTATTCAAAACATCTACATCTATGGAAGTGTGTGCCTAAAACACGTGGATGGGGATGTTCATCTCTTCACAGAAATATTAGTTTAGTCAAGTTCTACTATTGTTGATGAGATGTCTTCATCAATGTCAAGACTCTAACAAGGAGCATCCTCGAGGACAAAAGTCCCACCCACAAAAATCCACTTAAATTTCTTAAATGCCCCACTGCCAACCCCAAAAGGTTTTACCCATGGGGCACATGAGGCAAAAAGGAATCCAATAATAGAACTATAGGCCTATAAAGAAGAAATCATAGTTATTATCTTTAGGCCCAACTAGTTATCAAAAATAAACTCAACTCTTTTGAAATCCACCAACTATAACACAAAAATATATGGTTGTGGATCGGATAGAGGAAAACCACATGTTACAATCACACACATCAAGGATAGGGTGATGACAATATCACCCATCTAGAATCACCACATGTTCTCAAAGATCTACTAAATCTATGAGTTTCTAGAGGTGAGATAGAACTAGCATACAGAGTCAAGACATCTTGACACCTTTTCTTGGGATATGGAAACTGCCTAGATTACATGTATGTCTAGTGAACTAGAATAGAGTTCAAGATCCCTTGTATTTATGGACACCTCATCCTCCAAAATGATGTGCAACTAAACTTCTCAGGGACCAACCTAGGTGCCACATATAGGAGGACTCTTCACTAGGAAAATCCTATTCATTTTGTCACAAAATAACCCAAGCTCCCATATCGAGCCCTTGAGTATCAATGTCCATTTTAAATATATTAAAACAAAACCATATCCCAACCATCAATCTTTAGGCCTTAAGTGACTAGTGCATGTCAGAACTACAGTCATGGTGTCTCTATCATATTGCACCTTAACCCAATTTGGTGGTGAGTTAGCGCTTGCACACTGGATACATGACATAGTTGTAATTTGTTAGTGATACATACAAGGTCAGTGGATCCCCTAGTCCATTATATTCCCTAGATTAAGGATCTCTTGTGGTATAATAGGCCACTGACATCCAAAAGGAGGAAGTAACCTACAACTAACATAGTGAAACATGGGACATGCTTCAACATACTTGGGATCCCAACCCTATCAAGCTCCACTAAAGGGACAAATAATGCCCCATACATATGCCATTCTCTATATTTCTAAACTACATAATGAAAACAACCATCTCCCCACATCTTATATGTGTCAATTAGGAAATCATGGCAACTAGGTCACTTGACTAAGCAAAAGGGTCTTTAGCAACGAAGACCTTAATATATACCGAGTTTTGAGCTATAATCCTAAGGGATACACATTATGAGCATCATTGAAGGAGTACCATAGTCTTTTTTTAGGGTAAAAGGGTCATTGTATTAAAACGAAACATCCATACAATGGGGTTTAAAGAGAACCCTTGGGAAATCATTACAGAGAACTAGTTCAACATTACTTCCCAAACCCAGAGCAGGTAAGTTATGGGTTGTTGTGTTACTTTCCCTGAAGATATGTGATAGGCTAAAGGTCATGAAGGCCGGTATGATCTCATATGTTTTTTCAAAGATCCTCATCGATGGGTTGCAACCCCTTTTTGTGTCTGCTACTAACTTGGGGACCATGGATGCATCTGTTTCAATAGAGATGTGGGTGATATTTGCCACAAGATCTTCCTGACATGCCATGCGAACCGCATAACCTTCAGTTGTGGTGGAGGACCACCATTGAGGTAGGGTCTTAGAGACCGTTCTGATAACACAACCTGCATGATCTTTGAAGACCGCTACGAAGCTGGTCTTGTTCTTATCAATGTAAGCACTATCAGTATTGACTTTGATGATCTCTTCGGGCGGGGGGTCCAACTACCAGTCCATCTCCTCGGCCTGCATGAATGGAAAGTGATGTATTTGTTCTTGATCTCTTTATACTCCTTATCCCATTGTGAGAAATACTTCTTCTTCAAAGTCGTGTTCTCAATTACCTAGTTTTAAACAAGGTTGTTTCTGCTAGACCAAACCGCAACGCAGGTAGCTATGAAGTCAGCCATCTCTTCTTTAGTGAGGTGATCTAACAGCCAGCACCATGTATCGGCAATGGACGATCTGGGCATGTCAACCACCTTGTCTTTGTAATGGCAGCTATCCCACACCTCTTTCAGTTTCTAACAGTCAAAGAGAGAATGGAAGGTATCTTCTTCACTTAAGCCACAGCGGTTACAGGTATTTGACGTCATGATATGCCTCCTAGCCAGTAGGGAAGCCGTAGCCATTAGGTCACAACAGGTTCTCCAGCAGAAGTGTCTGAACTTCGGAGGAACATTCATATTCCACACCTTTCTCCATAATTTAGTTACGGGCTCTCTCTGCACCCAGGTTCCATTTATACCCAGCCAGTAAGTTGACTTAACAGTGTAGCTGCCATTTTCACACAGGAACGAGGTTTTTACCCTCCTCTTCTCTACCGCATAAAGGAATCTGCATAATACAGTCAGCATCAGCCATTGTGAAGGTTGCTTCCACCACGTTTTGTCTCCATGAACGGGTCTCCATATTGATGAGCTCTCTCACATAGATACACTCCCCCCCACTCTCCCCTCTTGAAGAGTGCAGGTCCCTTTATCATTCGGTAGCCAGGCCTCCTCCCAAATTTTTACATTGCTCCCTTCACCCACTTTGCTTCTCATCCCTTCGCTAAGCAGGGCTCTAGCACCCCACAGGCTACGCCAAGTGTAACTGGGGTCGTAGCCCAGACTTTTGAAATAGCGGCCCTTCAGAACTCCATGCACAAGGGAATTAGGATTGCTCAACATTCTCTAGCTTTGTCTAGCCAGTAGTGTTGCATTGAAGGTTTTGAAGTCCCTGAAGCCCAAGCCCCCATCTTTTTTCATCTTGCACAGTTTATCCCACAAGGCCCAGTGGATTTTCCGGCTTCCATTGTAGGATCCCCAAAAACTTGGCTATCATCTTGTTCATATCCTAGATGATGTTGACCGGAAATTTGAAAAAGATCATCAAGTAAGTTGGTATAGCTTGTATCACTGACTTTATAAGGACTTCTTTCCCTACTTTGCTAAGTAATTTCTCTCTCCACTCGGTCATCTTGCTCCACATCCTGTCTTTAACAGCTTTGAAAACTTCCTTCTTCGATCTTCCCATACAAGTCGGCAGCCCCAAGTATTTATCGTGTTTGGTAACTTGTTTGACCCCCAGCCTATTGGTGATAGCAACCCTCATAGTGATAGACACATTCTTGCTAAAAGACACTTCAGATTTCATGTAGTTAATTTTCTGACCCGAGGCCCTCTCGTAGAAGCTGGTAATATCAGCTATCATAGAAGCCTCTTCCGAATTCGCCCTAGCAAATAGAATGTTGTCGTCCATGAAGAAAAGGTGGGAGATATAGGGACCCTCCTTTCTAGCTTTGGCCCTGTGAATATGTCCCTCTATGGACGCCTTCATAATGAGTTTAGAGAAAACATCTGCACAAAGAAGAAAAGGGTAAGGTGAAATTGGGTCTCCTTGATGGAGACCTCTTTGTGGATACAACAACCCTATTTTCCTCCCATTTATAATGAAGGAGAAAGATACAGTACAGAAGCATTCCCCAATCTTCACTCTCCACTGTTGGCCAAACCCCATCCTCCTCATAACAGTGTCAATGAAATTCCACTCCAGCCTATCATATGCTTTACTCATGTCGAGTTTGAGGGCCATATTTCCTTTATTCCCTTTTATTTTTCTCTTCATCGCATGGAAAAGTTCAAAGGCGATCAGCGCGTTATCAGTGATAGACTAGCCACTAATGAAAGCACTTTGGTTAGCACTAATGATATTGTCAATGATGTTCTTAAGACGATTGGCCATCATCTTAGAGATGATTTTATAAATCGTATTACACAGGATGATAGGCCGGAAATCACCCATAGTAATAGGTTCCTTGCATTTTGGAATAAGCACCACATTGGTAGCATTGATACTGTTCAGATTTTCCTCATTACGCCACCATTTCTTAATGTACTGGACCACGTCCTCGCCGATGATGTCCCAATAACTTTGGAAGAAACCCGTGTGAAACCCATCGGGCCCTGGCACTTTTGTAGGGTGCATGTTGAGAAGAGACATCCATATTTCCTCCTTGGTCGCATCTTCCTGCAGAGCTTTGTTCATCTCCACACTCACCACTTGTTCAACACACTCTGTAGCCTCCGAACTGCTGCTATCAAAGTTGGACTTTAAAATCTTTGCGTAATACGCATTCAAAACCTCAAAGATACCATCCTCTCCCTCATGCCAAGTATCGTTATCATCTTTCATCTTATGAATATGGTTTCATTTTTTCCTTTGTGAAGCTTTTTTGTGAAAATAAGCTGTGTTTCTATCACCGTATCTCATTTTGTTGATCTTCGCCCTGTTATACAAGTGGGTTTCATTAATTTGTTGGAGGTTTATCACTTCTCTAGTAAGTTGTTGGCATCTCAGAAGAGAGTTGCTGGATGGAATATGTTTCTGCTTAGCCTCTAACTCTCTTTCTGCTTTCCTCAACCGCGAACTAGTGTCCTTGTACTTCTTCTTGGCCCATCCTTGGAGTAGTTCAGTGCACTTGATAATTCTTCCTTCAATATTTTCACTTCTCTGCCTCCAACACTCTTTTACAATATTCAAACATTCGTCATCTCCTAGCCAATAACCTTCAAATCTGAATGTACCACCTGTTATACCATTCCTACCTTCCTTCTTAGTACTCAAAATGATGGGAGAGTGGTCCGAGAAGACCCTAGGAAGGTGTCGTACCCAGGTATCCGGGAACAGTGTACTCCACTTAACTGTTGTAAGAGCTCTATCCAGCCGCTCCTTGATGTTGGTTTCCACACTCAAGCCTTTTTCCCAAGTGAAATGGTCCCCACAAAAGCCCAAGTCTGAGAGACCACAGTTGTCGATGGTTTCCCTAAACTCATCTATGTGCCTCACATTGTTGTCTGCTCCACCAAGCTTCTCCTCGTTGCTGAGGATCTCATTGAAATTGTCAATGAAGAGAAAAGGTAGGTTGGACCTCTCGAACAGCTACTGCATCAGCTCCCAAGTTAAGTACTTTTGATGATTTACAGGCCACCCATAGATACCCGCACACCTCCACTTACCCTTCTCACTACCCTCATCCACCTCCACTAAGAAATGGTGTTTTGAATACGAGATAGTGGTAACATCATCCTCTTTCCATCAAAAGCCCATCCCTCCAGATCTTCCTTCACTACTCAAGCAAACTCCATTCTGAAAACCGCATTTGTACATTGTTCTTTCAAGGTTGTCCTTCTTGACCATGGTTTCCATAAGAAAAACCATGTCTGGGTGTTCCTTCCAACAGAGGTTGCGAAGGTTTTGAACCTAGCCTCGGCCACCCATGCCTTGGTAGTTCCAACTGAGAAGTTTCATTGCCCTTCACAGTGTTGGCTCTGGCCCGTCACCGCTACTTGAGAGCATTTCTCCCATACCATCTTCGAGTCCTCTCCTCCATTCATCTTGGTAGCTCTAGTATTTTCTTCCTTGTGGTCTTCCTCCATGGTATCTTCAGCTATCCTCCTTTTACTTTTCCTCAGAGACACAGGCAGAGGAGCAGCATGTTCGAACTTCTCTTTCATTTTAAATCTCCTGATATGTTGGCCTTCTTTTGTAATCAATCGATCAGTCTTTTTCCTGCCTTCATGAGTCATGTTTTCCTGTCTGCCTTTGATGCATTTACTTCCTTCTGTACCTCCTGCTTTGACAGCAATGTGGTCTACCCCTGCCTCTCCTTCCAGAGAAGAAATATTAACTATTGTTGTTGTTGGGCTTTGAAGGCTCACAGTGACTTTCTCCCCGTTTAAAATGGTGCTGGCACCTCTACAACCAGTGCCTTTCCCCGCATTGTTGCTCGGTCCACTGAGATGGCTGTTCTCGTGACCATAGTTATCTCGTCCTCTCTTCTCATCAACCTCTTCCCCCTTTCCACTTTTAAAATGTTCTGAGCATGTTCCCTGCTCATTTGGAATCTTCCCCCCACTCACAGTATTAGTTCTTTGTATCATTTCCTCAGTCACTCTATCTACTTCGGCAATTGGAGTAGCTTTTCTCCCCATGTTTCTATCTCCTACCTCCTCATCTTCTTCTAGTCTGGTTCCACATATTATGACAAAACATATTCCTTAAAATTGGACTTATTATATTCAATATGAATACTATAAAGCCTAATAATGGCACCATGATGTTGAAAAAGAAAGATAGAGAAAATTTAAATACAAGGAAGTGTGACATAAATCATGTGGGCGTACTCAATTCCTCGTCAAACTTAGAGGCTCTACTACTAAAGAAGATGAAGCTAGTCATTCCAAGTACTTAGGATTACAATCCATCCGATCAAAAAAAAAGGATTACAATCCATCTTGCTTCGTAAAGCCTTAAGAGTCATTTTTTTTATGATCATGGTACAATCTCACCAAACTATCCTTGGCCTTTCAAGATCCATCATAAAGCCTCTAGTAGAATAGTAAAGGATCCTCTATATCATATTTGTAGTAGAAACAGATGATTTTCCTAATCATAGACACTAGAAATTAATTAAAGTGTCTCTCTAGAATAAGAAGAATAATCATTCGTTAAAACTATAGTGTTGTTATCTCTCAAACTTAAGTTTCAAAATAGAAACTCATAGAGTCACAATGCAAAATCACCATGTGCCAAAAGAGATAGACAATTCTTTATGTCACCACTCCACTAGGAAGGATTACCTACCTTGATATGGTACAATTAGTAATCTTGCATAAGAATATGATGCATATTCACATTCCCAAATAAATATTCAACACCTTAAAGGATACATGCATTCTCCTAGTTATCATATACTCATCTAGGCATTGATACAATTCTTCCATGATCAAGGACAATTGTCTCACTATGCCAAAGAGCATCTATAATGCATGTTGTTGATGTTAACACATGACCAATGGTTTATCCAAAGAAAAACTCAACAAAGAGGGTCAAGGTATATATAGTACATGATGATGTGCCTCACTCATGATCAAATCCCTAAGCAAATCTAAGTAGATGACCATCCACAATTAGTCATTAAGAAGTTGTAGACATCTTTATGACAAGTATATCAATAACATTAATTGTCCCTTTTGACTTCATTGGGATGATAGACCAACAATCATGAAGATTCATAAGATTAATATCGACCACATCCTCCAACATAGATGTCCACACCACATTCCCAAATCCTAAAGGAACAACTTTGAGGATCCTCGACGCAACAACTTTTGACATCTTCTCCTTGGTAACATGAGCATAGACAAGGTGGTTGAGGTGTCAAATCATGCTAAAGATGTCCATATCCACCTATTTCATAGTTAACACATATGTAATAGAGCACCAAACTAAAGACTAATTCATCAGAGGATTCTCAAATTAGGAACATGTCTGAACAATAGGCTCTTTGAAGTCAAAATAATAGAAATTTAAACTAGTGCACAGATATATAAGAATGAGGTTGGCATTCTTTATTTATTGAGATTCAAGATTAAAAAACAACTAATCATGCCTATAGAGGCGACTTAGATTCACATTGTGAGTGACCCACATAATGGTTCATTCAACCACTTAGATGTGTCATGAAATCACACAAACTCCAAGCCCTAGTGTGTGGGGTGAGCCCTAATGTTGTTGGATCTAAAATCCTCTACAAAATGCTAGTTCAATCACAGAAGGAGATTTCAAGTCCTCATGATTTGATATTTGTATCTCATTCAAAATAGGATTTCTCTTCGTAACTCAATTAAAACTTAAAAAAAATCAATAGTAATTGCAAATAGTGTTGAAATTTATACACCACTAGATGATTTTGGAATAAGAATAAATTACACATTGCAAAATGCTAAAAATAAAAGTACAATGCATGAAGAAATACAAACTATGTCTACATATTTATCTTCTTTTCAGCCAACCCTTAAGGTGTCTAAACAGGGGTCCTGCTCACATCTGGATGCACTACATTTAGTGGACCAACAAGCTTGTTCACCCACCTACTCCTCAATACCCAACAAAGTTCCCTTCAAGTAGGATGGTTTGACATCAAAAATCATTAGGGGGCTATGTATGGACAACACAACCTTGTCAGTCCACTGCAAAGATGATTTTTCTAAAGGGAAGTCACCCATACATGCATCATTGCCATGGAGGACTATGCTGCTTTGAAATACTAAGCCCATCAATATTTTAGGCACTTGAGCTGAAGAAATATCTAACCAAGATTGCTCCAAAGTCAACCTCCTAGTGGAATGAGATCCCTCTAATTCACCCTCGCTCAAAATTGAGATGTATTGAAATCCCAATGGAAGTAACTCGAAGCTTCTAACACCAAAATTGCCATGGGGATGGAATCTTGGAAAATTATCAAAACCATGAGGCACCTGTCTAGCAAGCTGGGGTGGTGGAAGTGGAGGAGTCTCCTGATGACACTTACCTTGATAGGAGTATGAGGATGTTGAAAATTTTCATCAATATCATCTCGCATTCCTTGAGATAAACAAACACAATCAACATATGAGCAATGCAAGCCACAAAAGCAAGCTACTTTATAGAGTAAAGCAATGAAAATAACAAACATAAAGCATTAAATTTTATCAATTTAGAGAGAGAAAATAATGGTTGCTTATGTTGATATAACCACTACAAATGCACTTCGTAGATCACTTAGGCACCATCAAGTCCCTCACCACTTGATTGATCCTAGATCTAGGATGCATCAGTCCTTCAAGTGGATCCTACCCAACCTGCTTCCCACTGTCGATAAGCGCAATTGTTTGTGCAAAGTATAGTTTGTGATGGAGTATAAAAGTGGCATCATTGTGCATCCATGTCATGAGAGTCAAATAAAACCAAAAAGTTATTACTAGTCGCATTGTCTTATTATGTGGTAAAGATTATGAATATGACCATGGATACAAATAAGTAAAGAATCATATAAGCTAAAAGTTATGGATCTAATAGTACAAACATGCAAATCTTACCTCTCAAAATGTCCATCTACTTTGGACCTATCTCTACTTCTAATAACATTCATTTTTTAGTTATTATCTTAGTTATGAATGAACTTAATTTATCTTATAAGAAGACATATATCTTGATATTTTATATATTATGTAGTAAATATAAGGAAACATTATTTTTGTTGAATGAGATTTCCATTCATGACTTATTTGACTATTTCTCATCGTCCATTTCGAATCCTTCTCTAGACACGTGAATAGCACATTAAATAAGCGACTTACATCATGTTTCTTTCAATAAGCATCAAATACACCTCGACAACATCTAAGTAGATGGATTTTCCCCAGTTGGATAACCTCCAAGTGTAATCAACCATCGTGAAGAAAAGAAGCTCCAATGGTATGAATATGAAACTACAAGGTCTTATCCTTAGAGTCGAGTTGACCAGTTGAGATAAATGTGGTTGGATACAACAAGCAACCTTCTAGAGCCTTTCAAAGTTCAATAAGACGACTTCCATATGTTTGAGTGTAGAATCCAAATAGGTCATATGTCAGCATGTGTCCCAAAAGAACATCAAGTCATTTAATAATATAAGACAACAATCGTAATGCCCCTCCAAGTACATATATGTCAGTGGAAGCAAATCCTATGTTGTCCATAATGTAGGTCACTTGTCTTGGAGTAACATCAGAAAACATGATATACATAGCATCAAGATAAATGAAACACCATGCATTAATTGGAAATATAGATTCATGCATTGTTCTTGAAAGGGATAACATAAACTATCTCATCTTGATTTCAAACCTAATACATGTAGGCTAAGGAAATCTAAAACATGAAATAACAACTAGACAATATAATCTATTGAGTGGTAGATGGCACCCCACCAAGCTAGAGTATCCTTTGATGTCAGCTACACTGAATGGCCTGCTTCCATTCTCTCTTGGTCCTTGATCTAGGGACATCTCATCCCACGTCCTTGTGAAACAAAGCAACAACATAAGTAAGTGGCACTATGCATTTTATAAAAACTAAAAAGTAAGCAATATATACTTGAACTAAAATTAGCTTGACATGGATTAACATTAATAATTATCATTACACCTTAGAATTCATTACATCAATGAATTAAGAAGAATTACCATATGCATTCTCTATATAACTACCCACATGTGGCACATCATGCTTGGAAAGCCCATCATTTCTAGGAATCCCATAATGACCATAAAGGTCCATCATTGCGAGAAGCATATAATAAGTTACTTAATTCTCATATCTTAATCATTCACATCATTGTTCTTATCTTTCCATCAATGTAAACTGCCCTCACCCAATAATTGTACCAAAGTTATTAGGAGGCTAGTTAAGGCTCATCTTAGTTGCACCAAAGTGCTCATCAATTCCATAAAGACCAAATAACATCATAGGAACAATTCACAACTTAAGTGCATTATCTTAATCATCATGGGATTTCTCCCTCTTAATCTTGAAATTAACATTAAATTTTTTCTTGATTCTTTCTTTAATTTCTAATTCATTATTTGATCATATCATTAAACTAATGAGCATCAGTGATAAGAATAGGACTTTATGAATATAACAAACAACATGCAATAATATAATTTGAGGCATCATCATTATCTTAATTTCATTAACTTGGAATTTAAAGCATACTTATAAACCATACATAACATGAAATTCATCCAAAGTACATATGCATAGTGGCATGACCCCCTTACCTGGAGCAAATCAAATCCTAATTCTGTCTCACTGGTCTTGAGCTAATCCTAATTTCCCTGAAGTTACATAATTTATATTAATTATCACCTTCAACACCATCCTAAACCCTAATTTAGGTCATTAGGAAAACACGGTCTAGCATTACTGAATTAGACTTTAGAAACCATAAAATTATATTCATAATTCAAAATCCTTCCCAAAACATATTTTTAGGTATTTTTCTGATCATGGATGTAATTACTATAATTTTAGGAAAACCTAACCAATCAGATATCATCGAAAATCCACACATGAAAATTAAAAATACATAGAGCTAGCGGGCATGCTAGTTGGTCGAATCAGAGTCGGCCACTTGGCCAGGGCTCACACACGCGATCGACATTTGAATCATACAGCTAAAGTTTGAATATGCCCATGAGGGTGTGTAACAATCGGAAAAGTTTGTAGGGTTAAAATTGGAAATTATCACCCATGGTTGTTCATCATCTTTGCAATGACGAACAACAACATGTAGACCAAAACAAATCATGGTCTGTATGTCACAATTCCGAGTTTGTGAAAAATGCGAGAAACCAATTGTCAAATCATCTTCCTCATCCCTTGTTGGATTCACTGAGACTGCAAGTAGGTTGTGGGGTCACCGCAAAGTTCATAAGATTTTTTGCCATGGCTGGGAGGAGGTGAGGGTATGAAGACGGAAAAACACATCATTGCACCCCAAACCAAGGGTGCTAGACAATGTTTCACTCAAAATCAAAGCATGCATTGAAGAAAAAGCTTATGATAAGGAAGGTTCATCGCTAATTGTGATCTGAAATTAGGACATGGACAAAAAGAGGGATTTTGTTAAACTATAATTTGGAAGATAATTACCGATCTTAGAAGCTTCCTAGAGCCTCACTGAAGGGTTTCCAATTATCAGACTTTGCTCCAAGGGTCTGAACTTCGACAAATTACTCCATCTTAGTCATCCACGATGACCGAGTTGGTATGAAGTAATTGGGTGGAATCTGTAGAGCACATAGGTTGTGGATCTCTTTATGTGTATCACATGATCATTGGGGATGTTTCTTTTATAGGTTTTAGTGTTTAGAGGAGATTGGGTCTCTCTTGAAGGTTGAAACAGGGGAGGAGAGGGAGTCCCTCATGGTCTGGGATGTTTAAAACATAAAATCCAGACAAAGTTGGGATCGTATGATTTGGGAAAGTTCAAAGATCATGAGGGAGAGGTTTGTTGGTACTATGAATCGTTACATAGTGAGATCAGGAGGGCGAAGATCTTTGGCTCTATGTCTTTTCTAATCTATTTGGAAGTTGGGTGAGGGAGAGAGTCTCCTCATGCACAGATGACTTTGTGAGAGTCTGACTTGAATTGGGTCTCCTTACCTAGCTGCCTGACAGAGTATTAAAAACTCTGACTTTATCTATGAAATTGCATTAATTAAATAATTGACATCAAATCATATGGTTTCATTACTATTTTGGTTAATGGGGCAAACAAGATCTATCGAAACTAAAATCTGGACCACATGCATATTTTATAGTCTAGAACATTTTCATACAATTACTTTCCCAAATTTATGACTATAAGATGAGTTATTATTGTAATGCAATCTGTATCACTTATGTACATTTAATGAAATGTGATTGATCCCCAATTTATGCAACCTTTTTTATTGTCACTTAGGATCTAATGGACAAAACTAGGACAATTAGGGTTCAATTTTCTTGAGGTCCACAATGTCGAATTCTATTAGTGAGGAATTATTGTTAGCACTCTAATGTTACTTTAAATAATTTTTGGGATGTTACAATTCTACCCACCTTAAATAAATTTCATCCTCAAAATTTCATGAGACTATCCACTTTAGTGTTTTAGATATTCTATGTATTCTAACTCTCTAATACTGTCTCAAAGGCTCATAAGCACCCTCAAGTTGTGACCTTCTCATGACAAAACACTATCTTTAACCTCATTATGAAAACCAAAAACCAACATGTGGGTACACCACTGATGAATCTATCTCATCATCATTGACATGTAAAAGGACCTTTCTAACTCTTCTCTAGGGAAGTTGGATTAGGGGTTTTGTGTCTATCTTGAATCTAATTTACATATCTATGTTAAACTATCCACCCTTTGTATGTATGCTTGGCTGTACTGTATATTTGATTAGGTTTAGGTGACTATTGTCTCAAACTTTTAATGTTGGCTCTTATTTTCTTTGTCACCTTTGGATACATGCTGACCGGTCATATATTCAGAGGTGACATATCTTATCATACTTATCTTAGAACCTCCCTCGTAAACATGTCCCATACCACATGCATTTTAAAGGACAAGAAAAGTGTGCATATGCACGTAGCATTCTCTCTAACAAACCCTATGAGCTTGTATTCCATACCACAAACATGTGGGAAAAGAGAGAGCATGTTGTATACAATTCTAGAGTTAACATAAAAGTCCAAATCATTTAGGCACATAACCTGAATCCTTATTCATACTTATGTCTCCTGACTAGACCCCTACTTTAGTTTCTATTATCTTTCTTATTTCTTCTATACCTAGGGCCAGAAGATATGAATCTAATTGTTTCTCAGTGGCCATCTACTTATTTTCTTTGATACCACATTGTAACACCCCTCCAAGTACATATATGTCAGTGGAAGTAAATCCTATGTTGTTTGTATCATATGTACTTGGACTAGAGGAACATCACAAAACATGATATATATAGCAACAAGATAAATGAAACACCATTCATTAATTGGAAAATATAGATTCATATATTGTTCTTGAAAGGGAAAACATAAACTGTCTCATCTTGATTTCAAGCCTAATACATGTAGGCTAAGAAAATCCAAAACATGAAATAACATCTAGATTAGATAATATATTGAGTGGTAGATGGAACCCCACCAAGCTGGAGTCTCCTTTGATGTCAACTATGCTAAAGGGCTCGCTTCAATTCTCTCTTATCTTTCCATCAATGTAAATTGTCCTCATCCAATAATTGCACCAAAGTGCTCATCATGCCGATTAAGGCTCATCTTAGTTGCACCAAAGTGCTCATTAATGCCATACATACAAAATAACATCAAGAGGAACAATTCACAACTTAAGTGCATTTTCTCAATCATCATGGGATTTCTCCCTCTTAATCTTGAAATTAACATTACATGACTTTTATGATTCTTTCATTAATGTCTTATTCTTTACTTGATCATAGCATTAAACTAATGAGAATCAGTGATAAGCATAGGACTTTATGAATATTACAAACAACATGCAATAATATAATCTGAGGAATCATCATTATCTTAATTTCATTAACTTGGAATTTAAAGCATAATTATAAACCATACATAACATGCAATTCATCCAAAGTACATATGCATAGTGGCATGACCCGCTTACCTGGAGCAAAGTTGTTACACCCACATCTACAATTACTACTAATCATGACATCAGGGCATAAGTTTGAGGGTTATACTTGATTCAAAGATCACTCCCAAGTTTTTCTTTGATTTCAAACTCTTTATTTTCTCACATTCAATCACATAAACAAACTTTACAATGGAATGAAACTTGCTTACTCTAATATCATCTCAATATTAAAGATACATATATAAACATTCATTCTATTTCTCACACTTCCATGTACATATGACATGATACTTAGATACATTCTCTATGATTAAGGAAACAAGGTTACACATCATCATTTACAACTCTCTCATTATTGTACTTGGACCTAGAGTGACAGGGATCGGTTGTACTTGACTAGTTTTGATACTTAGCTCTTGTAGCAGATCTACTTTGGCATTGACATTCTTCATATCAACATGGTTTCCCTAAAAATTGTGAGTATAGGGGTGAGCCTACTCGCTCAGTGAATGAGTACTTCAAAGAAATAGTTTAAAGCATTTATATAATGACAGATATATTGTTAAGCAACTAGTATCAATTAGATCAATAGCAAGTTATGAAGGGACTAATCATTCACAAACATAAATATGGTGGGATGCTCTATATATCTATAAGAGTGAATCAATATCTAAACATGCTTGATTATTCACAAAGAGAACTGTTAATTCAAAAACATACAAAGAATAATTGAACAACTACACACACTTGATTAACCTCTTATTCATTTTATTATGCCCTAGACCAACATGAGGTGTACCACAACATGTGAAAGAATCATAGCAAGAAATGATCTCACTGTGTGTGGCTTAGAAGCATGCCTAGGTTCCTAGGCCTATGTCTTGAGTAAGACCCCATCTATAGTGGGCCTTGGCACGTCTGCCACTCAGTGGCTAATGGGAGCAGTCAGATATCTCAGACTCCACCTCTCAACCTGGGTACTCATGTGGGGAGTCATGCTCTCAGGCTAGTTGAGCACCAGTGGACCTATCGAAGATATCCACTGATCATCACAACTCATAACTTAGGTACCACCAGAAGCCCCAGTTGGTGTTGGTTACCAATCACTTAAGGAGTCTGCCCTCATTGTCCTAGACCCCCTCACCCTACAATGATGCACTCTGGCTTACCTCGACCTATGTGAGACCTCCAATTGGGAAGCATGTTTCCTCCTCATAGTGCAGGACTCCTTTGAAGGATTCTATAGTAATCAGAGCATCTAAATGTCTAATTATCTCTTTAAATTCATCATTCAATCATCACATTAACATTTTTTAGTTTAGCTTTGTAAATAGTTCATTTCATTGATCGTATGTAAAATGTACCACAAACTGAACTAATGAACATTGTCACATTGCATACTAAGAAACATGATATCACAATACTTGATTCACTTAAAACCCTATATTTAGGGTTTCATTTGCCTCATTCACATATCACATGACTCGCATAAGGATTTAATGCGTCATAAACATTCACTGAATAAATATTGCTCTCAGTAGTTCACATATAACCAAAAATATATATGAAACGTTGTAATGAATTGAAATGGGGTTTCCATGCCATTCACTAAATGTCATAAATCAATAATAACCTTGTATAAAGGAATTTATAATGATAAAAGAATGACATCAGCTGAATATCATGAAGTCTATTCACAAACTTTCTAGTTTCCATTTATCTAGGGTTTCACTCTCTTTACTTAGATATCAAGCAAACACTGATAACATGAAACGAAATTCAAGATAGTACCTAACATATTTGTACTATGCATTTAGAATTTATAATGATAAAAGAATGACATCAGCTGAATATCATGAAGTCTATTCACAAACTTTCTAGTTTCCATTTATCTAGGGTTTCACTCTCTTTACTTAGATATCAAGCAAACACTGATAACATGAAACGAAATTCAAGATAGTACCTAACATATTTGTACTATGCATTTAGAATAAACAATCATTCATAATCAAGGAGATTCAAATAGACAGACTTCTTTATTCAATTATACAACAATTTCAATCATAGTTGAAAAATCCTAGCTTTCAGTGTATTCTTATAACTTTTGTAATTACTTTAGGAATTCTCATTTAGATAGATTTTTTCCATCTATAATATGATTTTATCATATGAAATTCATCACAGTAGAGAAATAATCCATTTCATATGATCATGTAAAAGCTAAATCAAAAAGGCAGTTTAGGGTTTGTAGTCGCATACTAAGCAATTGAAGATTATTGATGATTTAACTTATTTTCATGCAATCTACTGTTTAAAGGAAGTACACATTCACCCCAAGGTGTGAAAACACCTTTAAAACGTAACCCATCTCTGAAATTCTCGAACTCATATCAAAAACCTAGCAAATCACTGGTTTCTTCTCCATTTCAACTCAGAAACCCTAGGAATGGAGATTTATGAAGAAAGAGTGAGAAAAGAGAGGGATTTGATATGATTTAGAATCAAAAAAAAGGAGGGACGTAAAATTGACATGTGATATAAGATTAACCATGAAATATTATGCAAATAGGCTAAACTTACTTTATATTATCATTTCTCAGATGGTGAAACCCTGGATCAGCAATTCCACCACTTTCTCCTCTCAAACCCCTCACTCTCCCTCTCTCTCTAGGATTTCATTTCTCTGAAATGAATCATGAATTATGAGAGCTCCTAGTGTGTTATGTTTATCATAGTAGCAATTGAGATGCTTGGGTTATTTGCACATTGACCCCTCACTATACTTTCTCTTATTTCAGCAGATTTTTCTATCATAAAATTGTTACTGTAATTCATTTACTTCGGAGATCAAACCTTCTCCAAAAATTATGAAAATTTAGAATGATGTATGAAATGTTAGTTAAGAGATTTATTAAAAATTTAATATCATTCTGCATTACCAATAAATGATTACAAAGCAAACACTACATTGTTGAACAACACTCTATCAGCATGTTTGGTCAAAGTATGTTCGACCGAGAACCATATTCAAAGAACATCCAAATATTCTGACATTTTGCACTAGAATGCATGATTGAGTTATACATATCATATCCAAAATTAAATTAAATCAAAGTTTCATAGAAAATATGAAAAATCATTTACCATACTATTATCCTGATCCAGTTCCATATTCATGTACTATCAAAACCCTAATTTTGGCGATTAGGGTTTACACATCTCAAACCCTAATACTTAAAATTAAAATAATGATTAGAGTTCTTTCTTAGGTTTGAAACATAACAATTGAGATACCAACATTAATCAAGTCTAAATGATGTTCAATCTAACTAAGCATGTAATCATTCAGGTAAACCCTAGTTTACCAATTAAGCTCAAATGCAGTCATAACAATTCCCCCCCCCCAAAACGTTTTGTCCCCAAAATATAAATACATAGACAAAGTACATTGAAGGTTTGTTTTAAACTTTTGAGATCTTATGTGTCACTATACTCTTGTATTTCATATAAGAATATTATTTTCAACAATGAGTCCTTTGTTTCTATTCTAATCACAACAGATTTAGAGCAAGCCTTCTCAATGATAGCAGAAGAATTTTCTATGTCACAATCAATAATAGGAAAGAAAAAATAAACAACCATTTTTAATCATGTAATGCCTTGTTGAGGTGTTACCGATGTATTTGTAATCTGATCCCACTATCTTAATTCATACACTTCAATCTATACTTATAATTCTGTATTTCATCAGTTTACCTTTCTATTTTAAATTTCACTATTTTTTCATTAATAGAAAAACACTCGTAAGTTACATGACTAGAAGTAACAATAATTGTATAAAATTGAGTCAAACTACTAATATGAATGATTAAAATCATAAGACTCATTCTAGTTTAATATATTGCTCGCACATGTACAATTGAAGTCATATGTAAAACAAGTTTCCATCCCTTGATATGCCTTCAACAAACTATACTTCTTTAAATTAAATTCATATATCACTGAAAGCCATTTGTTTTCTCTTATTTCTCTTCTTATGAATTACTACTTCTTCTTACTTATCCTTCTCATTTTTATCATACAAAATAAATATCTCAAACATTGAAACATTCTAGGTAAAAATAGATTATTCATCATTCTTGCTATCATTGCAAGAATTCATTTTAGACACTTTACTCATGTTGCACTTCACTTCTTACATTTCAAATCTATTTCTTATCCTTCGTTATCACTCATTTCCATATTGTTTATCTATCTTTCACATTTGCAACCTTTAACCCCATTACTATTATAGATACTATTTTCTTCTCATATTGATGATATCATGGCTTTATTTTATAGAGATGTTCATGCTCAAGGTCAAATCACTATTGACATCCCTTGAACTTCTACAACCCTAAACTATCTAGGGTTTGATCCTTATCAATTACATGATGTTGTCGTGACATGGTTTCACTCCCTTACTTTGAAATACAAACTTTAAATCTCATGAAGTTTACTAAAGTCTTCCTTTTATTTACCACTTGAATTTCCTTTCTCTTACTTGACCATTTTGATAGATCATTTTCTTGATCTACCATGCTAGGGTTTCATCATCATAGTATATGTCATTAGTATATTCAGTAGATGTGTCTCTCATGATGGTTTTGTATCATTTAGGATTTATTTCCTTATCATTTCATCCAATTTTAAACTCACTAATAAGGATACAGAAGAGAAGCTGGTTTTGAGACTTAGAATTATAATCTTCAAGTAATCACTAAACACAATTCTTGTATTAGTCATCATCAAGGAGACTATGTTATTTAGCATTTCCTCGCATCTCACAATATCTCTCTTTTATAATATATATTACTCCATCATGTTTAAACCCTTTAATTTTCATAATCCTCTTACTTTATGCTACTCTTCCACCTATCATCTTTTACTTCCACTTATATCTTATGATCATGATGCTCGTTCATGTGTATGATCATGTATTCCATGTTGTGTATATTTCTTTTTATTCTTTTACTAATGTGAAGTTGAAATTCTAAATCAACATTCTCCCTACTAGTTTCATCTATCAAACATCTCATGCAAGGGTCAACCATAGTTTCTCTTTCAAACAAGTTCTTCTTTTCTGAATATAGTCTACCTCTATATGGCTTGTTCATTTGTTTAGTGACACTTTGTTCTCTCTTTGGAAAACTAGTTCCATTCAATCACTAGGAACTTATTGAGTATATGTGATGGAGACTAAGTTGTTACTCTATAGAGACTTTGAATCAAAAGGTAGTAAGGTCGACTGCATTTAAATTCTAAATAGAATCACACATTCCATGCTCTCAATTATATCATGTTACCCTCCTTTTTTAATCAAGCTCATCATTTCCATCCCTTACCTTTTGTTTCATCTGAGTTTCCTATCCTAATCTTATAATTTACATCTTTATCTAGTTCTCTTCGCTTTAATTCTTCTAAAGACTCTTTAATACTATGTACTTATTGTATACTTAACTCTTTTGTTCTATTTTCCCTTTGCTTTGAAGTGCATACAAGCATTTTACTCAATTATATGATTCATTCCTCATAATTGATTCTTACTGTCTTAGCCCTTACATACTTCTCTCATATCTTTTCCATATTTGATATTTAGAGTTCATGTGATATTCATCATTAAACTTGATCTGAACCTTATATTATTTTCTTTTATCTCCAATTAAGGGTTTCTTATCTGAGGCCCCAGAGCTGGATCCTAATAATCAGTTCCAACTGATTCTTAGTTATTTTAGTCTTTCCCATATGTTTCAATGTCTAGTGTATGTACATACTCATTACATTCAAAGTTTTGCCCCTCTATATTCTAGTTACCTTTATTAGATTAATAAATAGGAGTCATTAGGTCCCAGTACCACATCCTACCATCCGGACCAAGCCGAACCTACAGTCCTGAAGCCAAGAGATACTCAGGATGAACCAACTCCTATTCATCTCAAACATGTGGAATGAAATCCACTTAGGTAAAGATCATTTAAAGATAATTTCTAGTCTACTTGATATAAAAGAATGTAAACAACAATTGAGGCAATTTCACAGTGTACAACAATCTTAATGAATCATATATAATTCTAAAAATTGAATATCTGAAATCATATGAACAGGATCATTTCTATTCATCTCAAATAAAAATACAATATAAATCAGAAGTTGTATCACATTCTATCTTTTTTCTCATATTCCTTCATTACATTCTAGTCTTCTAACCCCTATTATATCTAGGGTTGTTCTCTAGCCCATCCTGCCTCTGCATACCTGGCTAGGGAATCCAAAGAATAATAGACTGAGTAGCTTGATATTGGTCAACCTAAGTATTCAGATACTGGGACAAGGTGTCCAAATAGTCAGACCTCCCAGAGTTATAGACATATCACCTCCTAACTGCCACATTTATAACTCTGACTTTCTATCCTAATTGTCCCTAACAACTCAACATAAGCTCTGATACCAAGCTATTACACCCACATCCCACGATTAGCACTAATCGTGATATTAGGGCATAAGTTTGAGGATTATACTTAATACAAACATCACTCTCAACTTTTTATTTAATTTCAAACTCTATTTTCTCACGTTCAATCACATAAACAAACTTTACAAGGGAATTAAACCTTGATTACACTAATGTGATCTCAACATTAAAGATACATATCTAAACATTCATTCTATTTCTCACAATTCCATGTAAATATGACAAGATAATCATATACATTCTCTATGATTAACGAAACAAAGTTACACATCATCATTTACAACTCTCTCACTATTCTGCTAGGATATATAGTGATAGGGACCGACTGTACTTGACAAATTCTAATACTTAGATCTTGTGGACGTTCTACTCTGGCATTGACATTCTTCATATCAACATAGTTTCCCTAAAAATTGTGAGTAAAGAGGTGAACCTACTCGCTCAGTGAATGAGTACTTCAAAGAAACAGTTTAAAGCACTTATATAATTATAGATATATTGTTGAGAAATTGATATCAATTAGAACAATAGCAGGATATAAAGGGACTAATCATTCTCAAACATAAATATGACAGGATACTCTAGATATCTACAAGAGTGAATCAATATCTAAACATGTTTGATTAATCACAAAGAGAACTATTAATTCAAAAATATACAAAGAATAATTGAACAATTGCACACACTTGATTAACCTCTCATTCATTTTATTATGCCTGGAACCCACATGAGGTGTACCACAACATGTGAAAGAATCACAGCAAGCTATGATCTCATTATACAAGGCTTAGAAGCATGATCGGGTTCCTAAGCCTATGTCTCGAGTAAGACCCCGTATGCAGCGGGCCTTGGCAAGTCTTCCTCTCAAAGGATAATGGGAGTGTCTGGATATCTGAGACTCCACCTGTCAACCTGGGTACTCCGGTGGGAGTCAATCCCGTAGGCTAGTTGTGCACCAGTGGACCTACCGAAGATGTCAACTGATCACCACAACTCATAACTCAGGTACCACCGGAAGCCCCGATTGGTGTTGGATACCAATCACTTAAGGAGTCTTCCCTCACTGGCCTAGACCCCCGCACCTTATAATGATGCACTCTGGCTTACCTCATCCTACATGAGACCTCCAGTCGGGAAGAATGTTTCCTCCTCACAATGCAGGCCTCCTGTGAAGTATTCTACAATGTTTAGAGCATCGAAATGTCTAATTCTCTCTTTAAATTCATTATTCAATCATCACATTTACATTTCTTAATTTAGCTTTGTAAATAGTTCATTTTGTTGATCATATGTAAAATGTACCACAAACTGAACTACTGAACATTGCCACATCTCATACTGAGAAACATAATATCACAATACTTGATTCACTCAATACCCTATCCTTAGGGTTTCATTTGTCTCATTCACATATTACATGACTCACATAAGGATTTAATGTGTCATAAACATTCACCAAATAAATATTGCTCTCAGCAATTCATATATAACCAAATATGTATATGAAACCATGTAATGAACTGAAATAGGGTTTCCATGCCATTCACTGAAATGGCACACATCAAGAATAACCTTGAATAAAGGAATTTATAATGATAAAAGAATGACATCGACTAAAAATCACGAAGTCTATTCACAAACTTCCATGTTTCTATTCATCTAGGGTTTCACGCTCTTTATTAAGATATCAAGCAGACATTGATAACATGAAATGAAATTCAAGATAGTATCCGACGTGTCTGTGGTATGCTTTTCTATAATAAACAATCATTCATAATCAAGGATATTCAAATAGACAAACTTCTTTATTCAATTATACAACAATTACAGTCATAGCCAAAAATCCTAATTTTCAATATGTTCTTATAACATGTGCAATTACTTTAGGAATTCTCATTTAGATGGATTGTATCCATTTCTAAAATGATTTTATCCTCTAAAATTCATCACAATATAGAAATAATCCATTTCATATCATCTTGCAAAAGTGAAATCAAAAAGGCAGTTTAGGGTTTGTAGGTGCATACTAAGAAATTGAAGATTATTGATTATTTAACTCATTTTTGTGCAATCTACTATTTAAAGGAAGTACCCACTCGCCCCAAGGTGTTAAAACACCTTAAAATGCAGCCCATCTCTGAAATTCTTGAACTCATATCAAAACCCTAGCAAATCACTAGTTTCTTCTTCCTTTCAACTCAGAAACCCTAGGAATGGAGATTTATGGAGAAAGAGTGAGAAAAGGGAGGGATTTGACATGAATACGAATCAAATCTGAGGAGGGATGGCATCTAGACATGTGAAAGAAGATTCACCATGAAATATTATGCAAAGAAGCTAAACTTACTTGATTTCATCATTTCTCAGATGGTGAAACCCTTGATCAACAATTCCACCACTTTCTCCTCTCAAACCCTAACTCTCCCTCTCTCTCTAAGATTTCATCTCTGAAATAAATTAAGAATAATGAGAGTCCTAGTGTATTAGATTGATTATATATATCAATTGAGGTGCTTGGGTAATTTGCATATTGACCCCTCAATATATTTTATCTTATTTCAACAGATTGTTCTGTCAAAAAAATGTTAACATTATTTGTTTACTTTAGAGATAAAACCTTATCCAAAAATTATGAAAATTTAGCATAATGTCTAAAATGTAGTTTTCGATATTGATTAAAAAAATTATACCATTCCGAGATACAAAGAAATAATCAAAAATCAAACACTATACTGTTAAACAACACTTTGTCAGCATGGTCGGTCGAAGTATAGTTTGAATGAGAACCACATTCAAAGAACATCTAAATATTCTAAAAATTTTCACTAGCATTCATTATTGAGTTATCTATATCATATCTAAAATTCAATTTATTGCAAGTTACATAGAAAATATGAAAATCATTTACCATACTACTATCCTGATCTAGTTCCATATTCATCTACTATCAAAACCCTAATTTTGGTGATTAGGGTTTACACTTCTCAAACCCTAATACTTCAAAATAAAATCATGATTAGAGTTATTTTTTAGGTTTGAAACATAACAATTGAGCTACCTTCATTAATCAAGTCTAAACAATGTTCAATCTAACTAAGCATGTGATCATTCAGGTAAACCCTAGTTTACCAATTAAGCTCAGATGCAATCATAACAAAAGCATATCCTAGTTTCATTTCCCTAGTCTCAAGCCAATCCTAGTTTCCCTAGAATTATATAATTTATATTAATTATCACCTTCAACGCAATCCTAACCCCTAACTTAGGTCATTAGGAAAACATGATTTGTCATTACTGAATTCGACTTTGGAAACCATAAAATCAAATTCTTCATTTAAAATCCTTTCCAAAAACATATTTTTAGGTATTTTTCTGATCATGGATGTAATTACTATGATTTTAGGATAAATTGACCAATTCGATATTACTAAAAATCCACACAGTAAAATCAATTATCCATAGAGCTAACGGGCCCTGCCTAGCTAGCTGAATTAGAGCCAGCCACTTGGCCAGGGCTCACACATGCGATCGATAGTTGAATTAGGAGGCTAAAGTTCGAATATGCCCATGAGGGTGGATGAAAACGAGAAAAGATTGTAGGATTGAAATTGGAAATCAATCACTCATGGTTGTTCTTCATCTTTGCAATGATAAACAAAAATAGGGAGACCAAAACAAATCACGTTTTGTAGGTCACAATTCTGAATCTGTGAAAAACATGAGAAACCAATCGCAAAATCATCTTCCTCATCCCTTCTTGAATTCACCGAGACCACAAGCAGGTTGTGGGGTGACCGAAAACGTCCATAAAGTTTTTCACCATGGTTGTGAGGATGTGAGGGTAAAAAGATGACAAAACACCTCATCTCACCCCAAGCCAAGGGTTCTAGATAAGTTTTCACTCAAAACCAAAGCATGTTGTGAAGAAAAAGCTTATCAAAAGGCAGGTTCTTCACTAATTGTGATCTAGAATCAGGTCATCACCAAAAAGAGGAATTTCGTTAAACTATGGTTTGGAGGAGAATTTCCAATCTTAGAAGCTTCATGGAACCTCATTGAAGGGTTTTCAATAACTGGACTTTGTCCTAAGGGTATGAACTTTGGCGACATACTCAATCTTGGTCATCCATAGTGGCCGAGTTGGTATGCATGCTTGGGTGGAATTAATAGAGCATAGAGGTTGTAGATTCTTTATGTGTATCATAGGATCATTGGGGATGTTTCTTTTATAGGTTTCAGGTTTTGGAGGAGATTGAGTCTCTCTTGGGGGTTGAAATAGGGGAGGAGAGGGAGTCCCTCGTGGTCTGGGATTTTTACGACATAAGACCCAGGCAAATTTGGGATCATATGATTTAGGAAAGTTCAAAGATTGTGAAGGAGAGGTTCATTGAGAGTGTGAATCAGCACAGAGGGAGATCAGGAGGGTGAAGATCATTGGCTCTGTGTCTTTTCTAATTTATCTAGGAGTCGATAAGGGAGAGAGTCTCCTCATGAACAAATGACTCAGTGAGAGTTCGACCCGAACTGGGTCTCCTTACCCATCTGTGTGACAGAGTATTAAAATTGCTTATTTTAGCTATGAAACTGCATTAATTAAATAATTGACATCAAATCATATGGTTTCATTACTATTTTGGTTAAGGCGGTCAAACAAGATCCATTTAAACTCAAATTTGGAACACAGACGTATTTCATACTCTAGAATAGTTTCCTATAGTTACTTTCCCAGTTTTATGATCATAAGATGAGTTATTATTGTAATGCAATTAGTATCACTTATGTACATTTAATGAAATATGATTGATCCCCAATTGATGTAACCTTTCTTTTATAATCACTTAGGATCTAGTGGGTGAAATTAGGCCAATTAGGGTTCAATTTTCTTGAGGTCCACAATTTCTTATTTTATTAGTGAGGAATTGTTGTTAGCACTCTAATGTTACATTAAATAATTTTTGCGATGTTACAAAAATTTTGTATGTAACCTCACCTTGATTTAATTCCACTAAAAGTCAATCAAAAGACACAATTTCCCTTCACACAGGCATCGATCTTATAACTACAACCCACTTTCCATATTTCTTGATAATTTAAGCATTTTCCATTTCTTATTAACTCCAACTTTCCCTCTTGACTTGTTGTTCATCTTTCATCCCAACATTGTTGCATTTTCACAAACACCTATCATACAGTCAACCATATAATGCCTCCTCACCCTCATAGTTCACCTCAACAAAGAATGAAAACTAGAGCAGTTGTTGGGGACACACTACAATGTTGTAGATACTTCAAGAAGATCTGCATCAGCATGATTGGAGAAATATGATCTCCTTTATGGCAAGGGCTTCTCTGACTCTACTTGTCTCTGCTCTACATTATTGATGGGAGTTACTTATTCCCCTTTTCACTCTAATACCCACCCAAAATGAGTGTATAGTTCTTACATCCCTCTATCATTCTATTTGTTAATGACTATGATAGTAGTGGTCTATTGGTGTACCATGGTAGTAGGAGAACTGTCCTTGTCTTAAAAGAGAAGGTTTGTGTTAAGTAATTGATTGACATGCTATAACTCATTAATATTGACTATTACCCCTGACATTAGAATTGTCCACTTAATCTAAATGCTCTACCCAAATTTTAGATAAGGTTGGGTATGTCGATCTTGGAATCACTCAGTTAGTTGTATATACAATGTGGTGATTATGATCGAGTTGAATAGTGTGGTCAAGGTGACGGAAGACCCAATTTAGGTATTTTTCTTTGATATCATTTTGGTATTACTTAGTTTGCTTTCTACATTTCAACTATTCTACTCTTCAATTACAAATAAAGTCTTTTATTTCAGTTTGAGTTTGCTAAATATATGGTTGGTAGAAATTTTTAGTTCAATCTTGAGATCCTTTACAATGGTCTTGACTCTGTTAGAACTTTGTGAGTTTAGTTTTATAAATTTAAAAATTTTCATGGATGTTGAGTAAGGGTGAAAACATCCAATCAAATACATCATTTGAAACTAGTGCTATTCATGCATATGTGTCAACCACATGTAAGAGGATTGGTTATTATATAATGACTAGTAGTGACGTGTTAGGAGAGAACAATCATGTGACCACGAGGACCACTCAAAGTTTGTGGTCCACAAAGTCAAAGGTTATCATATCATGAATTAATATCAATGTGCCGATCACAAATTATCAATGCACTATGATGAAATGATAATGGTGGAAATATAAGAAAACATGCCTAGACATAATCACAAACCAAAGGCTTCCTAATTCAAATCAAATTTGTACATTTCAAACTCGAAGTATCTTGGGATCACACTGGAAGGATGCTCAAATAATGATACATTCAAGTGTCTAGATCCATCTTCCTAGGTGGATTTGAATATGAAAGGTCTCCTAGTTTTTAACCATGTTTTGGAGACATGTGCTTCTACATTGAAACCACATTACATTTTGGACCATGGCTTTGTTTTTATGGTTTTCAATGAGTCTTAGATTTATGAGGAATCAACTTGCTCTACTTTCAAGTATAAGGGATTTAAGTAGTAGAGCATGCTTAAAAGGGAACCAATCATTTCTAGGTATAAGAACTCTTTGATTTTGACAATCTAGGTTGGTTTTAAAGGTAGATTTGGTTTTTATGGAATCAAAAGACAAATGAAAATAAATGATTAAAAACTACATTAAGCTCCAAGTTATAATTTATAATAACATCATGGGAAGTATATTGGACTCAAAATTTCACCATCCAAACATCTTACATCAAAACATTATCCTATTATCTCATCAATAAATGCAGAAATCTATATTTGTGCCTAGCACTTTCATCACTTGGAAAGGTCGAAGTCTCTTGGTAACCACCCAACCTATCACTATTGTTGGTTAAGTCAACCAAGGACAACAAACTCTCCTTACTCTCCTATGAACCCTCACAACATGCATTGAAAGTAAAGGCATGTATTAAGGGTGATTAGTTATTAATACATGCATTCAAACACACAATTATTCTTGAATAAGAATAAAATGTGAACTTAATTTGTAAAAGAAATCATTTGACATGAAAGGATGCAGTGATACTCCCCAACGTCCAAGATAATGTGATTACTTTCTCTTGATGTGGATTTGCAGGTCTCAGTTAGATACACCAATATAGCTCATCATGGATCAATAGAACTAGTCTAGATACAAAGGAAGAGTAAAGGATGGCAAAGAAGCAAAAGGAAACCCAAGCCTTCAATGAGAATACATGTTGGGCATCCTCCTCTATCCTCCTTATCTCTAGATGGGGTAAATGTTGATTGATACACATAAAAGGAAGTGGATCGTAAAAGTTGATAGAAAGATATGCTCCCACTTCTCTTCCCATACTCTAGGATGGTGCAAGTCGTCCTTCTCTTACGCTTTGCACATCGGTCATCAAAAGTAACCAATTATGTTTAGATTCTTCACTTGAACATATGAAAACCCTTTTACATGTATACTAATTAATAACTATGTATTTCCATTGGTAGAAACTTACAATGTATGTAAGTTGGAAACACAAAGTGTAAAGTGTCAATTCATGTTTATTGCTCGAGTCAAACACTAATCAACACAATGTGTAACTTGGATTTTCACCATATTGTTTTTGGGTCAGAAAAATAGAAGCATTTTGGCATTATGGTGTGTTATTGATAAGCACAATGTATATTTTTTTTATATAGGGTCTTCTTCTACTACTGGCAAGGAACAAACCATGTAATATAATTACAAGTCATGTTTTTCTTCAATTATGCTCATTAAGTATCCAATCTTCATGGAATTGGCATATCACTTTCCTTATTGAGTCTATCAGTCTCCTCAAGTGGGAGATGTGATAAAATAAAAGTACCTACAATAAAATATATAGTGAATCAAATAATGAAAATGTGTAACATGGAAATATTTGATGTCTAATAGATATCAAACTAGTTGATAAGTTCACAATTAAGTTGGTAAAATATGGTATAAAAAGAACTTATCACACTTAATGTTATCTTCGATAAAAACATGTATCTTTGTATCCAACCAAGACATATGTGCATGTCTATTTCATCTCACATAGTCACATGATCATAACATGCTTATAGATTGCATACACGAGCTTACATGACCTTGACTAGGTATATGTTGTGATGAACCCATTCTTTCTTGGAAAAAAAATCTCCATGTCCTAGCATGAGGATCTCACATTTTATGCTCTTAATTATTTCATAGGGTTTCTCATCCTTAAAATTTGGATAGAACATCCAAACCAAATCCACCTCAACTCATGCTCCATGCGTATCAACTCATTTTATGAATGGAATGGATTTTATCACTAACCATGATTAAATCTAGGGGTATGATGGCCCTCCCATAAACACCTACAACATTTATGGTCTTGGCCTATGACCTTAAACTAGACCACCTAGATCCCGCACTATAACTTGGTAGTAACCCAGACAACTAGTCTTCAAGTCCTTACCTATGGTCCAAGATTATGACCATAAAGTAGATCACACCCATTACTAATCACCCTTCATTATTAGTGTTAGACCATGACTATAAATTAGACCACCTTGGTTGATCATTTCCATCATATCCCTCTTACAAGGATCATTAACCCAAGGAGCCCTTACTCCATATAGTGAGGTACTAGATCACTACATTTTTAGACATGATATATGGAATGTTCACATCAAAATGACCAAACTCCCCTCATAATTGAGCAAAACCATAGGTATAGTAAAGATGAAGGGGACAAATAATCAGTCAAAGTAACCATGCTAAACTCCATGGCTTATGTCCTCCAACTAAACCCTCTTCTCGATAAAAAGGATTTAACAAGCTCATCCATTATTATGGAGACATCCACCATATCTACTACTTTAATCCATTGTGATATTTGATGCATAAGATCTAAATTCGAGCTCCTTATTAGGATAATTCCTTCAATAACATATCTATAATCCTTCACTCACTCAAGGGTCAAATATTTGCCATTCATAATGGTCCTTAATTTCTCCCCACAAATTAATGGGCATGTTCTCATCTCAGGTAGGATTCAACCTACAAACGCACATCATGTCAAATCCTTTTAGGTCCTCTCTTATAAGGGGGCATAATTATATTATGTATTTTCACTCTAAGGTCTAAGCATGATGCATTATTACTTTACATACTTGGAGTAAACCTTGTGTTCAAAATATGTTAAATTAATTTGTAAGTTACATTGGTCCTCTAGAAGCCATTATTTCCTCAGATCCAGCCATTACATTTTTTAAATGTCCAGTGCAAAGTAAACTAACAAGAACATTTAGATTCCCAAATGGGCCTCCTATGCAGAAACTACCACTAACAAGAACAATTGTGTTGATCTAATGGCTCCAAAGAACCTAGAGGTATGTAAGAATCTAGAGGTGGAAAATACACACCACATTCCACCTAAATGGCCCAACAGTTTTATGCCTCCACCAAATTTTAGTTATCATTCACGTATATAACAGACAAGGTCATTCAAGTATGGAGGATTGAGGGATATGACAATCACAATTATCATTTCAATGCAGCCTCTATAATCCTTGTCTAGACCAACCAGTTTGTTCCAGGTAAGTCCATATCTTAACTCAATACATTTTACCATGAGTGCATATTCTAGGAAGATACTAGCAGAAAATCCAATAGTCATTCTAATTTGTAATAAAGAATCTAAAAGACAATTCCAAAGGTGATAAAATGAGCAAATAGACGATACACTAGACTGACAAAGGTGGTAGTTTTGATGCTATCAACATCTTTCATACTCATGACATTAGAGGAGGTGGAGGAGATACCATAACCACATACTTCTGATGACACAAACATCATCCATACTCACAACATAAGAGGAGGTAGATAAACCACCCCAACCATATGTACTATTGACTTCCACGTTCATGGTACAAACCATAATTGGAATACATCATGGCTATCAAATTAACATACATATTGACTTTATCATATATCAAATCGAATGTAACGACATCGAATGAAAGTGAGATGCTAAATCATCCAAAGAAGAGCCACTCTTTGATCCAATAACATCAGTGATCCTATTGAATCATGAAGAGGAAAGGGAAAGAAGAGTGATTCCAAGATGTTTGGGGATACTTTCCACTTTCCCTATTTTAGGTTTCCTAAAAAATTGTCATGCCAAAATTCCACAAGTATTTGAGAAAAGTGTATCCTCTAACATGTGTGAGTCCTAGTTCTATGAAATGGTGGAGAGGTGGATATTCTTGAAGATGTAAAGGTATTGAACTATTGTCATTGGAATTTTACCTATGCCAACTATTTTTAGGTATAAAAGATAGGATTTGCCATATTTTAGAACATGGACATAGTTTGCCTTAGTTGACCAATATGATTGAATACTTGATTAGGTGCTAATAAAAAAGGCCTCTAAGCTATCTAACATAAGATGGATGAAATCTTCATCCTATTTGTAGAAAGATGGAGACAACTCATAGCACATTGAATTCAAGCATACTAACAAAGAAGCACTTAACATGGTGATAGGGGCATCTAAACCAACACTCACATACCTACTTTTACATCAATGACTAAACACGTTTTGAGAACTCATCCAAAAGTGGGTACATAGAAACATTATTGATTGAAGTGTTTATTATGATATTGTCTTCAATTTTAAACCCCTTTCATAAATGTTAAAAGCACAAAATCTGATAGACTAAGATGGAAAAGAACAATGATGCAATTTTGGGTAGTCCTCATCCCTTTCAGTAAGCCAAGTGATAAGAGGAGTCTCATAAGAACAAAAGAAGCCCTAGCACAAGATCAGCTTGTCATGTCAATACAGTCTCCATAGCACCACAAAGACAAATTCTAGCATGTCAAAAAATGTTGCATCCAAGTGAACATCAGTCCTAATTGTAGTCAACATACATTCCACCATTGTCTCAATACTAGTTGAACTACTTTAGTGGGTACATACTACCACCATTTCAACATCTAGGGCTGTCACAGAGAGCGCCAAAGTCACCATAATATGTTGAATCACTAATGACGGTGGAAACAATGGAGGGAAAGCAACAAAAAAATCCTAAGAGGTAATTCACACCTATGAGAAATTCACTAAGTTCCATTTTGCCAACAATCTAGCATTTTGAATGTTCATGGCAATCAAGGAGCCTATTAATCTATTGTGAAAGAGTTAGTACCTCAATTCTTAGTGTAACTTTCATCGAGGAAAAGGTCACAGAATGTATAGATGTATCACACTCAAACACGTCCTCAGATATCTAATCAAGTAAGTTCAAGTAACCAACACCTCCAGAGAATATACCCTTAATTTTAAAAGCACTAATAGATATCATGGAAGCTAACCCCCCATAGTTGCCTAGATTTATCCTCTCAAAGGGTCCTTCACTAATTAGGACTTCCAAAATGGCATTGGGGTCATCCATGAAAGGAAAAGGCCTACAATAAGGATGGTGACATCAACAATATTCATTGACCCATCATCATATTAGGGACAAGGTCGTATCCACTCTCTTTCCTAGTGTGGACATTAAAGCAAGCAACAAAAAGGACACTACAAGCATGGTAATATTGTGACATACATGACCAAACATCTATGTAACAATCTTCAGGTTGAAACTAGTGCATCTCAAGTCAGCCACATTTGTGGAACAAATAAAGAGTAGTGCAAGGGAGAAAAGATACAAAACTCCATCATCTACAATGCCTTCATTCTTTATATATAAATCATCTAAGAAGGCAATGATAGTGACTCTAACCACAATGGAGAAGAGGGGGAAATAGAAGTCACAATTTGTGAAGGGTTTTAAAATTATTCTTTGGACTTTCAACCAAAGCAATATTAAGTGAAGTGGTAGGGTCATCATTCCCACCATCAACCTGAAGAAAGTACCTCCGACCTCCTATCTATATATAAAAATATATTCCAAATGTGTGGAGGTCATCCACTTAATCAACAAGCCTATTGGAGAGACATCGCTCTCCTATATAATGCATAATTTTCTAAAGCACATAGAATTTGTAATGATGGTTTTTAAAAAGCCTATGTGGTCCATTGTGAATCTACAAGCACTTGAAACCACCATCAATCTATCACTACCATGCACCTAATATCATTCTCTATAGATGATATTTTAAAAGGTGAGAAAATGCAAAAAGAATTCTCATATAGAGGCCTCAAGGTGACATCTTATTTCATTTATAATGGATCCTATCTTAGCGTGGGTCACATGAAGAAACTCATAAACTTGGGGAGATATCATATATATATGGCATCTACCAAGAAACAAGCTACCTTCTATGGTGCACTCAAAGATTATCCAGGGAAGTTCATGCTTGAACTCTAGACCAGCACCCAAACACTCTCAGTATCATTTTTGGTAATGGATCTAAGATCGGAATTCAAGTTACTTCTAGGGAGGTTGTGGATCCATCACAGCAAAGTGATCACCTCATACATACATGAAAAACTCAAATATTAGATGCAAATACCATAGTTACCACCCACAGAGACATCTCCATTGACATTACAACATGCATGAAAGAGGACAACTTAAAGCTCATATTAAAAACACTACACATTGCTAAGATCGCTTATGTGCCACCTGTGCAGAGAAGATCGTCTAACCTATCATCATCTTATGGGACATGGATATTCACCCAAGCAAGGGCCTTGGATATAGAATATGTACAATGACATCATCCAAATATTTTTGCACCCAAGAAAAATGGGCTTGGATTCAATGGGTCCCCATGCAACTGGACATGCTTCACTCAATGGAAAAAGAAATGACAACTAACCTACTCTGGCATACACTTGAAGATATGATTATCTAAGATTACTTTGGCTACAAGCCCCTTACTAGAAACATGAGTACATAGGAACAACATATCTAAAATTAAGAAAAAATATGATTGATGATGTTATGTAGGTAGGACCTAGGTTGTAAATGTATGGGTACCCACTCATTTTCCTATGCATCACAACTATAATCAGTGATCAAGACAACTCTAACAAATCCTTCATTCATGTAGTGATACCATACCTCATGCAAGAGGTAAAAGAATACGAATAAGAGGAAGAGTACCTCGACATGTTGGCAGCATTGAGAAAATTATCCTCATCTCATACGTAAAGGATTAAATATGAACCGCCTCAAATTGTATATAGTTGGAGGACACAAATGTCCTATAACCAATCACTAAAGATGAAAATATAATTGAATATTCAGAATAATAAATAGATCCAAATCTTGGATATTTGTGTATATCCTTCAACCTAGTGCTTTGCATGGATAGAGATCACTTACTAGTCACTATACCTATGTAAATCCTTCAACCCAATCAGGTTTACATGGATAGATATCACATTAGGCTCACAACACTCACCACACTCCAATTGCGAGTGGAGTGATGAGTACCTTAAGGAAAATTCCAATACCCAACACAATAAATCTAATTCATTTGATACTTACTAGATTCTTGAAGGTTGAGGCACATGGACAAATATGAAGAAGGCAACACTCATGATATTCAATGACGAATCCATTATCTATAAGGTGAAAATAAATAAGAAAATTGGCATAAGGAGGAGTGAGTCATTTCAAGTATAGATCCACCTCAAGTACCCCAAAAATATTGTTATATAATGACACCATGGCATCATAGAGATCCTAGAGTCTCTATTTCTCCATGATCCATGACGCCTTTTCCTCCCACAAACAATAGAAGTTACAAAAAGAATCTACATTGAATATACAAAGTAGTCACATTAGATCTTGTCAAAGATGGACTGGAGATTTTTTTTAAAACATAGAAAAGATCTATGAGGACACCTATTAAACTATGAATATGTTCCCATCCCAAAATGTTGAAAGGTCACATGCCTTTTCATATCAGATATGAGATAGAAATGTTTAATGTTTAATATTCTATCAAGCCCCAAGCCATACATTTTAAAAATTGGTGTCTTACTCAAAATATCAAGAACCGCTTGTGGAGATCTTATGCCAACATTATAGACCTAGATGAGAATACCACAATTCACTCAAACCTGATCGTTCTCATTGTATGTCCCATAAAGAAAAAAAGGAAAATGACTGCTTTTAGAATGGAACATCAAAATCAGTGAGGAGGCCCAAAAATAATACAACTCTAGTTTTCGAGATCTAGTAAACTAGCATATATGGCTCACCAACATGGTGTATGTGCATGGACTATCATGATTTGAACAACACATATTGCAAAGGCAACTATGCTCTACTAGACATAGATATTACTTGACAAAAAAATTGAACACCCCATCAACTTTGTGGATAGATTCACCAGATACATATAGATCAAGATGGCTAAGGTATGAAAAGAAAAAATGGTTTTCATCATAGAATGAGGAGTATTCTTCTATTGAGTCATACTCTTTGTACTCGTAAATGCTAGATGCACTTTACAAAAGGTTGATGGCTGCCCTCTTTCATAACATAATGTATAAAGAGGTTGAGGTTTATGTGAATGATACGAATGCTAAATATAAATATCATGAATACAACATCAATCACCTACATAAGCTTGTCTAAAATTTACAAATATACCTCTGTCACAAACCTAATTAATGTACCTTTGAAGATAGATACAATAATATTGTGTGCTACATCATATTCCAAAGGAGAAGTTGAACCAAGAAAGGCTTGAGCCATAATGGATATGTGTTCACTAAAAACATAGAAGGAGATCCAAGGTCTTCTCAATTTTTGCATGTGCGTCAACTGCTTCATCGCCAAATTGACTACTATATGTAAACTTATATTTAAACATCTAATGAAAAATATTATAAATTTGGAAGGATTTGTCTAAATAGTTACTCCTGAAGCTAAAAGATGACCTCATTCAACCAACGTTTATGAAACTTAAACCCCATGATACCCCTAGCACTTAATAAATGTATGTGAGGATCAATGGGTGGGTTTCCTAAACCAAGACACTACAAAGGGTGAGCACACCATCTACTATATGTTAAAGAAATTTAACAACATTGAGGCATGGTACACCTGTGGTAGAACAATATGCCTATACTTGGTCTACGTCACCTGGAAGATATGTCAGTATCTTATGACATATTCTCTACAACTCATTTGTAAGACATGATCCACTTCTCTATCTATGTTAACAACCCACCCTGATTGGATAATACACAAAATGACAAATGTTACTATACATTTTCAACATAATGTACATACCCATAAGAAACACACAAAGGACCAACATCAGCATATCATCTAGTGGGATTCGTGCTCCTTGAGGAACAAATACATGAATAAAACTTCCCCTATGAGGAGTCGGTATGACTGACACCTCAGGCGTCATCATCTCCATAGATTCAAAATTGTATCAATATTCTTTGACATAACTGTCAATCTTAAAGGAGACATTATAGGAGTGGTCCCCAAAGACCCACATGGAGAGAGACTACATGTGTCTAGATGATTGGATTTCTATGCCACTGACAACATAATGAATACCAACCATGCATATTAGGACTCTATCTCACTAAAAAACAAGAGGTAATCTCATGTTTATGGTGATTCCCTCCCAGTCTTTCGCAAGTCAACAATAATAAGAGGACCCATCATAGTAACTTAATCTCCTACCATAAATAATTTATCTCTTTATCTAGAGTCTTTGAGTAGATCTCCTTCAGCTTCATGAAATGAGAATTTAATTATTTTTCCCTCACCTTATGATTTAGCATCTAAGGCAATCAAATCTTATTTTAAGTCCATGTGATATTACAACCGACCTATTACACAGTTATCCATAGAACCATCAACAATGAAGAAAAAAGATGGATCCACAATGTCAAATCTTATGTAGGCACCATACTATCCAAAAAGGACTCCCTAAAAGGGACCATCAAGTGTTCATATGCTAATCCATACAATATGTTCTACAAGCATGACACCTTTACCAAAGATCTCACATCAAACCCTTCTATGATATATCAAAAAAATAGACAATGAGGCCATGATGAAGGAGGTACATGGAAGATTATATTGTATAGACATGAGTGGGGTCATGCTAGAAAATAAGATTTGACTCTTAGGCTACTAGTTAAACACCATGGATGCACATGGTGTTCTTACCCTTATGTTCAAAATGTATCCTTTTGTAAACCATGTAATCATTCCAAAAAACACCCTTGTTTTTGTCATTTTTTTTTATTGGAGATAAGATTCTAACCAACAACTATTACCATAGAGTAAAGTAGGAAACAATGGTAAATCTTTAGTCAATTAAGGACGGATGTTACTTTGTCACAGGAAACCCCTATTATATTCAGATATAACTTTTGGTACCAAACCTTATATCATATTTTATTGGTATTTCTTGGTTCTACAATCATATCATGTATCATACAACAAATTTTAAAAAACTATCCACAAATAATAAGTATATAGATTATCTGATAGATGGAAGTTAATTGTTTAAGAATATAACTAAAATTTTCATACATTTCAGTAAATGATCTAATATGACAACGTTAAGTAGACCTAATTTAAGTGGAAATTTTCTCCAAACAGATTAGTAAGGAGGGTCCTGTAAATTTTTCATACTCAAGACTTCTTTACATTTCAACCCAGAAGGACCAATAGAACAAATAGGACCATTATGGTAACCACATACCCATATACAAAATTAAGCATACACGATTTATGTCATACAAATAAAATTACTACTATAAAACAAATGAGTAGAGCATAAAAATAACTCCAATAGTAAGAGAATACATTTCTATAACACACTATGTAGTTTATCAATACAATACACATTATATAGAACACATGTCTTATAATATAATTATTTATTATTAAGGGAACCTCCCTTAGGATAAGCATGTTGTGAGCCACTATGATAAAGTGAAACCCTCAATATCTAAGCACCTTGCCAACCCATGAACCATTTCAAATACACAATTGATGGGATTGCACAAAAAGTAAACAATTCTAAGAAATAGACCCCAATGGGGGGTCGCACCCATAATACATTATATAGTAAGATCATCTACTTTTACTCTAGTTGTAAAATATTTGGATCTCCCAATGAAACCATTGGAGAGCATAATATGAATCTCATCTTGATGACTTTGTTTACATTATGTTTTATGTTAATATACTTTGGCATTGAAGTTTTTTTACTAATTATATATGGATAACAATAATTAAATATATATAAAAATATTTTGCAAAAATAGATGCAACACACATGTATGCAAGATTCGTAATGAGATGCCTCGCATATCACCCCCTCACCCCCTTACGTTTACCTCTCTACTATCCTTCTCATGCCCATCTCGTATTCCTAACTCTTCATCTTTAGACTCTGCCCAGTGACTCATCATCCATGTAATGTTGGTAACTCAAGTAAGGTCTACCTATCTACTTCAAACACCCCACTCTCCCCTAGATTCTACATCACATGAGCATTATTTGAGTCTTCAAAAAAAATAAGGTGTCCACTTGCCACCATAAACACCATCAATGGGCTACATGCCTCTTATCTATCTTAAAGGCTCCTTATGAATCTTGCATGCATCTTATCATTTTCATTTCTTTGATAAGAACTCAAAATTAAGCAAAAAATCATATCTACCCAAATAGATCACCCCTTGGCTGTATCTCACTTCCAAACACAAACCTTAAATACACTCCTGGATTCACCCCATATCCTTCTAATTTTCCCACCCTCAACACTCTACCTCACAAAGCCTTCACCTAGATCATGAGCATGGACATTTATCCCTTCAATCTCTAAAAGACCTTATCCTACAACTTTCTATAGGCAAATTTTAAATGATTGTCTCATAAAGAGAACTCTATTTGTTTGAAGCGATGTGTTTCCCCATCATACCCTTGGATGGCTCAACCCAACTTTGGCAACATCACCTATAACATCTTGGTGAGATTAAAACTTCTTATTTCTATCTCTGACATGACTGATAGGCTGATGTTAGGAGGATTTTAAAATCCATAATGCATATTACCTAAATTTTTTCTGGCTCACACACAACCACCTTGACCTCTTTGTACATAATAAGGCTAGCTTGATGATCTATTCTCTATTGTACCAACAGTTATATAACCCTATTAGTTTGTTGAACCTACCATAGAAGTGTATATTGACTCATCGAGGGGGGAAACACAAGTCTTGAACCGTATCTTAACATTGAAGATGACTTCTTGGTGCTCAATCTGGCATACTTTGTCGACTCTTCTAGATTCTCTAAGATGGACTTTGATCCTTCCTCTAGTTCTACCCATGTCACATTGATACATATTGACTCACCAGTGATTTATGAAGACCTTGACAACACTAAATCCTTGAATGCAGCTCCCATCATGTTGGACCTCAATCTTTAATGCTCCTCTTTCTCAGACTCCATGCACATGTCTTCCTTTGATGATTGCTTATCCTTTAAAGGAAATTATTATTCATAAGATGGAGGGTACATGATCTATGAATCTCAACTATCTATCTTACAGATATAACCTATCATTAGACCACTCTTTTTAAGGTTTTGTCCCTTCCCCCCTCTCTTGACAATGTCTTCATTTCTCATCTTTCTGATTTCTATGGATTTTCCCACCACAAACAATGTTTTCTCTCAACTTATTCATAGAAAACCTAACCTGATTAGATCTAAAAGACTTCATTGCATACTCACATACTTGTTGTGAGACCAAAATAGCATTGCTTGAAGCGCATTAATCCCCATTGAACATGTGCTTATTTCTAATATGGGTCAAAAGGCCACAAATCATTTGATTGCTTCGGAAAACCTTTTGTTTCAAATGTTCTAAAATATAATAACTCATTCATCCACTACCCTTCAAGGTTCATATTCTCTATTTTGAGTTCTTCTCCCTTTTTATGATAGTACTTTCTTACCATGATATCTAAGCACACTTAAAGATCTAAAATATGATGTCCCCTTCTTCAATACAACAAGTCTCTAGACAAATTTCTCAAAACCCAATACAATGATTACACAACTAGAGAAATATCTTCTAAAATGACCTATAAGGATCACTTCAAACATGAATCCTCTCATGGAAACTATATCCTTATACAATGACAAGGCTCAACATGCAAACCCTCTCCTAAATTCAATGTCCATTTCCCACTTTGAATCGACCTTTCTAGCTAGCCATCACATCACTTTTGAGTAGAGGTCACCCCTCCCTTTCTCTTCATCCTCTACATACCACTATGATGGTTCACCATAACACACAACACTTTCAATCTACTAATAGAAACCCACTTGTAGAAAATAAATTATATATTAATGAGTTATTCCCCCATCTGGCTCCTCGGTTGTGTAATGCAAACACCCTTATAATACGACACCCCCCATATTGCAACCCCACCTTCACCATGCTTCCACCCATCCCTATCACTGACCCACATAATATTGTGGACCCCGATAACATCTGCTCCTCAGCATGGGATAATCTCATGGACTCCACACTCAAAAAGTCTCCAATTCACCATTTTTTAGATACATTTAGACTTTCATATTGTTGGACTTCTCCAAGAACATATTATCAATATTAAGGGCATTGTTGTTAAGTCAACTCACTGTCTAGTCCATGTTTCTACCTATTTTATACATTTCATAGAATCTCATCTCACTCCTACCAAACTCCATCATTCCTTAATCCATATACGTATCCAACATAGAGCTATTATACATTCTCAATTCTCCTCCATCCTTATAAATGTTGAGGGTCATTCCTTCTTCCTTTATATCCATGCTAGATAGGTTGAGCTCACAATATTCAACTAGGATACTTCCTTTGGAGACTATATCAACTCCTAGATAAATGCCTCCCTTCTCATCTATGTATATATAAGATATTCTAGAATATCATCAATGACTGGACATGTTTCCCTATAGATGTCATTGAGCATATAGCTTGCCCAATTAAATTCAAATATTCTAAAATCAAGTCCTATGTGCTAGAGGACTTCACTTTCCCAACTTCCTTTAATATCATTATTACATAACTATCATACTCTATAAAAGTATACAACGTTTACAAACTGTATAATGATACTAACTTCATATTTGACATTCCTTCCACTGACCTCCATTACTATTAAACTTGATTCTCAACCTGATCCATCAAAAGTGCACTCTTATAAACCTCCTTGGGGTCCTTTCTTAGGCTAGGCAAAACATAAGGCTTTGACATCTTCAAGTGGCTAAAACTAAAAACCAAAGATCAATGACATAGATCCAACCTTCAAAAAACCACTAAACTAACTCTCACGGGGCCAAGAAAATCTATCACTCAAACAAGCAAGAAAACAAAAACTATGGCTTGGGTATGCAAAGATGATCCTTGAACCAAATATTTTCTCAAGATTAAAATGTGCATTATTTCCTAGTCTCCAAAACCAACCAAACCTAAAGGTTTTCTTGAACAACATACACCACCCACTAGAATTGTTGGAGTGCTAGCTTATTCGTTCCCACCACCTCAACTAGACATACAAAAAGCTATCAGAGAACATGTTTCTTACTCTAGAATCTTCTTTGAAATCATTCAACACATAAATCTTCCAATATTGAAGGAAAACATACTCATGAAACCTCCCTATATGACATGATTGTGGATGTTTAGATGCCTCTATCCTTGGCTCCTAGTTTGCCTTCTATCACAAGCTTCAAAGATTTGGCCTTTAAGTCTTCTACATGAAAAGCCTTCATCCAAGTCATATTTTAGTTTCTTAGCTAACCATACCTTGTGTTTGCCTCTAAACTTTGACCATGCCTTTCTCATGGTTCTTTCACACACTATAAAACTACCTAAAGTTGGGATAATATGGCTAACTGCATCTCCTTTTGCAAAAAAATTGGCATTGTTTTCTCTGATGAATTAAAAAAAATAGAGTTATCTAACAACATTATTTTGAAATTTAATTTGCATAACAAAAGTGATCAATATTCCTTTCTTAGTCTTGTTGTTTTGATGAATGTTTAAATTTTTGCTTCGCCCTTCCTCCCTTTTCATAATTCATTTTCATGTTTATTTTCTCTTGAAATATTCTTTAGTATGGATGCTTCTAACTGAAAAAGGAATTTTAGATACTTTATTGAAATAGTAAAACTAGATACTATAATCATACAAGAAACTAAATCCGACCCTACCCAATGCAACCTTTGCATCATTGATGGTTTGAGATTCAACTCTTGGCTCCAAATCCCATCACATGGCCTTAGGGGTGGCCACCAGATTTGTTGGAACGACCATATCATACATCAACAATCCCACACAACCAATGAATTTTCAATCGTTATATATTTATTAGACACCTCTACTAATCAAACATGGAATTTTCTAGGGCTCTACGGAAAACCTTCCTCAAATAAAACTTCATTTTTCTTGGAACTTAACATGCTTTATGATTACACTATTAACAACACTTGGATTTTGGGCAATGGATTTAATGTCATCAGATTCATGCATGAAAAGTCCATGGCTAATAACTAATACAATAGTAATATGACATGCTTTAACAAAATTATTAACAAACATATTCTCCCAGATATAAGAGATACTAGTTACAAGTTTATATCGACCAATGACATGCTACCTTTCCTCTTTGTCAAATCGGACAAGTTCCTTTATAATCCTAAACAGTTTGAAATCCCTCTGCAAATTCATATACATTCCCAATTCTCATTCTGGATGATAACCCAAAACTAAGGTTTTGAGGACCTAAACCTTAAAGCTTTGAAAGATACTAGATCAAGCACAAATCCTTGAATAACCTTATGAAATCCCTTAGGCCAAATCTCAATCCTCAAATGCACAACCCATCTAAAACCCTATAGCATAGCATAGAGCTTGTGTTCAACCCTATATCATACCCAAATCTAACCACCTAGCTTAACCCTACCTTTTATATATCCCTTCCCAATTAGGTTAGCATGAATCCTTATTCTCTTCAATTTGTGTGTTTAGGGCCAAGAACATGTTATGTTTTAAATAAATAACCATTTAAATTGGATTAATGATACATTAATAAACTAAGACTTCAACTTAACTATACAAATTACTATAATTGGTTTAGACCCTAATTTGGTAATCTAGAGTCATCCTAAGACTAATTGATGGAATGAAATCAATGGATATAATATAAATTATCAAGAAAGGCATTGAACACATTAGAGAGTAATTAATCTACAATTAAATAAATGTGATGTGAACCATTTCCAAAAGGCAAAATTGATGTTACAGTTGAGCTACTCATACCTTAAATAGCATGCATGTTGAATTTCAAGTCAAACCAACTTAATTTGGTCATTCTTTTCAATGATTAAATATCTTGACTCTATTATGCATACTAGTAAGCAATAATTAAATGTGATACCAATAATTACTCCTTTTATTCCTTGTCTCCCTACAATCCCGCTCCATGGCATGAGTTTTCTCTTCTTCCCTAAAATGATGACATTGATTGATTCCTTCCCCCTTCGATTTGCTAGCCGTGAACAAGTCCTCTGTTTCTCTATCATGTAACCATGGCAATTGTTTCCTTCTTCTCTCCCTCTTCTCCTCCTCCTCTCCCTTCTGCCCTTCCCTCTTCTCTCCTGCAACCCTAAACTCTAGGTTCTGCTTCCCTCTCTCCCTTCCTTGCATAGACGGCCACAATAGTAGTTGGGTGTCTCCCTTGCCAGAGACCATCGATAACACTATAGATCTTCAACCATCACCTAGGTATCCATCTTCTCTAGATTCGACAATGCCACAACATGCATTAGCGTTGTCAACATCTCTTCTCCTCTCCTCTGTTGTCTTCCTATTTGTGCAAACTGTTGGCAATAGTTGGGCAATTATAAATAGTCGTGCCTCCATCCCCCTCATGCCCCCACCACTCTTCTTCTACTATCCAACCAGCGGGTGAATCATGATTGCTGAAGGATTCGACCTGCAATACAGTGGTTGTTTTCTCTATAGCATGTGCCTGGTCTCCCTCAGCTACCTCCTCCTCTCCATGACTTACATTCTTGGATCAAAACTACTACATTCGAGAACAATGGCCGACAACACTGATTCCAAGCCCTAGGCACTGACTTCCTTCTTCCTTTCCTTCAACCTGCAAGTATAGAACCACCAGTGGCATGGACAAGGTGCAAAAAGCACAGATCTCACTCATCCACAATGCCCTTATCCACCTTCTTATCCCTACAACATCTTCTAATAGACAAGATTGTTGCCACCAGGTTTTACAGCTGACGGAGACGCTTTCTGTTTTCTCCTCTATCAATCTCCTTCCTCTCATGTCATGTACCATCAGATAACAGAGAGAGTGCAACCCCAAAAAGTCACAATGGTCATCATCATGTCCTGCAGTGATTGAAAAGTACCACATTTTATTAGTTCTTTGCATCTAGGTCCACCTCCACCATGCGGATCGCCTATGTCCTCTCTACTCTATTGCCTTCTTACTCCAACAATATCTTCTACCTTTTGATGGCTTGTGTTTCATCAGCATAGCTACAATCTTCTACAACAACACATCACAGTAGAGCTAATCTGACTTCATCCACCTCCTTCCTTCCACCACAATCATGCCTTAACCTCGTGGCTTGTTCCACCAAATCCACCCACCGCTGACTATTAGACACCACAACAAACATTTAAATCTACATCTACCTCCCCTCTGTGCACTTGTCTTATAATTGGCTTCTGGAGAGAGTACCTCCTTGAATTTAGTTGATTGCTAGTAGTCATACTCTCTTCCATAGTGTTTGGGAGTGCTTCGAAGAGGCTGAAAGGAGCTATCTAGGTCGTATGACTGAGGTTGCTCTCAATCATTGTAAGGCCAGTACAAACTATCATTGCTCTAGGACCTGACCCATCAGAGCCGTCTGAGATCTATATTCAAAACTTGATGATCAACACTCTAGAGGTTAGATTTTATCTTCCTTTTTTCATACTAATAATTCAATCAACATAATAGTAAGAATGAACCCAGTTAATAATATAAATGATAACTATATAAGGCCCTCAACCATTTAACCCTATAGTAAACAAGTTTATACGTATAGATATATACATAAATATGTATACATCAGTAAGAGGAAGTGACAAATTTATTTAGGCTTAAACTATTACATCAAACAACCAATCACATGATATGAGGACATGTTGTGCATAAAATGTAATTTAGTACTTATAAATATCCATTGACCATTTCTTTTATATATACTTGTAATTAGTGACATGTTAGAGAACCTATAGGCATTTACAAATACATGTGACCTAGAAGTACTTAGACTTAGTTAACTAATGATGGATATTTGAACAATGATAAATATATACTAGATCATATGTTCACTTAGTAAGTTTGAAAGCCCTAATATGTCATTAGGTGATCGAGACTAGAGAAAAAGTTTAGAAAATCTATAATAGGAATGTAAAAGCATGATAGCTTTAGTTTGACTAACTTACATAATGTTTCCTAGGATGTACACTTGACTTCAGGGACCAAGTATATCAATTGAGTAAACCACTAGTCGTGATGACCAGGTATGTGCATCCTCTATTTATTTTTGACATTATTTGACTAAAATCTAAAATCTTTTAATGAGGCATTACTTGCATTGTTGATTCTTTTATAAATCTAAATCCTTGGAAATCTATAGTTCTTGGTCTGAATTCATTATATTCAGGAGAATATTAAACTATCATGATTATATGGGTTCTTGGACCCCTCCTGCTTTGATTGCCTTTTTATGAGACTATGACTCTAATGCTAGTCTTGCCACGTGCATGCTACATTTTTACTAGAATATGTAGAATAGTTGTATTTATGTACAACCATACTTACAAGGGTGTGCATATTCCATTCGGGGTGTGCATTTCCACCCTTATTTATTTTAGGCCATGATCCTTTGGCGTTATGGTCATGTTTTAGGTATATTTAGTCTGCATTGTTATGCATGCAAATGTTTATTTTTTCAAATTGAGTTGTGGTCAACTGTTATGGTAAGTCACTTTTATTCTTCATGCTTATACCCTGAATTTTAATATGTCTCATTTCTATTGCTATAATTCTTTTGATACCTAATTGATATACCCCCCTTCTTCTGGGAACATCTCCTTTTGCTCATATAACCCAATATAATGTCCAAAGTGTTTATTATATGTACATACTCAACCTTTGTTGACCTTTACCTTGTTTCCTATGTTCTGGGTGATGTTCTGTTCCACCCAGGTTAGGCACATTAGAAGACAAGAATGCACGAAGATTTTATACATGATGTTGGACCTAAGTATAGCTTGGAATGGACATGTTGCCCTCTGCAACAAGTCCTATATATGACTAGATTTATTAGATGTATGACTTTGCTTTACCACCATTTATGGTGAGGAACAGTTGCAAATGAATCATCATGTTGCTTTGTAATAGTTTTTATCCCTATTTCTTATTTATTATCTTGCTCTGCATCATATACATTGAAAATTAATGAAATATATCCTTTCCTTCATAAATGGAATGTGATAGTTTTATATTTCTCTATTAAGTGAAATGTTGTCAGAACCTAAGCAGTCGGTAACTTGACTATTTCAAGTTATCCTACGTTGTTCCTAATTAAGCACTTAGATGACCCTTTACATATAGTTGATGTACCTAATCATGAGTACTAGAATAACAAATAGAGTTTTAATACCTAATTTGGTGGTTTCCACTACCCAAACCACTATGTGGTCGAGACTTAGCTTTTGAGAACCCTAACTAACCCTACGCCCTTTATGGAGTATACATATTCCCTACACATGTAGAATCTAATTCCTTTTCTTGTTTTCCAGCATGCCTTAAATATGTCCACTAGGAGGACTGAGCATGTATGGATGACAAATATACAACTCCAACATAAGTGGTAGCATGGTGATTATTCCCTTGATACTAGATTATGAACTGAATTATCTATGTTATAGTTAGGCATGCCTTACCTTTGACATAGAGTATCTCAACATAGCTCTACCCAAATCCATCTATATAAGGAACGAATACCATCCTCATTGCACATGTTATGCCTCCTACATGATAACCGGTTGAAGAAGATTAAGAGTAAGGTGGATATTCTTAAGAGTTAACATCTTTCATCTACGTAGTGTAATTAGATTACCCCATGAAGGAGATGATAGGAAGTTTAACTATATAGTTTACCTTGTCTTGTGATGATGCTATGGTTGTAAACTAGCTAGTAAAGGGGGAATCCTAAATATCTTCCAATAACACTAGATTGTATGAAATCTGTTAGGTCTCGAGATGAGGCATCGTAAATTATGATATAGAGTGATAGTGGAGATAATAGGGTTTGATAGAAGTTGACCATGCATAATAAAAAATATATTGCCCCTTATGAGTGCATATTAGGGAGGTAGTCATATGTCTTTTAGATATTAAAAGAATTAGACCCTTTTGTGGAATGAAATGATGATCGAATAATACTATGTCATGATGTAGAAGGTGGCCGGTTTGGTTTTTAAGTCAATTTTGGAGCCAATTTTGGACTTTAATAGCAATGTTTTCATCATCAAACTTATTTTCATTATTAAATTATATGTACAAGAATAATAGTTTTTGGACTTTATCGATGGTTTTTTAACCAAATCATCACCACAAGAAAGATTGAGTAGTAGAGAAAACCTTTTAGTGGAGATACTATAGAACAACCTAATGACCTCATGTGTGGAGTGATGCAGGGCAAATAAGGAGATAACGGAACTGCAGTAACAATGTAGGTAACCTTAATGAATGTAGCACCACTAAGATATTATATGTCTAGGTGTAAATGTTTCCTAGCTCAACGTGGAATACGAGGAGACTATAGGGACTTCATGTGTGATATATTGTAGATTCATCATGAGGTTTTGGATATAATTATGACACAGAGTGTAGTACAATAGTCCATTATTTTAAGTGTATTAGAATTCTTAGATTTGTTTAGAAGTATGATTTAGTATAACTGGCTACTGATGAATGGATTTTGGGGAGAATATCCCTTTTAAGGGGTGGATTGTTGTAACATACCCAAATCTGACCACCTAGCTTAACCCTACCTTTTATATATCCCTTCCCGATTAGGTTAGTATGAATCCTTATTATCTTCAATTTGTGTGTTTAGGGCTAAGAACAGGTTATGTTTTAAAGAAATAACCATTTAAATTGGATTTATGATACATTAATTAATTAAGACTCAAGTTAACTATACAAATTACTATATTTGGTTTAGACCCTAATTTGGTAATGTAGAGTCATCCTAAGACTAATCGATGAAATGAAATCAATGAACATAATATAAATGATTAATAAAAGCATGGAACACATAAAAGAGTACTCAAGCTACAATTAAACAAATATGATGTGAACCATTTCCAAAAGGCAAAATTGATGTTGCAATTGAACTACTTACACGTTAAATAGTATGCTTGTCAAATTTTAGATCAAACTAACTTAATTTGGTCATTGTTTTTATTGATTAAATATCTTGACTTTATTAACCATACTGGTAAGCAATAATTAAATGTGATGTCATTTATTACTCCTTTTATTTCCTTTCTTCCTGTAACACTGCTCCATCGCGTCTGTTTTCTCTTCTTCCCAAAAATGACGATGTTGATTGATTCATTCCCCCTTCGATTTTGTTGGCGCGAACAAGTCCTCCATTTCTCACTCACATCACCCCGGTGACTATTTCCTTCTTCTCTCCCCCTTCTCCTCGTCCTCTCCCTTCCGCCCTTCCCTCTTCTCTCATGCAACCCTAAACCCTAGGTTCTTCTTCCCTCCCTCCCTTCCTTACACTGGAGGCTGCCACAATAGTTGGGTGTCTCCCTTACTAGAGAGTGTCGACATCACCGCAGATCTTCTACTAGCATCGAGGACGGCATCTCCACCAATTCCGACAATTCCACAACCTACATCAGCACCATTGACATCTCTGCACCTCTCTTCCGTCATCTTATTCTTTGTGCAAACCGTTGGAAATAGTTGGGCAATCATCAACAATTGTGACTTCCATATCCCTCATGCCTCCACCATTCTTCTTCTAGTATCCATCTAGCAACAATCTGTTAATGTACAAGGAGTTTGCCTGCAATACAGTGGTTGTTTGATCTGTAGCATGTGCTTGGTCACCCTCAACTACCTCCTCCTCTCCACAACCTGCACCATTGGACCAGAACCACTGTAGCTAGGCACAATGGCCGACGACATTGATGCCAAGCCCTAGGAACTGACTTCCTTCTTCCTCCGCTTTGACCTGCAAGTGCAGCATCACCAGTGGCATGGACAAGGTGCAACAAGCATAGATCTCACTATCCGCAACTCCCTTATGCAATTTCTTATCCCTACAACCTCTTCTAACTGACAAGAATGATGCCACTAGGTTTTAAGGCTGACAGAGATGCTCTCTGCTCTGTCCTCAATCACTCTCCTTCCACTCTTGTCGTGTATCATTGGATAACAGAGATAGTGCAACACCAACAAGTTGCAGTGGTCAACATTGTGTCCTACATTAATTGAAGGGTACCATATTTCATTTGTTCTTTGCATCCAGGTCCACCTCAATCATGCGGATAACCTCTAGCCTCTCTACTCTATTGCCTTCCTCCTCCAACAATTTCTTCTACCTTTTGATGGCTTGTGTTTCCTCAGCACAACTACAATCTGCTGCATCAACACATCATGATAGAGCTAACATGAGTTCAGTCTCCTCCTTCCTTCCACTACAATCATGCCTTAACCTCACGTCCTGTGCCACCAGATCCACCCACTGTCGACCATTAGACACCACAACAGAAATCTAAATCTGCATATGCCTCCCCTCTATGGACTCATCTTGAAACTGTCTTCTAGACAGAGTACCTCCTTGAATATTGTTGATTGCTAGTAGCCATACTATCCTCCATAATGTCAGGGAGTGCTTCTAAGAGGCTGAAAGGAGCTATCTAGGCAGTACGACTGAGGTTGTTCTCAATCTTTGCAAGGCCAATGCAAACTATCATTGCTCGAGGACCTGACCTATCAGATCCATATGAGATCTATATTCAAAACGTGATGACAATGTTCTATAGGTTAGACTTTATCTTCTTGTTTTTCATACTAATAATTTAGTTAACATAATAGAAAACATGAACCCAGTTAATAAGATAAATGATAACAATATAAGTCCCTCAACCATTTAACCTTATAGTAAACAAGTTTATACGTGTAGATATATACATAAATATATATACACCAGTAAAAGGAAGTGACTCGTTTATTTAGGCTTAAAATATTACATCAAATAACTAATTACATGACATCAAGACATGTTGTGCATAAAATGTAATTTAGTGCTTATAAATATTTATTGGTCATTTCTTGTAGGCATGATACATATTATTACTTACAAATATATTTGTAATTTAGTGCTTATATATATACTTGTAATTAGTGACATTTTAGAGACCTTATAGGCATGATACATATTATTACTTACAAATATATTTGACCTAGATGTACTTAGACTAATTTAACTAATGATGCTTTTTTTTTATAACGAGGAACCCCTCCCGAGATCGGCCACTATTGGACCTCACCCAGCCAAGGGTAAATCCCAGAACCAGCCGTGTACATGGGGGCACTGCGGCACGCTCAATAATGTGGGGCCTTGTTGCACCCCGAGGGTTACGCAGCCAGAGTCGAACTCGGGTCCCTTCATTGGGGATTGTCGAGTCACACCACTGGGCTACTCCCTCACCCCACTAATGATGCATATTAGAACTAAGATAAATATATACTAGATCATATGTTCACTTAGTAAGGTTGGAAGCCCTAATATGTCAGTAGGTGACCACGAATAGATAAAAAGTATCTGAAAAACTATAATAGGAATGTAAAAACATGATATATTCGGTTTGACTAACCTATATAATATTTTCCTAGGATGTACACTTGACTTCACATACTAAGTATATCATTTGAGTTCACCACTAGTCGTGACGACCAGGTATGTACATCCTCTATTTTATTTGGGCATTATTTGACTGAAATCCTTTTCATGAGGCATATCTTGAATTGTTGATTCTTTTATAAATCTAAATCCTTGGACGTTTATAGTTAATGGTCCAAATTCATTATATTCATATGAATATTAAACTATCATGATTATATGTGTTCTTGGACCCCTCCTGCTTTGATTACCTTTTTATGAGACAATGACTATAATGCTAGTCTTGCCACTCTATTTATGAATGCTACATGTTTGAGTAGATTATCTAGAATAGTGGTACTTGTGTACAACTATATGGTAACACCTGGGCCCACTACCCAAGGCTCTAGTAGAGTTTTAGAAATTGATGACTGGCCCCACAGACCACCACTAGCCTTAACTTCATGCTTTGTCCTCACTCATGTGATATCCAAGATCAATTTCTCGATTGGTCATCCATCCTAGTACTACTCTGGGATGAGCACACTTAACCACAGAGTTCTTTAGTAATGAGCTTCCTGAAAAGGAGGTGCACCTTAGTGATATGGGTAGTCCAATCATTTCTTTTAAGATCATCTTATCTGAGGCCTCAAAACCTGGGACATTACAAGCTACGCCACTTAGACACTTAACGTCCTCATCAAGGATCAACTATAAGGATTCATAATCATTCCCTATTTTAGCGTAGACCTAGAATGGCACATGGACACCCAACTTCTGATCATGGAATACCATTGCAACAGTGGCTACATCACCATTGAACAACCCTTTCCAACATGCCTAGATTGCACAACTCAAGACTGGCATGCCACATGCCCATGTGGGCCCCACCTACTGGAGGTGTTATGGATGTGATACCATTTGTAACACCCGGGCCCACTATCCAAGGCTCTAGTATGAAAATTGGCCCCACAGACCACCACTAGCCTTAACTATGTGCTTTGTCCTCACTCACGTGCAAGCTAGGATCAACTTCCTGACTGGTCACCCATCCTAGTACTACTCTGGGATGAGAATGCTTAACCACAGAGTTCTTTAGTGGTGGGCTTCCTGAAAAGGAGGTGCACATTGGTGATATGGGTAGTCCAATCATTCATTTCAATATCATGTTATCTAAGGCCTCAAGGCCTGGGACATTACACGTACTTACAAAGGGTGTGTGTATTGCACCAAGGGTGTCCATTTCCACCCTTATTTATTTTACACCATGATTTTATGGCGTTATAGCCCTATTTTAGGTATATTTAGTATACATTGTTATGCATGAAAATGTTTGTTGTTTCAAATTGGAGTTGTGGTTAAGTGTTATGGCAAGACACTTTTATTCTTCATGCTTATACCCTTAATTTTAATATACCTCATTTCTATTATTATAATTCTTTTGGACTAAGCTAATTGAAAATAGCCCCCTTCTTGTGGGAACATATCCATTTGCTCCTATAACCCAATGTATTGCCCAAAGTGTTTATTATATGTATATACCCAATCTTTGTAGATCTTTTCCTTGTTTCCTATCTTATGGGTGATGTTCCACTCTACCCAGGTTAGGTACATTAGAACAAGAATGCACAAAGATTTTATATAGGGTGTTGGACCTAAGGATAGCTTGCAATGGCTAGGTTGCCCTCTACAACAGGTTGTACATGTGACTAGATTTATTAAATGTGTGACTTTTACTTTGCTTTACCACCTTATATGGTGAGGTACAGTTGCAAATGAATCATCGTGTAACTTTGTAATAGTTTTTTTTCACTACTTATTTATTATCTTGCTCTATATCATATACCATTAAGAATTAATGAAATCTATCCTTTCATTTGTAAATGAAATGTGATAGTTTTATATTTCTCTATTAAGTGAAGAGCAGATCCCCTCTCTGGTCCCACTCTTTACAAAATGGTATCAGAGTCTAACAAGTCAGTAACTTGACTATTTCAGGTTATCCTATATTGGTCCTCAATTATGCACTTGGATGACCCTTTACATATAATTGATGTACCTGATCGTGAGTAGTAGAATAAGAAATAGATTTTTGATACCTAATTTTGTGGTTTCCATTCCCCAAACCACAGTGTGGTGAGACTTAGCTTTTGATAACCTTAACTAACCCTACACCCTTCATGGAGTATAGATGTTCCCTACACCAGATTTGACTCTCTTAGTTGTTAGATTCTAGTTAACCTCCTTATGCGACAATGGTTCAAAATTAGAATGTAGGTTGACTTGAACACCTGTATATGGGATTAATCTAATACCCTCTGGGACCCCATCCTTGTTGTTTTCTAGCATGCCTAAAGTATGTCCACTAGGAGGACTGAGCATGTATGGAAGCATGTATAGATAACAGATATATAACTCTGACATAAGTGGTAGCATGATGATAATTCCCTTGAGGCTAAATGATGAACTGAATTATCTATGTCATAGTTAGACATGACTTACCTTTGACATAGAGTATCTCAACATAGCTCTACCCAAATCCATCTATATAAGGAACCGATACCATCCTCATTGAGCTTGTTCTACCTCCTACATGAAAATTGGTTGAAGAATATTATGAGTAAGGTAGATATTCTTAAGAGTTAACATCTTTCATCTACATAGTGCAATTAGATTACCCCGTGAATGAGATGATAGGTAGTTTAACTACATAGTTTACCTTGTCTTGTGATGATACTATGATTACAAACCAACCAGTGAAGGGGGGATCCTAAATATCTTCCTATAACACTAGTTCGTATGACTCCGTTAGGTCTCGAGATGAGGCATTGTAAATTATGATAAAGAGTGATAGGGGAGATAATAGGGTTTAATATAACTTGACCACACATAATAAGAAAACGTTTCCCTCTTATGAGTACATATTAGGGAGGTAGCCATATGTCTTTTAGATATTAAAGGAATTAGGCCCTTTTGGTGGAATGAAATGATGATCAAATAATACTATATGTGTCATGATGTAGAAGGTCACCGATTTGGTTCTCAAGTCAATTTTGGACTTTAATATCAAGGTTTTCATCGTCAAACTTATTTCCATTATTAAATTATATGTACAAGAATAATAGTTTTTGGACTTTATTGATGGTTTTGGAACCAAGTCACCACCTCAAGAAAGATTGAGTAGTAGAGAAAACCCTTTAGTGGAGAAATTGTAGAACAACCTAATGACCTCATGTGTGGAGTGATGTAGGGAAAATAAGGAGAGAATATAATTGTAGTAACAATGTAGGTAACTTAATGAATTTAGAACCACTAAGATAATGTATGTCTAGGTGTAAATGTTTCCTAGATCAACCTAGAATACAAGGACACTATAGGGACTTCATGCATGATATATTATAGGTTCATCATGAGGTTTTAGATATAAGTATGACATGGAGTGTAGTACAATAGTCCATTAGTGTAAGTGTATTAGACTTCTAGATTTGTTTAGAAGTATGATTTAGCATACCTGGATAGTGATGAATGGACTTCAGGGATGAAATCCCTTTTAAGGGGTGGAGTGTTGTAACATACCCATGTCTAACCACTTAGCTTAACCTACCTTTTATGTATCCCTTCCCGATTAGGTTAGTATGAATCCTTATTCTCTTCAATTTGTGTGTTTGGGGCCAAGAACATGTTATGTATTAAAGATTAACCATTTAAATTGGATTAATGATACATAAATAAGGTAAGACTTCAAGTTAAGTATACAAATTACTATAATTGGTTTAGACCCTAATTTTGTAATCTAGAATCATTCTAAGACTAATTGATGAAATGAAAACAATGAATAAAAAAATAAATGATTAATAAAGGCACTGAACACATAAGAGAGTATTTAAGCTACAATTAAAGAAATATGATGCAAACCATTTGCAAAAGGCAAGATTGATGTTACAATTGACCTACTAACACCTTAAATAGTATGTTTGTCAAATTTCAGGTCAAACCAATTTAATTTGGCCATTCTTTTTATTGATTAAATATCTTGACTATATTATGCATACTAGTAAGCAATGATTAAATGTGTTGACATTAATTACTCCTTTTATTTCCTTTATCCCTATAAAACCACTCCATAGCGTGCTTTGTCTCTTCCTCAGAAAAATTACGACACAGACTGATTCCTTCTCGTTCGATTTTGTTGGCCACGAACAAGTCCTCCATTTCTCACTCTCATCACCCCCAACGACTATTTCCTTCTTCTCTCCCCCTTCTACTCCTCTCCCTTCCACCTTTCCCTCTTCTCTCCCGCAACCCTAAACCCTAAGTTCTGCTTCCCTCCCTCCCTTCCTTCCACCTGGAGTCCACCACAATAGTTGGGTGTCTCCCTTGCTAGAGATCATCGACATCACCACATATCTTCTACTAGCACTGAGGTCGTCATCTCCTCCAGACCCGACAATGCCACAACCTGCATCAGCATTGTTAACGTTTCTGCACCTCTCCTCTGTTGTCTTCTTGTTTTTGCAAACCGTTGGCAATAGGTGGGCAATCATCAATAGTCGTGTCTTCCATCTCCCTCATGCCTCCACCATTCTTCTCCTGTCCATCTAGCAATGATCTATGATTGTAGAAGGAGTCAACCTGTAATATAGTGGCTGTTTAATCCATAGCATGTGCTTGGTCCCCCTCAACTACCTCCTCCTATCCTCGACCTACACCATTGGATCAGAATCACTACAGCTATGCACAATGACCTATGACACTAATCCCAAGCCCTAGGAACTGACTTCCTTCTTCCTTCCCTTCGACCTACAAGTACAACATCTCCAGTGGCATGAACAAGGTGCAACAAGCATAGATCTCACTCATCCACAATGCCCTTATCCACTTTCTTATCCCTACGACCTCTTCTAACAGACAAGATTATTTCCACCGGGTTTTACGGCTGACAGAGATGCTCTCTACTTTCTCCTCTATCACTCTCCTTCCACTCCTTCCATGTGCCATTGGATAATAGAGAGAGAGAGAGAGAACAACTCTAATGAGTTGTAATGGTCAATATCGTGTCCTACGGTGATTGAACAATACCATATTTCATTTGTTATTTGCATCTAGGTCCATCTCCATCATGCGGATCACCTCTGGCCTCTCTGCTCTATTGCCTTCCTCCCTTAACAATTTCTTCTACCTTTTGATGGCTCGTGTTTCATCAGCACGACTGCAATCTCATGTAGCAACATATCATGATAGAGCTAACCTAAGTTCATCCACCTCCTTCCTTCTACTGCAATCATGCATTAACCTCATGGCATGTGCCACTAGATCCACCCACCGCTGACCATTAGACACCAAAACAAACATCTAAATCTACATTTGCCTCCCCTCTATGCACTCGTCTTGTAATTGGCTTCTAGAGTGAGTACCTCCTTGAATGTCATTGATTTCTAGTAGCCATATTATGCTTCCAAGAGGCTAAAAGGAGCTATCTAGGCAGTACGATTGAGGCTGTTCTTGATCATTCCAAGGACAGTGCAAGCTATCATAGCTCTAGCACCTGACCCATCAGAGCCGTCTGAGATATATATTTAAACCTGATGACCAACACTCTAGTGGTTAGCTTTATCTTCTTATTTTTCATACTAATAATTTAGTTAACATAATACCAAGCATGAACCTAGTTAATATAATACATGATAACTATATAAGGCCCTCAATAATTTAACCCTATAGTAAACAAGTTTATACGTGTAGATATATACATCAATATATATACATCTATAAAAGGAAGTGACTAATTTATTTAGGCTTAAACTATTACATCAAATAACAAATGACATGATATCAGGACATGTTGTGCATAAAATATAATTTAGTACTTATAAAGATTCATTGACCATTTCTGTGAAGAGTGAGTTTTCCAAGAACCTTGTTTATTTTCTCAATTATGTTCACTAATAGACTTAAATCATTTAATCTTAAGTACATAATCTTTTTGGGCCCTCAATTTCAAAATGTGATGATTAATTTGGAAAATATGCACTATGTGACACTTCAATTAGGTTAATTAATCCCATTGACCAAAGTAGTACATTATAGGATATAACTTCAGCATATGGCCCCCAATATTTTTCTACAAATTCTACACACTTTCTTGAACCTATGGTCCAAATTTTGTCTCATTTGGACAATCCTATAATTTTCTAGGATTTATTGAAGTTTTATGTGCATTATTTCATCTATGTATACCCTAGACTTAAGTTGATCAATTTATGTGTGACATTTCAAATGTCACGTAGATTTATCAACCTAAGTGAGGGCCACTTATTCAGACGCACATCTCAGTCGCTAATCTAGCCATCTCACAGAACATATGAGGATCTGACGGTCGGGAACCCATCATCAACCTCCCGCAAAGACCCAGCTAGCCTCCCATCTCAAGAAACTTGCCACCTAATCGCGACCTCACATGCCCAACTCATGTAATATCCACATGATATATTTGGAGGATAATCTCCTATTGACGAGACGAGTTGAACAACCCTCGCTTGGTCACCCCTCATCCTTGGGATAGGGAGAACTGACTCCCAGATACCCGCTCATCTCACTTGGTGGCGACGCCTGATTAGGGATTCCTCACACACTTACCACTACCCTTATTTGAGACCTTTCTTACCACCACCTACCTCCCTTTAACCCTCCTTGGCCCCCAATTACCCCCAAAGGACCTCCATCATCCCTGATCTGAAGCTCTTCCACCTTCACCTATCTTAGAGCTTCGCTCGCCTTGGGGATCAGTATCACCCAATTCCATGTGCCTGCACCATCACACGACTTTAGCGACGAGGTCTCAACCTTCGTTTGGGCTTACGAAGACCCAGGGAGTCCACACAACTAGAGCCTGTGACTGAGTTGTAGAGTGGCACTGCTGGAGGAGCTTGGATGCACTCTTGCATCAGTTAAGCTCAGAAAGCATCACTTAACCTTACACAAAGCTGCTTCACATGTCAATTCAACCAGAGGGGAGGTAATACCTGAAATACCAAATTCATCATCTTCTCATATTTCTAATTGAAATATGGTTCTCAGTCCACCTCTGACGACCTTCTTTATCTTGATGCACACAGCACGACCCCACAAACTCAACCCCCACCTCATCACCCACCTAGCTACCCAAGAAATCACCCCTCTCACCTTCCCTCGCTGCTTCCATGGTGCGAAAGGAGCAACAATCAAGTGAATGAATTACCCACTTTTCCCATACCCTGTCACGACTACGTATCATAATCCCATGAGTAATTATGTCTTTGCACCTCCTTTTTCGACCCTATTAGAGGAGGCTGGCTTGCGGGTTAAGAGGAGGATCCGCAGATTCGGATCCCTCCTCTGATCCACAAGGCTTGATCGCTTTTTCTTTTTTATTATTTTCTTTTTAAAAGTCTAGCCTTTTTCTAATTGGTTGATCTTGTAAAATCCATAATAAATGATTCCAATACCTGAAAAATCCCCATAAACCAAGTTCTCAAAAAAATAAGGAGAACTTTTATATAAAAAAACATGTACCTAAATCCAATCCTAGATTGATGTACCCTTTTATGACTTTGATTTATGTCCTTTTTAGTATTAACTTGTAGAAAATGAATACAAAAATAAATTTCAATATTCTTTTTGATACCTTGAGATATCAAATCTGACCCTGAGTCTTCTAACTCAAAGTCCTAAGTTGTTGATAAATAATAGACTCAAAATCCCTAATATTGCATGAATAATATATTTTCTCTCCCTCTCTCTTTTGATAATGGCAATGTAAGGAAAACCAATTATCCAATATACTTGATCCACTCTCAAACCCTAAAATGAGGATTCCCCCTCTGGATACTATGATCCGAGTCAATGACTCTATATGATAACCCTAATTAATCCAAAATCCTAATATTAGGTGTTGAGGACCCATAATGACATTAGGTCTTTATTTCTCTTTCATTGTGATCTACTCTCTTAATCTAGGCTTGTTGAAATCAAGATCTGAGATTCAAGGTACGTGGATATAATTATATGAGTAGTTTTGTTGGATGGTATAATTATGAGTACTTGCTTGCATTTAGTTGTATAATCTTGCTTGTATGTATATATATATTTATTGATGCTCTTCCATCTTGAACACTAAGAACATTAAAGAAAGAAAATGAAATGTAGTTACTGATGGTGTTCATTAATCACCCTATTAGAGAGGGAAAGAATTAATGTTGACTAGAACCTCCCTAGAGAACATGGTATACGGGGAGATCCCTAGAGTACAAGGTATACGGGGAATGGGCCCAATAATATATGTGATTTATGTTCCAAGTCCACCATAGTAATGCATGTTCATTGAAATATCATTAATAACTTGGATTTACCTAATTTTTCATCTTAAATAACATTTCCATTTCTTTTCTTCCTTCTTCAATATTTTAAATATGCCATCATAGTATTGTATCTTTCAACCACGTACCAACTTTATGATGATTTTTTTTTCTCGTATCTCTAGGTACAAAGAACAAGTAATGCATCTCAAAGCACCAGAAGATATTAAATAATGATCATGGAGGATGATTAACTAGATGGATGTCTCTCATCTTATTTTCTATTTAGTTAGTTGTTTAATTTCATTAGATGATGTGTAGGATGTCTATGTCCTATGTATTTTATTTCTTTCAGAACTTATTCCTTTCTTCCAGTGAATATTGTAAATTACCTTTATCCTTATGAATGATGGTTGTGTGACTATTTGAATGATATTTGTGAACAACGATCTGACTTCTTATTATATACTAGTTGACAATCACAATCCCTTATATTTTCCCTTTTGACATCTTATAGATATGAGTGCATGTATATCTAAGGAATGTCATCATGGAAAGTATATAGGAATTGGGTTCGTCACAGTTGGTATCAGAGCCAATGTTCACACATCATAGTCACATAAAACTTCATTCACCCTATTGTGAGTCTATGGTAGTCCTTGAGTTAGGGATATGAAGGGTGGAGGTGATGAGGATAGCACCTGCCATGGGTCTGGCTAAAGTCTTTGAGCCACTTTTCTTGGCAATCATGAGGCTACCTATATAGCAGTATAAGTCTACCTAGACAATACCCTAAGTGTGCCCTACTTCTTGGGCATAACTTAATTAAGGACCCTTCTCATCTATAGAAATTCACTCTCATCTTCTCTATAGTAAATTTCTCCCTCATCTTTATTTTATAAATATTTCCCTCTCATCTCTATGATATGAGGTTAGGATGGAGTCACTTTATTTATAAGTTCTAAAGATTGACTAATAAGGATTATTAGCTTATCCTCCATAAATCATTACACTAAGTTCATGAATAACCAATACAGAAGAATAATGGAATATAATAATAATAATAAAAGAGAAAAAGACATAAAATGTCTAATGTATTTCACCTAATTTTTCAGGATGCCTCCAAAAACTTGTAATTCCACGGCTTCTAAAGAGTCATACTCTAAGAAGAGAAAAGAACATGAAGCTCCTGAAGAACCTAATTCTGAGAAAATGGCCAGGGATAGGTGGGAAGAACAAAAGAAAGTCCTCCTAGACTTCATGGAGACCATTTCCCTAAAAGGAACCCCTAAACCTAGTTCATCTAGGAATAAGAAGGTGACTATGATAGATTTCATCAAACTTAACTCTGACACCTTTTGGGGGGAAGACCAGCCCAAGGTAATGGATAAGCCTGAAGCCTGGACCTTGTCTGTGGAAAATGTCTTTCGTACCCCAGAAGTATCTAATGAAAAGAAGGTCAAATTTTCTACACATCTGCTTAAGGGAGGGGTTAAAATCTGGTGGGAAAACTATGGCGGGAATAGGGGAGGATAAGTGGACATCATGGAATGGGAAGCCTTCAAAACCCTCTTCACTGGCCGTTTTATGCCTATAGCTGAGAGGAAGAGGAAGGAGAGGATGTAAACTGAACTTAAGCAGGGCAGTCTCTAGGTGGATGACTACACCCAAAATTTTAGACTTCTGGAGCGTTATACACCCATTAAGACTGAAGATCGCCTTCTAGAGTACTATGTTGACTGCCTAGCCACCCATTTGAAAACCCTAGTCATCACCTCCCATCCCATGAACATAGATGAAGCCCTATATTTGGCCCTTAAGCAGGAAAGGGAATAGGGTTTGCAGAAGCCTTCAAGTATGGGATACCTAGGGACCACCACTGAGGAGGATAAGTCTAGGAAGTTCCACACTGGCCATAATAATAAGGGATCAAGAAAAGGAGGAGGTTCAGGTAGAGGAGGATAGAAAAAAAACCAAAATCAATAGAAGATAACTCACCCAAAGTGCAAGACTTGTGGGTGACACCATGGTGGGGTATGTCGTCATCCCAAGCCGAACTGCTACAACTGTAAGAAGGAGGGCCATTTCACCACTAAATGCCCGACTTCGACCATCTTTGGCAACCCTACAATAGGTGCTCCACCCCCTCAGGTACACCACAACGTGAGAGTATTCACACTGACTACATAGGAAGCTAAGGCAAATCCCAATCAGCTTGTTGAAGGTAACCTTAATTCTTTTCATATATCTAATATCCTTTTCAGTGCCTTCCAGTTATTAATGACATAATTATCTTATGCAGGCATGATATTCTAAAATGATCATCTTTTTAAAGCCTCGTTTGATTCAGAATATACAAATGCATTCATTTCTCAAAATTTGGCATCTATGTTACACCTGTATATAAGGGACTTAGGATATATTCTTGATGTGTCAACTCCTAGGGGCAAAATACTCACTACACTATAGAAAACTGATGTCCTGCCTCTAAAATTCAAAAATCATGACATGCCCTTTGAATTTATCCTCTTAACTATGGAAGACTTCGATATTATACTTGGTATGGACTGGCTATACAAGTATCATGCCAAGATTGATTGTAGAAACAAGATGTAGTCCTCTCTCAACCTCATTTGTGTCATGTGGTGATCCCTAGGGGAAGTAAATCCTGTAATAATATTATAATTTCCTCTCTTAAAGTTAAAAAGCTCATTTCTAAAGGATGTAAAGACTTCCTTGCATTAGTCTCATAGACCAGTCCTAGTAGCAGGCCTGTAGAAAGACTGGAGGAGGTACGTGACTTTCTCGACATTTTTTCGGAGGAGCTTCATGGGCTACCTCCAAATAGAGACATTGAGTTCTCCATATATCTTCTTCCTGGAACCACTCAGATTTCTAGGGCACCGTATATAATGGATTCTACTGAGCTTATGGAGTTGAAGAAACAGTTACAAGAACTTCTCAATAAAGGTTTTATCTATCCTAGTGTTTCTCCTTGGGGTGCGCCTATTCTTTTTGTCAGAAAGAATAATGGTTCTATGTGTATATGTATTGACTACCGCATGTTGAACCAGGCCACTCTTAAAAATAAGTATCCCCTTCATCACATTGATGACCTCTTTGATCAGCTTTGTACAACCAAAGTTTTCTCAAAAAATGATCTTCGTTCTGGATACCATCAACTTAAAGTCAAAGATTTCGATATTTCTAAACTACATTTTGAACTCATTATGGGCATTATGAATTTCTAGTGATGCCATTCTGATTGACCAACATACCTGGCGTATTTATGAATCTGATGAAAAAAGTATTCCAACCTTATCTTGATGAGTTTGTGGTTGTCTTCATTGATGATATTCTGATCTATTCTGACTCCATGGAGAAACATTGTGAGCACTTGAAGGTAGTCCTTGAAATCCTTCAAGTTTAGAATTTCTATGGAAAGATCTCTAAATGTGAATTCTGGATTGACAAAGTCATGTTTCTTGTCCATGTCATTTCTAGGGGTAACATATATGTTGATCATGCCAAATTATTTGTTGTTCTTAATTGACAACCTCCTCAAAACCCTTCTAAAAATCTGGAGCTTCTTGGGTTTAGCTAGATATTATCGTCACTTTATTCCCAATTTCTTCAAAGTTGAACTTCCTCTTAATAAGCTCACTTGAAAGGATGAGCATTTCATCTGATCAGCTACTTGTGAGTCCAGTTTCCAATAGTTAAAGTCGAAGCTGACATTAGCCCATGTTCTAGTTCTACCTTCTGGCAATGAAGGGTTTGTGATCTTTACTGGTGCTTCAAGGAATGGGTTAGGATGTGTCCTACAACAGCATGAATAGGTGTTGGCATTTGCATCCAGACAGCTAAAACTCAATGAACTTAATTATCCCACACATGATTTGGAATTAGCTACAATCATCATGTTCTTAAAATCTAGAGGCACTGCCTGTATGGGGGGACATTCAATATCTTCACCGACCACAAAAGCCTAAAATATATCCTGATTCAGAAGAACCTGAACCTACGTCAATTCTGATGGATTGAGTATTTGAAAGACTATGATTTCACTATTTGCTATCATCCGGGCAAGGCTAATGTAATCGATGATGCTCTTAGCAGAAAAAGGGCAGTATGTGCATCTCTATTTGTTCCTGAGTGGAGGAACATGGAGGATCTAGTGGGCTGGAAGCCACAATTTTTGTCTGATCATCTCCAGGTCAACAACATCTGTATCTTGTCTAATCTTCATTCTGAACTTCTTGAGGCACAAAAAGCTAGTCTTGGTCTTGAAGATATCTCATTTCTCCTATCAAATCCTCTAACACACCTGTCTGTGGATCTCGATGGTGGTATTTGATACAAGAACCATATGTGGGTTCCTGAGCAATTAGATGTGAAGTTAAATATCCTCAGTGAGGCACATGGGTCAAAGTACACAATTCATCCTGGTACAATTAACATGTACAAAGACCTACAACGTCAGTTCTGGTGGAGGGGCACAAAGCGTAATATTGCTGAATTTGTGTCCAAATGTCTGACATGCCAGATAATCAAGGCAGAGCGCCAGAGACCAGGTGGTCTACTACAACCCCTTGAAATTCTGGAATGGAAATGGGAACACAGTACCATGGATTTTGTGATAGGGCTACCCAGGACCAGAAAGGGGCATGATGTCATATGGATTATAGTGGATCGTCTCACAAAGTCAGTTCACTTTCTCCCTATGAAGAATACTACCAAAGTATCTGAGCTGGACGATCTCTATGTATGGGAGAGAGTGTGTCTACATGGAGTTCCATTATCCATTGTCTCATATAAGGACCCAAAGTTCACTTCAAAACTGTGGAAGCAGGTTTAAGAGGAACTAAACACCAAGTTGAACTTCAGTACAACATACCATCCATAGATAGACGGGCAGTCACAATGTACAATACAGATTTTAGAGGATCTTCTGTGAGCTTGTGTTCTTGATTGGGAAGGCTCATGGGACCACTATCTTCCTTTAGCTAAGTTTGCATATAATAACAACTATTAGGAGAGTGTTGGGATTTCTCCCTATGAAGTCCTCTATGGTCGACCCTACAGATCTCCGCTACACTGGGATGACATTGAGGAACAAACTTTGATGAAATCTGAGGAGATGTAGTTGTATAGAGATAAAGTTGCACTGATTAGGCAAAGAATGAAGAGGGCACATGATAGATAAAAATCTTATGCAGATGCTCACTGACAGGAATGTCAGTTCAAAGAAGGTGACCATGTCTTTCTGAAGACCAGACCTATCTAAGCTTTAACAAAGAATAAGGGAAAGCTCAATCCCTCCCTTCATGGGACACTTTGAGATTTTAGAAAGGGTTGGTGGATGTGCTTATCATCTTTCTTTTGCACCTCAGTATAGTGCCATGTACAATGTCTTTCATATATCTAATATGAAGCCCTATGTCAAAGACCCTAGTCACATTCTAAATCATGAGCCTCTAGATCTGAAAGATGATCTAACCTATGTTGAATCCCCAGTCAAAATTCTCATTCTCAGACAAAGGAGCTTCAAAGAAATCAGTGCATAGATATGGTGAAAGTCCTCTAGATCCACCTTGATCAGTATGATGCCACCTAGGAGCTCAAGTCAGAGATCAAGCAGAAATATCCACATCTCTTCCAAGTTGTTTAAATTGTGAGCACAAAATTCTTAAAAAGGAGGGGAGAATGTGACAGAGTGAGTTTTCCAAGAACCTTATTTATTTTCTCAATTATGTTCAATAATAGCCTTAAATCATTTAATCTTAACTACATAATCTTTTTGGACCTTCAATTTCAAAATGTGATGATTAATTTGAAAAATATGCACTATGTGACACTTCAACTAGGTTAATTAATCCCATTTACCAAAGTATTACATTATAGGATATACTGTCAGCATATTGACCCCAACTTTTTTCTAAAAGTTCTACACATTTTCTTGAACCTATGGTCCAAATTTCATCTTGATTGGACATTCCTATAATTTTCTAGGATTTATTCAAGTTTTATGTGCATTATTTCATCTATGTATAACCTAGACCTAAGTTGATTGATTTATGTGTGACGTTTTGAATGTCACGTGACTTTATCAACCTAAGTGTCGGCCACTTATTTGGTAGCACATCTAAGTCACTGATCTAGCCATCTCACAAATCGAATGAGGATCTGACGGTGGGGACCCGCCATCAACCTCCTACAAGACCCGGCCTCCCATTTCAACAAACTCGCTGCCTAATCGTGACCTCACACGCCCAACTCAGATAACATCCATGTGAGATATTTGGAGGATAATATCCTCTCGATGAGCTGAGTTGAACGACCCTCGCCAGGTCACCCCTCATCCTTGGGATAGGGAGAACCAACTCCTAGATGCCTGCTCATCTCACCTGGTGGTGGCGCTCGATTAGGGCTTCCTCACACGCTCACCCTGATGCCTATTTAAGACCTCTATTAGCACTGCCTACCTCCCTTTAATGCTCCTCGACCCTCAATTGCCCCTGAAGGACCCCCATCATCCCTGATCTAAAGCTCTGCCACGTTCACCTATTTTAGAGCTCTGCTAGCCTTAGGGATCAATATCACCCAATTCCCTATGCTCGCACCATCACAAGACTTTGACGACGAGGTCTCAACCTTCTCCTGGGCTTGCGAAGACCCAAGGAGTCTAGTCAACTAGAGCATGTTATGAAGCTACAGAGCGGCACCACCGGAGGAGCTTGGATGTGCTCTCGCATCGGTTAAGCTTGGAAAGCATCACTGGACCTTGTGTGAAGCCCCTTCGTCCCTCAATTCAACCAGAGGGGAGGTGATACCCAAAATACCAAATTCATCATCTTCACCTGTTTTTTATCAGAATCTGGTTCTCAGTCCACCTCCGATGATCTTCATGGCTTGATGCACTCGGCATGACCCTGTGAACTCAACCCACACCTCAGCACCCACCTAGATACCCAAGCAATCACCTACTCTCACCTTCCTTCACTACTGTCATGGCACGAGAGGAGAAACAATCAAGTAGATGAATTATCAACTTTGCCCATACCCTGTCATGACTATGTATCATAATCCCATGAGTAATTATGTATTTGTACCTCCTTGCTCGACCCTATTAGGTGAGTTTGGCTCGTGGGTTAAGAGGAAGATCCATGGAGTCAAATCCCTCCTCTGATCCGCGAGGCCCAACTGCTTCTTCTTTTTTTATTTTATTTTTAAAACTCTAGCCTTTTTCTGATTGGTTTATCTTATAAAATATATAATAAATGATTCCGATACCCGAAAAATCCCTATAAACCAAGTTCTCAGAAAAATAAGGAGAACCTTTATAAATTATCACATGTACCTAAATCCAATCCTAGATTTATGTACCCATTTATGATTTTGATTTATGTCCTTTTTAGTATAAACTTGAAGAAAATGAATATGAAAATAGATTTCAATATTTTTTTAACCTTGAGATATCAAATCTAACCCTGAGTCTTCTGATTCAAAGTCCTAAGTTGTTGATCAATAATAGACTCAAAAACCCTAATACTACATGAATAATCTATTTTCTCTATCTCTTTCGATAATGGCAATTAAAGGAAAACCAATTATCCAATATACCAGATCCACTCTCAAACCCTAAAATGAGGATTTCCCCTCTAGATACTATGATTCGAGCCAATAACTCTAGATGATAACCCTAATTAATCCAAAACCCTAATATTAGGTGTTGAGGACCCATAATGGCATTAGGACTTTATTTCTCTTTCAAGGTGATCTACTCTCTTAATCTAGACTTGTTGAAATCAAGATCTAAGATTCAAGGTACGTGGATATAATTATATGACTAGTTTTGTTGCATGATATAATTATGAGTACTTGCTTGCATTTAGTTGCATAATATTGCTTGGATGTGTGTGTGTGTGCCCACACACAGTTATATATATATATATATATATATATATATATATATATATATATATATATATATATATATATATATATATATATTGATGCTCTTCCGCCTTGAACACTAAGAACATTAAAGAAAGAAAATGAAATGTAGTTACTGATGATGTTCATTAATCTCCCTATTAGAGAGGGAAAGCATTAATGTTGACTAGTACCTCCTTAGAGTACATGGTATATGGGGAGATCCCTAGCGTATAAGGTACACGGGGAATGGGCCCAATAATATATGTGATTTATGTGCTAAGTCCACCATAGTCATGCATGTTCATTGAAATATGGTTAATAACTTAGGTTTACCAGATTTTTCGCCTTGTTTTTAATTTCTTTTCTTCTTTATTCAATATTTTAAATATGCCAACATAGTGTTGTATCTTTCAACCACGTACCAACTTTATGTTGCTCGTTTTGTTTCTTGTATTTTCTAGGTACAAAGAACAAATAATGCATCTCAAAGTACCTAAATATATTAAATAATTATAATGGGGGATGATTAGGTAGATGGCTGTCTCTCATCTTATTTTCTATTTAGTTAGTTGTTTCATTTCATTAGATGATGTGTAGGATGTCTATGTCCTATGTATTTTATTTCATTTAGAACTTATTCCTTTCTTCCAGTGAATAATGTGATATGACATTTATCCTTATGAACAATGGTTGTGTGACTATTTGAATGATGTTTGTGAACAACGATATGACTTCTTTTTATATACTAGTTGACAATCACAATCCCTTGTATTTTCCCGTTTGACATCTTATAGATATGAGTGCACTCATATCTAAGGAATGTCATCATGGAAAGTATATAGAAATTGGGGTCATCACAATTTCTTATATATATACTTGTAATTAGTGACATGTTAGAAACCCTATAGGCATCATACATGTTATTACTTACAAATATATGCGACCTAGACGTAATGATACTTATTTCACTAAGGATGGATATTAGAACTAAGATGGATATATACTAGATCATAGGTTCACTTAGTAAGGTTTGAAAACCCTAATATGTCATTAGGTGACGGGGACTAGATTAAAATTTTATGAAAACCTATAATAGGAATGTGAAAACATGATAGCTTTAGTTCGACTAAATTACATAATGTGTTCCAAAGATGTACACTTGACTTCGGGGACCAAGTATATCAATTGAGTTAACCACTAGTCGTAATGACTAGGTATATTTATACTCTATTTTCTTTTGGGCATTATTTGACTAAAATTTACAATCTTGTAATGAGGCATCTCTTGAATTGTTGATTATTTTAGAAATCTAAATCCTTGGACATTTATAGTTCCTGGTTCGAATTCATTATATTCATGTGAATATTAAACTATCATGATTATATGTGTTCTTAGACCCCTCATGCTTTGATTGCCTTTTTATGAGACAATGCCTATAATGCTACTCTTGCCACTCTATTTAAGCATGCTACATATTTGATAGAATATCTAGATAGTGGCAGTTCTGTACAACCATACTTACAAAGGGCGTGCATATTCTTCCTGGGGTGTGTGTTTCCACCCTTATTTCTTTTAGGCCATGATCCTATGGTGTTATGTACTTGTTTTAGGTATATTTAGTATACATCGTTATGCATGCAAATGTTTATTGTTTCAAAATGGAGTTGTGGTTAACTAGTATGACAAGACACTTTTATTCTTCATGCTTATACCCTGAATTTTAATATGCCTCATTTCTATTGTTATAATTCTTTTTAACTTACCTAATTGCAAATAGCCACCTTCTTGTGGGAACATCTCCTTTTTCTCCTATAACCCAATATAATGCCCAAAGTGTTTATCATATGTACATACTCAGCCTTCACTGACCTTTACCTTGTTTCCTATATTTTGTATGATGTTTTGTTCCACCCATGTTAGGTACATTAGAATACAAGAATGAACAAAGATTTTATATAGGGTGTTGAACATAAGGATATCTTGGAATGGCTAGGTTGCCCTTTACAACAAGTCATATATGTGACAAGGTTTATTAGATGTAAGACTTTTACTTTGCTTTAACACAATTTTTGGTGAGGAACAATTGTAAATGAATCATGATGTAACTTTGTAATAGATTTTGTTTCCACTTCTTATTTATTATCTTGCCCTGTATCATATACCATTGAAAATTAATGAAACATATCCTTTCGTTTGTAAATGGAATGTGATAGTTTTATATTTCTCTATTAAGTGAAGAGTGGATCACCTCTTGGGTCCCACTCTTTACAAAATGGTAACAAAGCCTAAGCAGTCGGTAACTTGACTATTTCAAGTTATCCTATATTGCTTCTCAATTGGGCACTTAGATGACCCTTTACATATAGTTGATGTACCTGATCATGAGTAGTGGAATAACAACCAGAGTTTCAATGCCTAATTTGGTGGTTTCCACTCCCCAAACTACTGTGTGGTTGATACTTAGCTTTTGAGATCCCTAGCTAACCCTACACCCTTTATGGAGTATAGATATTCCCTACACATGATTTGACTCTCTTGGTCATTAGATTCTAATTCCCCCCCCCCATGCAACAATGGTTCAAAAATAAAATGTAGGTTGACTTTAGCACTTGTATATGGGCTAAACCCTAATCCCCTCCATGACCTTTTCCTTGTTGTTTTCTAGCTTGCTTTAAATATGTCCACTAGGAGGAATGAGCATGTATGGATGAAAATATATAACTTTGACATAATTGGTATCATGGTTATGATTCCCTTGATGCTAGATGATGAACTGAATTAGCTATGCTATAGTTAGGCATGCCTTACCTTCTACATAGAGTATATGAACATAGTTCTACCCAAATCCATCTATATAAGGGATGAATACCATCCTCATTGAGCTTGTTATGCCTCCTACATGAGAATTGGTTGAAGAAGATTATGAATAAGGTAGATATTCTTAAGAGTTAACATCTTTCATCTACATAGTACAATTAGATTACCCTGTGAATGAGATGATAGGTAGTTAACTATATAGTTTACCTTCTCTTGTGATGATACTATGGTTGTAAAACAAATAGTGAAGGGGGGATTTTAAATATCTTCCTATAACACTGGATCGTAGGACTCCCTTAGGTCTCAAGATGAGGCATTGTAAATTATGATAAAGAGTGACAGGATAAATAATAGGTTTTGATAGAAGTTGACCATGCATAATAAAAAAACCTTGGCCCTGTTATGCATACATATTAAGGAGGTAGTCATATGTATTTTAGATATTAAAATAATTAGACCCTTTCATCATCAAACTTATTTTCATTATTAAATTATGTGTACAAGAATAATAGTTTTAAGACTTTATCGATGGTTTTCGAACCAAGTCACCACCACAAGAAAGATCGAGTAGTAGAGAAAACCCTTTACAGGAGAAACTGTATAACAACCTAATAGGGCTGTAAATGGGTACGGGTATACCCGTATACCCGCAATTCTATACCCGCTCAAACCCGTTATGGGTCTAAATTTTTATACCCGCGGACCCGCATACCCGCATACCCATGGACCCGTATTTAAACGGTTCCACTAATGGGTACATATATACCCGTACCCGTTAGACCCATATACCCGCACTACTAAATAAAATAGATAAATCTTTTTAGTTCTAAGGGTCAGAAATCCTTCTTATCCTATGATCTAATGGCTAGCATCTAATATAAGATGATGACTACTGTCTTAAACCCTAACAAACTGGAATCATTTCACACAGACAAACGAACTCACGACTCATCGCTCCACTCAAGTCTCTGGTTGGCAACCAAGCGGAAGTAGGCAGGCGTCTCCAACTCGTGGTCCACCTGGAAACCCTCCTCCACGTCCATCTGCTTTGCCCAGGTGCCCAACGACAACCATCATCTAGCTCCAGTAGCCAATCGTCATCGACTGCCGAGCGCCTAGCTCCAGCTGCTTCCGTTTGTCTCTTTGCACCAATCGTCACCGACCACACCCCTGTTGCGGCCTCAAATCCAGGCACCGCCAACTCCAGGGGTCGCTGACTTGGGCATCACTGATTGCAGGACTCGATCCAAGCCCTGTCAAGGAGCCGACTTTCTATGAGCTTTCGTATCCCGGCGGCATCCAAGCACTCAGATCTTGCTGACTTCCTGATCTAGGAACTCGAATTTGACTCACGGCAGCATCGTGCCCAAATCTCGTTGGCGCTTGGATCTCGGAGATTGCGGCATCAAGGTGCTTCCTTTCCTCATACAACAACCAGCGTTCTCTGTTATCCTCTCTAAGCAAGACACAAGTTTTATCTGTTGGCGTTTGCGCCCTTTTTCTACGGATGGACAGATTGCAATTTCAAACGTCCTACTATAAGTACTACTTCCATTTAGTTTTCCGTAGCGGTTAGATTCATCACCTCCTCTTACTGTAGGCCTCTTTTTTTGTTTTCCTGTAGACGGTCATTTATTTGGTTTACGTTTTTGCTGTCCCATTGTTCTTTTATAATCAATATCATCGTGGACTTTGTAATTAAAAGTTCGAATGACTCAATATCCATACAAAATGAAAATGGAGCAGATTTATTTATGATGGTAGTTGAATAATGACCAATGATAATATCTTTCTATGTATAGAACCATATACCCGCATATCCGCACCGTGTACCTGCATTTTATGCGGGTCCGGGTATGGTGCGGGTCTGGTTTTTATTTATGCGGGTCTAGACCCGTACCTGTACCCGCTAAATTAATAAGGGTATGGTTCTGGGTATGGTCATACCCGCACCGTACCCGCACCGTTTACAGCCCTACAACCTAATGACCTCATGTGTGTAGTGTTGTAGGGCAAGCAAGGGGATAACAGAACTACAGGAACAGTGTAGGTAACCTTAATAAATGTAGCACCACCAAGATAATGTATGTCTAGGTGTAAATGTTTCCTATCTCAACTTGGAATACGAGGAGACTATACGGGCTTCATGTGTGATATATTGTAGGTTCATCATTAGGTTTTGATATAAGTATGACATGGAGTGTAGTACAATAGCCCATTACTGTAAGTGTATTAGAATTCTTATGTTTGTTTAGAAGTATGATTTAGTATACCTGGATAATGATGAATGGATTTTGGGGACGAAATCCCTTTTAAGGGATGAAGTGTTGTAACATACCCAAATCTAACCACCTAGATTAACCCTACATTTTATATATCCCTTCCCAATTAGGTTAGTATGAATCCTTATTCTCTTCAATTTGTGTGTTTAGGGCCAAGAACATGTTATGTTTTGAAGAAATAACCATTTAAATTGGATTAATGATACATAAATAAACTAAGACTTCAAGTTAATTATACAAATTATATAATTAGTTTAGACCCTAATTTGGTAATCTAGAGTCATCCTAAGACTAATTGATGAAATGAAATCAATGAATATAATATAAATGATTAAGAAAGGCATTGAACACATAAGAGAGTACTTCAGCTAAAATTAAAGAAATATGATGTGAACCATTTCCAAAAGGCAAAATTAATGTTACAATTGAACTACTCACACCTTAAATAGTATACTTGTCAAATTTTAGGTCAAACGACTTAATTTAGTCATTCTTTTTATTGATCAAATATCTTGACTTTATTATGCATACTAGTAAGCAATAATTAACGTTGATGCCATTAATCACTCCTTTTATTTCCTTTATCCCTGCAACACCACTGCATCGCATGTGTTTTCTCTTCTTTCTGAAAATGATGATGCTGAATGATTCCTTCTCCCCTGTGGTTTTGCTGGCCACGAACATGTCCTTCGCTTCTCACTCTCGTCACCCCGATGATTGTTTCCTTCTTTTCTCCCTCTTCTCCTCCTCCTCTCCCTTCCGCCCTTCCCTCTTATCTCCCACAACCTTGAACCCTAGGTTATGCTTCCCTCTATTCCTTCCTAGCACTGACAGCTGCAACACCAGTTGGGTGTCTCCCTTGGTAGAGATTATCGACAACACCACAAATCTTCTGCCAGCACAGAGGTTGCCATCTCCTCAAGATTTGACAATTCCAAAACCTACATCAGCATCGTTGATGTCTCTTCACCTCTCCTTCGTCGTCTTCCTCTTTGTGAAAATAGTTGGCAACAACAGGGCAATTATCAACAGTCATGCCTTCCATCTCCCTCACGCCTCTACCACCATTCTTCTACTATCCATCTAGCAACGATCCATGATTATTTTCTCCATAGCATGTACTTAGTTTCCCTCAGCTACCTCCTCCTCTCTGTAACCTACATCGTTGGATCAGAACCACTACAGTTAAGAACTACAGATGACGACACTGATTCCAAGCTCTAGCCACTGACTTCTTTCTTCCTTACCTTCGACCTACAAGTACAGCACTGCCAGTGGCATGGACAAGGTGCAACAAGCATACATCTCACTCATACACAATGCCCTTATCCACCTTCTTCTTCCTACGACCTCTTCTGATAGATAAGATTTCTACAACCAAGTTTTACGGCTGACATAGATGCTCTCTGCTTTCTCCTCCATCACTCTCCTTCCTCTCCTGTCGTGTGCCATCAGGTAACAGAGAGAGAGAGAGAGCGCAACACCAAGGAATTGCAGTGGTCAATATTGTATCCTAATGTGATTAAAGGGTACCAGATTTCATTTGGTCTTTGCATCCAGGTCCACCTCCATCATGCAGATCACCTCTGGCCTTTGTACTCTACTCCCTTCCTCCTCCAATGATTTCTTCTAACTTTTGATGGCTTGTGATTCATCAGCACAACTACAATTTGTTGCATCAACACATCACGATAGAGCTGACCTGAGTTCAATCTCCTCCTTCCTTCCACCGCAATCATGCCTCAACCTCATGGCCTGTTCCACCAGATCCACCCACCGCTGACCATTAGACACCACAACAGACATCTAAATCTACATCTGCCTCCCCTATATGGACTCATCATGTATCTGGTTTCCAGAGAGAGTACGTCCTTGAATGTTGTTGATTACTAGTAGCCATACTCTCTTCCGTAATGTCAGGGAGTGCTTACAAGAGACTGAAAGGAGATATCTAGGCAGTGCGACTAAGGATATTCTCAATCATTGCAAGGCCACTACAAACTATCATTGCTCTAGGACCTGACCCATCAGAGCCGTCTGAGATCTATGTTCAAAAAATGTGATGACCAACACTCTAGAGGTTAGCTTTATCTTCTTGTTTTTCATACTAATAATTAAATTAACAGAATAGCAAGCATGAACCTAGTTAATAAGATAAATGATAACTATATAATTCCCTCAACCATTTAACCCTATAGTAAACAAGTTTATACGTATAGATATATACATTAATATTTATACATCAATAAAAGGAAGTGACTATATTATTTAGGCTTAAACTATTACATCGAATAACCAATTACATGATATCAGGACATGTTGTGCATAAAATGTAATTTAGTATTTATAAGTATTCATTGACCATTTCTTATATATATACTTGTAATTAGTGCCATGTTAGAGACCCTATAGGCATGATACATATTAATACTTACAAATATATGTGTCCTAGACGTACTTATAGTTATTTAACTAATGATGGATATTATAAATAAGATAAATTCATACTAGATCATATGTTCACTTAGTAAGGTTGAAAGCCCTAATATGTCATTAGGTGATCGTGACTAGATAAATAGTTTATGAAAATCTATAATAGGAATGTAAAAACATGATAGCTTCAGTTTGACTAACTTACATAATGTGTTCCTAGGATGTGCACTTCACTTTGGGGACCAAGTATATGAATTGAGTTAACCTCTAGTCGTGACGACTAGGTATGTACATCCTTTATTTTATTTTGGGCATTTTTGACTGAAATCTACAATCTTCTAATGAGGCGTCTCTTGAATTGTTGATTCTTTTAGAAATCTAAATCCTTGGACATTTATAGTTCCTGCTCTGAATTCATTATTCATGTGCATATTGAACTATCATGATTATATGTGTTCTTGGACCCCTCCTGCTTTGATTGTCTTTTTATAAGCAATGACTATAATGCTAGTTTTGCAACTCTATTTATTCATGCTACATGTTTGACTAGAATATATAGAATAGTGGTACTTATGTACAACCATACTTACAAAGGGCGAGCGTATTCCACCCGGGTGTGTATTTCCACCCTTATTTCTTTTAAGCCATGGTCCTATGACGTTATGGCCTTGTTTTTAGTATATTTAGCCTACATTGTTATGCAAGTAAATGTTTATAATTTCAAATTGGAGTTGTGGTTAACTGTTATGGCAAGAAACTTTTATTCTTCATGCTTATACCCTGAATTTTATTATGCCTCATTTCTATTGTAATATTTTTTTTAAACTTACCTAATTGCGAGTAGCCGCCTTCTTGCGGGAAAATATACTTTTGCTAATATAACCCAATATCATGCCCAAAGTGTTTATTATATGTATATACATAGCCTTTACTGACCTTTACCTTGTTTCCTATGTTCTAGGTGATGTTATGTTCCATCTAGGTTAGGTATGTTAGAAGACAAGAATGCATGAATATTTTATACAGGGTGTTGGACCTAAGGATAGCTTGGAATGGCCAGGTTGCCTCTGCAACAAGTTGTATATGTGACTAGATTTATTAGATGTATGGCTTTTACTTTGCTTTGCCACCTTTTATGGTGAGGAACAATTGTAAATGAATCATCATGTAACTTTGTAATAGTTTTTTTTCTGCTACTTACTTATTATCTTATTCTGCATCATATACCATTGAGAATTAATGAAATCTATCCTTTCCTTCATAAATGGAACGTGATAGTTTTATATCTCTATTAAGTAAAGAGTGGATCCCTTCTCGGGTCCCACTCTTTGAAAACCCTCTAAACCTAGACAAAATAGAATCTTGTCTCCTTCTATAGAAAGAGAAATGATGCATACAAACTACTAAAAACCCTATAGCTTCAAGACCCCTAAACCTTAACCACACTATTTTTCGCTTTAGTCAACATCTTAAGTAAACTTACAAGGCTGGCTCCTTAACCAGTAATCCTTCTTGAAATGAATAGTTAAATTCCTTTGGGCATATAAACACAACCTTCTTCCACAAAATTGTTCCTCTAGTAAAAAAACACACATCACATCCATCACAATTAGTTACTTCAGGAACAAGAACAAAGGTGACATTATAAACCATATTATCTCACACATCCAACACCTTCTACACCAACATCATTCCTTAAATGCTAACATTTACTTCAACCTCCATACAGATAGTTTCACCCATTTACTAGTCCAAAATCTACTATATTTTATAACACCCTTCAATTTCAAAGAAATATGCCTACCATATGAAACATCGACCATGAAAATTGCCTGATCCAGATAGTTTCTCTAGTTCCTCCTATACATCAAACTAGAATATCCTTAAATAATACATTATGGATATCATACTTAAACTACACGCTAGTCACAACCCTCTACATTGATCTTAAATATCAAAGCCACTTACCTTGCACTTATACCTAAAAACCCAAACCCTAGCCACATAACAAAATTATGACATACCAACCTCCTCAACTAAAATCACAAAATTATAGCTAAATTTCTTATCTCTAGAATAGCTTCCAGACTAGGTTATATTGTATCACAAAACCAAGCTTCATTTTTTAAAGGAAGGAAAATTCACAATTCCCATTTCCCAGCCAGTAAGATCATACATCGCAACCATAACATTTTTGCCCCTTAGACATCCTCAAATTAGATTCTAGAAGAAACTCTAACCACATAAAATGCCTTACTTTGAGAAATCCTCTCAGTTGTGAGTTCCTCAATCTCTATATTAGTTGGGTTAAGGCTTGGGTTACCGAAAACCTCCTTTACAATATTACTCAATGACCCTCTCATGGATTCTTCAAAATGTCAATGGCATATGTCAAGGTGACCCCCTCTCCCACTCCTCTTCATTAGAGACATACTATGTTTGAGTATCTTACTGCAATTATTAGACAATATTTCACCATTTTCACAAGCTCACATTTCTCAATAACACCCTTATATTCATCATACTATCTACACAAAATCTCATTGATAAAAAAATGGATCCTTATCATTCTTGAAGTGTAACGTCCCAGGATTTGAGACCTCAAGTAAAATGATCATAGAAGGAATGATTAGACTACCCATATCACCAAGGTGCACCTCCTTTTTAGGAAGCCCGTCAATAAGAGATCTATAATTAGGTGTGCTCAACTTGGAGTAGTACTAGGATGAGTAACCAGTCAGGGAAGTTGATCCAGGCTTGTGGACGAGTGAGGACAACGTAAGCAGTCTAGGCCAGTGGTGGTTTGTGGGGCCAATCATCAATATTCAAACTCTACTAGAGCCTCGGGAAGTGGACGCAGGTGTTACAAATGGTATCATAGCAAATTCCCCTTTAGTAGATGGGCCCCACATGGGCATGTGGCATGCTAGTCTTTTAGCCGTTTGGTCTATGCATGTTGGAAAGGGCTATCTAATTTGATGGAGACACCCTTGCGCTAGTAGTGTCTAGGCATGTTGGAAAGGGATATCAGAGTTGATGAAGCCAGCCTTGCATTGGTAACCATGATCAAGAGCTAGATCTACATGGGTCATTTGGGTCTGCACTGACTGGGGAAAGTTATAAGGTCATATAGTTGAGCCTTGATGAGGATGTCAAGAGTCTACATGGGGGAGATTGTAATGTCCCAAGATTTGAGGCCTCATATAAAATGAGCTTAAATGGAATGATCGTGTTACCTATATCACCAATAGGTGCACCTCCTTTCCAGGAGCCGACCACTAAGAACTCCATAGGTAAGCATGCTCACCTTAGAGTAGTATTGGGATGGGTGACCAGTCAGGAAGTTGATCCAGACTTGTGTGTGAGTGAGAACAAAGTGCACAATCAAGGCCAATAGTAGTATGTGGAGCCAATCATCATTCTTCAAAATCTACTAGAGCCTTGGGTAGTGGGCCCAAGCATTACACAAAGCCTGACTAGTCCAAAAATCAACTAACCCAAAATATATATTACTATGCTATCACATTCAACCTAACGACATAATACTTTTCCTTCACATATCATACATGGCAATAAAGAATCATTCCCTAGAAAATACCTAGGCTTTTCTCATTTCTCCATGATCCTTATCATCTTCATTTTGGTAGCCTATTATGGACTCTATCAATTGAAACTTTAATGGTTGGAAAATCTCATCTCTTTCACATGTTGAATTCTTGTTCCTACTTAGTTCTTTTTGTGAACCTACCCTCCTTCTTTTTGAATTGTATACCCCACCCAATCAGGTCAAAAATAGCATAGGAAAAAATAGAGGCATCCTATGGAACTGTAGCAAGTTTCACCCAATATCCTAGGATACCCTATGTCTCCCTAAATGATAAGGTTTTGGGTCTATCTGCAACTTAGATACATATTCAACATGTAATGATATTATAATTTCCAAACCTAATTAATAAACCCTCTTTCCTATGGTGCAATATTGTCAATCAGAAATACTACAATAAAGGCCCCTGTTGGAACCCTATACAAAAATATTAATGCTCGTTCATCTAGAAGACATTTCAGAACACCACCATATCTTCAAGGAACTGGCACAAATCCTTGTAAAGAACGTCCATCTCCCATTATTTTACTTTGATCACTGGTCAATTGGATATAGTCTTGTAATCACCTTAATCGAGATAATCTACCACTTCACACCCCTCCCTACCTAGAGTTACTAATGTTCTAAAAAAAAACTAGAGGAAAATCCTTCATATGACAAACCTCCTCAGTCCAACCCATACAATCAACCCTTATAGAAATGTATAACCTTTATTGAACCTAACCCTAAATTTTCTTTTCTATTAGGTGACAACTTATCCATAGATAAAGCATACAAATTCCTCTAGTGCAGAGGTTCATATACACCCTTTACTATTAGGTTTCAGTCTTCAAAACTCAAACCCAACATATCCTTAATAATATGGCTTCTCTATGCTAAAAGAAATTTGTTTGGTTCAAATAGCATGAATGGAACATTCTTGGTACTTCTCCATGCATTATGTATTTGGACAATGAGAAAATTTTACATTGCATTTCGTTTGACTGCCACTTTGTTAAATAGATGAGTAGCATTCAACATAAGACTCCCTCATCATGTGGTTGGATATTCACATATTGATCTCCTATCCTTTCTCTTAAAGTTTGATAACCATACTAAAACTATTTTTATTCACCACCTCAGGTTCACCTGGGCTTGAACAAAACCAAAGACTTTTTAGTAACTCATATGCTATATCCCTAGTTACTATTATTCTTATAAAGACTAACCATTGTTCTTCAATGTGCTATATATCAAATGTCTCCTTCACATGTTCTTCATACAAGAGCTCCTTAGTTCGTCACTTTTTCCAAGCTTCTCCCAGTCTTATGCTACCATTCTACACAACCCTCTATAGGTGTAGGGCAACTCCAACCAACTTCTTCCCAACTTCTTTGATGTTGCACAACGTACACCATGACTTCATTAATTTATTGACATGTTGATTTGATGACATGAAGGATCAAACATCCCTAACTTTGACACCTCTCTTTGTTATCTTAAACTTAAACAAGGTTTTCTCTAAGGAATACTTCCTTCAAAATTGTAGTCACTTTTTTTCATGGGGTTTGTATTAAGAGAGTTTCCCCTCCTACCTAATCTACTTAATCTATGCCTACTACTATAACATTTTCCTATGGAAAGTTAACTATTAATGATTAGCCTATATAGTTACCTACCTACCTACCTACTGACTTATAATAACTAGGCATATCTGATACAACATGGGTTTGACAATATTATATTACTTTGAAGATTGTAAATATGGTATTGCCTAACATTGTCTAACAAAAAAGGGGAGATAAAATTAGAGTTGATAGACAATTGTATTGTGAGTAAGGTTTGTTGGAAGGAAAAAACACAAGTTGAATTTGTTTCAAATTATTTTGTATCAGATGCAGTGTTAACAAAGGAGAATAAAATGAGAAGGAATAAAAGTAATCATAACTACTACTTTATTCGACAATGTTACCACACATATCCTTCCTTATATCTTGTTAGAGCGACCATTTCCTCCACCTCCTCTGAACATAGTTTCACTACACTCATTACCCTATTAATCACACAAAAAACACTTTATGAGTGTAAGACCAATGCCATAACTCAATCTCTTAAACATGCTTTGTTAAATTAACTATGTGATATATCATATATAATGGTTGCGGTAGATTCTCATACTATTATGGGTTGATACTCTAAGTTTGGTGTCATGACATGTGTATTTAGTATAAATCGTGATATGTGGATCCACTTTTGAGTAATTTTCGTAGTAAATCTGGCTTTCAAGCACTCTACCTTTTTGTTACATTGCTTCAACCCGAGGTTGCATGGAGATATCTAATGGAATTTGAATATCCTTAGATCTTTCCATTAGATCTTATACATATTGGTAGGATGGCTTTATAACATCTAGCTAGATGTACAACTCAAACTACCCAAAACATAGTAAAATATGTAACATAGTCGTTAACATATTTGCTTAGGTTTATATGACAAAGAACATGAATGTGCACATGGTGTGTAGTTTACTTATTGTAATAAATATATTTGGTTTTATATCAGGCTAACTCATGATGGTACATGTATATCCATGGTAAGAGTACGTCTTTTAACATACTACATGTTTAACATTCTATAGTTGCCACATTTTTTAAATCACTCATAAAGCTACTTTAAGTAGTAAATGTTTTCAAGTGTTATATCACACCACTGAGTCTTGGGTAATCTTGTGTTTTTTTTGCATCTTTTTTAAGTGACTGACCGAGCTTCCCATTCTAGAATCAGAGAAAGATATTGAAAAATAGATTATCAAAATCAACTTTTATTTGTAGCGTAAAAAAATAGTGATTTATTCTTATGAAATGGAACGTAAAAAGAAATTGGAAATATCGACAAATTCTTGTGTGGTTAAAGGAAAAAAAGCCCGCTTCTATAATTTCATCTATACCGAATTTGAGGTTGTTGATGTGTGTGTGTGTGTCACATGATGTCCTGCTCACCTAACATCACTTAGATATAGGTGATGTTTGTGTATTTAAGTTAAGATCTAGTAGAGTCGTCTCTGTATCCATGTCTTGGATGGAGAGTTTTGAAAAAAATGGTTGTATACCCTACTTATAATTTTGACATGTGTGCCTTGTATATGTACCATAGTTTTACAAGTTGTAAGCTATCGATTTATGTCATGTATCTCACCTCTTTTTGCAATAAACGTGACAGAGGTCACCATAAATCATGGAAAATTTATATTAAGTGTAAGATATTTTTATATCTATTTATGTTAAAATTTCACATTGGCCCAATGTTGTGATAACATAATTGTTTATTAATATATTTTTTGGTTTTATTTGTTAAAAATAAATGACAAAAATTACATTCAACCCCTCCTACAACCTTTCATATAACATATAACATTGTTATATGTTGTATGGAAAATATTGAATCTATGCCCTTTTATACTCTTGCACATGCCTTATTATAATAGAAAACAACGAGTAGCTAGAAAAGCAAAATATTGCATAAAATACGCCAACACTCTTTCTTATATATTATAGATTAAAATATAAGGACTACTATGTAATTTTATATATTATAAGAAAGAATTGCGAAAGAACCACTTAGTATGTTTTCTCATACATTACATATTAGACAAGAAACAATACATTATTTGAAAAATAAAAGGCAAAAATTACATTCCATCCCTCCTATGACCTTTCATATAGCGTTGTTAGAGGAGATTATTTTAGCATAAGTTTATTTAGATAATGGAAATATGGAGAGATAAAATTAGAGTTAATAAGCACTTGTATTATGAATAAGGGAGATTGCAAGAAAAAATTGAATCAGTCAGTTGTACGATCAAGTCGTTCGCTTCCATAGCTATAAAACGAGCGGTTCAGAATTCCATTTTGATATGTAAAGTTAAGTTATTAAATTGATCCATCTCATATGTTAAAACTTGTAATTAATTTTGTATCATATATAGTATTAAAAAAACAATATCACCAAAAGAAGAAGTAAGGAATAAAAGTAACTGCTTCCCTCTTCTATAATGTTCTCATGCAAATAATTTTCGATGTCATGTTAGAGCGACCATGTCATCAACTTCTTTTGACCTTAGTTTCACTACACTATCAACCAAAATAATTACAAAAGAACATCTTGAGTATAGAGGCTGATAGAAATGAGCTCCTACTGCAGTTGAACAAACAACCCTATTGATGACACACTTTCTAATTAGTGATAAAAAAGACCAAGTAAAAATTACATAAGCCCTTCCCATGATCTTTCGTACATAATTAGACATCTTCCAATCTATTATTTGAATAACAAAAGACAAAAATAAATTCAACCCGCGTACTACCTTTCATATAACATCGTTAGAGAACGAATTTGTAAATTTAAAAAGTAAAGGACAAATTGCGCATGTGCCCTTCTATATTCTTGTACAACTGCCTTATTACAGTAAAAAGTACAAATACCTTTACTCCATACTCTTTCTTATCTAGCATAACTTAGAATACAATACCTACTTTGTAATTTCTAAAATAGAAGAAAGAATTGCAGAAGAAACCCTTTGTATGTTTTTTGTATTGTATAGATTAGACATGTGTCAATCTATTATCTGGAAAATAAAATATAAAAATTACATTCAATCCCTCAGACCTTTCGTACAACTTTGTTAGAGGAGAAATTTGTAATTTCCAAAAACGAAATGGAAAAATTGCACCTATATCCTTTTGGCACGACTACCTTATTTTGTAAAAATAATTTATAACTAAAAATAACTTTTTACAAGAAGTACCCCACACACTCTTTCTATATAATATAAATTAAAACACAATGACTACCATGTATTTAAAAAAAATGAAGAAACAATTGTAAAAGAAATCCTCTGCGCACTTTTTGTATAGTTGCGTACATGTGTATTTCTTTTATTTTATAGTATAATCCTAACTGACTTAAAATGGAAGAAGCGTACACACATACTGGAGACAGCTACTCTACCGCGTTAGCCGGTAGGCATATTTGTTTGCCAATCCGCCGCGCCAAAGGTCCTTCCGTCTCGACTCTTTCCTTATTTCTCCTCAACTTGTCGCGCGAGCGCACTCATCGGCGACAGAGAATTCATTACTACCCGGTCCACCACCTGACCAAATCCATTCCCCTCTCCAACTTTCCCTCCTAATTTATTTCTTCCGCCTTAGTCATACCTCCTTGCTGTTTACTCCTCCTCTCTTCTCACTCTTCACCTATCCATCAGTAGAAACCCCGGGCGTAGCAAGCAGCCGGCGATCAAGGGAGAACTTATCCAAGGATCCACCATGACTGGCACGAAGAATTTGCTCGAGTTGCCTCCGGTGGAGGAGGTCGACGTCTCCACCGTCACGTACATGTCGCAGCGCATCAAAGCTCCTCACTTGACGGGGTTCGGGTTGCAGTTCTTCGTGTGGACGTTGGAGTCCCGCTTAGGCCCCCTTCTCCTATCCTCCCTTAAGCGCAAGAACAAATTCACCCAGGTCTTGTCAACCCCCCTTTTTTGTTTTCGTTTCCCTCTAAGCTTGCCTTTCGAATCGGTTGTTGTTCTCTGTTTGCCATTCTAATTTGGTTAGCTGCTGCATTTTTCCTGACGGGTGGTTCCTCATATGGTGCCGCTGTGCCGCTATTCTTTGCTGCAGTTTATGGAGGATACCGTGATCCCGGAAACTCCCATGTACTTCCCTGAATACCCACCTCAAGGTACCATGTGCTCTCTCACCTTTGGTCACAAGTCAGAATAAGCTTACGGTTAATAGTAAGAAAAAACAGAATTTCGATGGTGCTCACAACTGACCGGACTACCTGCTACCCTGCGGATGCAGTAGTAGTGACTTATATTAGGTAAATTTTGCTCCAATTTTCCTGATAGCAATGGCGAACCTATTTCAGAGAAGGAACCCGGAGTGGTTATCATCAACGAAGAAAGTGGCTCTATTAGCAGGCTCGAGTCTGCCGTTACCTGTCTCCCTCCTTACGAACCGTCGAAACACTTCAACAGCGACTCGTCGGAACCGTTCCTGTACTGGACCATACGGGACTATGCTCACGCTTACCGCTCTGGGTTGACGACTCCATCCGCAGTAAGTTGCCCATCCCATATCGGGATTCTTTTACCAGCTGTGATCTGTATTTAACGTGCAACTGGGGTCGTTTGACAGGTCGCAGAACGGATAATTACTGTAGTGGATGACTATAACCACAGGGATCCTCCCATGCCACTTCTTATCTACTTTGATGCGGACGATGTGAGGAAACAAGCCGCTCAATCCACCCATAGGTTCGAGCAAGGTAGCACCATCTTTAGACGACGACTCTTTTCTACCCGAATCTACGCACACTCCACACCAAGGGCTATTGCATCTTACTGTTATTGCTCTCTGTGCTTGTATTGGCCATTACAGGGAAGCCTCTTTCTATTTTGGACGGAATCTTCATGCCCATTAAAGATGATGTGGACTGCTTCCCTTATCCAACTAAAGGTATTTATTTCTTCCCATCTATTAATTGCTCGTCTATGTTTATACCGATGTTTAACAAGTTAGGTTTGCTTGTACATAGGTGGGTCAACATGGTTTCATGAAGTTCGCCCTATCAAAAAGGACGCAGTCTGTGTTTCTAGACTTCGAGACAGTGGTGTCATTTTCATAGGAAAAGCAAATATGCACGAATTTGGACTTGGGACAACTGGAAGCAACCCAAATTATGGGTAATCAATTTGTGGAGAGTTGTTATTAGAATATGCTTGGTTCAAAAAATTGTTTTCTGCTAATAAAAGGATTCTAAATTGAATTGCATTCATAAATAATCATGTAATTACAAGTATCACCCTTTTTTAGTTCTAAGGTAATGAGTTCAGGGTTGCTTTCTTTCTGCATAAAGCCACCTACCCTCTGATTAAATTAATGTCCGGCTAGAATTTCCAGCAGTGTACTGGAGGATAATCCATCAGATTTGTATTGAACTTGACGGAAATGAGTAAACTCCAATGAACACTGTAAGAAAGTCTGATATGTATAAATTTCCAGAGAAAAGCATCTGACAGGGTACTTCACGATGAACAGAGAGTTAATGTATTCGAAACAGTAATTGCATCTCTTATCACATAGAAGGGCAGTTACCCTTTTTGTACTATGGAAGGAAATAGTATGTTACCATTGCAAGTAGCTTTTCAGCCTCCTCATTCTGGGTAGATGCCTGTTGCATATAAGAGGACATACTCTTACATCTCACTCAATTTACTATTAAGACTAGGCTATTTACTTTCCAAATATTTATGTCGAATATGCAGTTTTCTGTTTTTGACTATGACACATGCTTTATCATGTGCATCTTGGATACAGAACAGCAAGGAATCCTCATGCACTTAATAGATATACAGGGGGATCTTCATCTGGCCCCGCAGCAATCGTGTCATGTGGATTATGTCCAGCAGCTGTTGGCACTGATGGAGGAGGTTGGTAAAATCTTAATTTGAGTGTTTGAATCTTCTAATGGCAGAAATGAGATCATGCGTTTATAAATATCTGACTGCAGGCTCTATCAGAATTCCATCTGCACTGTGTGGTGTGGTGGGCTTGAAGACAAACTTCTCTAGAATTGATATGGAAGGGTATCCATATTCGGACTTATGACTATCTGCTTCTTCTTTACATGCTCAGCATTTTTTTGCTATGTTAATGGTGCTTTCGCCTTCTAAATGACATTCTGTGCAACCTTAAAGTGTGTATATCCTTTCATATCATGTCTCAAGAACCTTAGAAAGGTTGAACTATTATACTGTATTCTTATTACGGATTTAATTCATTTTTATTGATGTTTAAAACCCCTGACGTGTTAGAAATGCAACCCAAGTCTCCAATAGATTATGCAGAGTGCCAAAAGCAGTATGGCCATCAAACAAAATTTGAAACATTCTTAGATTTCTAATGACATCTTATAACTAAATTAAGCACAATGTGACTATATTCTGTGTAGTTCATAGTTTGCACCTTTGGTTTCAACTTCATACATTTCATTACTTCTGTTAATGCTGGGAACATTGGCTGTATTGTTTTTGTTTAACACAAACGATTGGGGATCCACTTCTTCATTTCGGTTTTAGTAACTATATATTCACTCCAATGCTCCATAATGTCTTTCAATTCTTATGTCATGTACTTCTCAGTTTTTATAATGTTGCACATCCATGAGTATTCCCCCTCCGACTCTATTTCCAGAGTGTTGTGTAATGCTGGGACCGTCGAAGTGGTTGCACCAATAGCAGCTAATGTCGAGGATGCCTTGCTTGTGTAAGTTTCTCCGTTTCAAGAATTCTATAATTCCGCATGGTACACCTACAAGTGTAGAAACTTAGAACAGTTGAAAGCACAAAGGTAAACCTCTATTTTCTTCTGCTATGATTGCCTAATGCCTAAGAGCTCATAGATCCCACTTTAGCATTTTAAATTTCTTTCAAGCATCAAGCTATCAAATATTTCAGTTTCTTCACATTCACAACACAGAGTCTGAGCAAAAATAAGATTATGGACATGTTATTGTCAACTTCAAGTCTTTGTGATTTGTTATCGTTGCATCAACTTTTTTTCAGGATTCTATTTCAATTATTCATAAGCTTTCTGGTTTTTCTCTCTTTTAGGTACACCGTAATGGCAGGTGCCTCTCCAGCCAAAAAGATCATTTTAAATCCTGTAATTTCCAGATTCTTTATCCTCACTATTTTTTTTTGGCTTATAGTTTGTGTAATTTCAAATGTTAAATTGTCCTAAGTTGATGTAAAGTTGTGTAAAACCTTGTATATTGTAATTAGGTCTAATGTGTCTAGTTTTTTGGTGCGTTTATCTTGGTTCTTATAACTTATCTGTGCTCACTAGTCATGAGTCATGAGAAAGCTGCTTGTTGAGATTTTTGGCTTCTGAGAAAACTCTGATTAGTGATGGAATTGGTCACTTTTGTGGAATTTCTAATGCAATTCAAACTGAATTAGCAAGAGCCCTATCTTATGTATAGGAAGGGATTACATTGATCAAATACAAGGATCTAACTTAAGTGTTATATGAATCACTTAAATAATACTAAATGGGCCAAGCCTAATAACACTGAAACTAAATATCTCAACACCCCCTCAAGCTGGACAGTATACATTGTATAATCTCAGCTTATTATTCATATACTGGAACAAACTAGGAGGAAGTGGTTTTGTGAAGTCCGTCACCTGCTCTCTAGTCTTCACGTATGACATTAATATCTTTATTTTTCTTTGATTTGATCATGTGCAAAGTAAAAAATCAACTTCAATATGTTTACTACACTAGTGGAAGACCGGGTAATTGGCGATATGAATAGAAACATGATTATCGCAGTATAATGATATCGGTTGCTGGATGACAATTCTGAATTCTGAGAGAATGGATTGGACCCACTACAAGTCACAGCATGCATGTGACGTGGCACGATATTTGGTTTTGTTGCTTGAACGGGATATGACAATTTCTTTGTTGCTCCTCTAGGTAATTGGGATATTACCCTATAGAATACAAATCCGGAGGTAGATTTTCTATCCGGAGGGCTCGCAACCTACTCTAATCCCGCGTATCTTGTGTTAGTCAATAACTTGTGTTGGAATCATTCGTAGAGTAAGCCTTTGCCTGGGGAACTCTTAAAATACCGCAATATACATTGTATAATGGTCCAATGAGATTGAAGATATGTGCTCATATGTTGACTAACAACCCGAACTACATAAAAAATATCTTGTTGTGTGACGGTTAAATATATTACTTTTCCACTATACGTTGGTATATCTCTGCATCAGGGAAGAGCTCCCCCTCATTTGGATTCTTGATGTGGTAATCCATCAGAGTGGAGACATGTTTGAGTCAATCATGCATGTCTCTTTTAATAGATCAAGGACATATCACCTTTGAGAGAGATTGATCCCTTGTTTGGATCGAAGAACTTCATTGTCAATGACAACCTAAGACTCCTTAGATCTTTAGTATGCAAGTTGAGTTGGAGAGCCTTCTTCAGAACATATGCTACCTGTGTGTTATTCTCAATGATCACAATATGGAAGTTGTGGAAGAAGTCCACCGAAAGTTTTGGGTGTATCCTTTGACGAAATGATGACAAAGCGTGCTTTCAGGTGTTCAACTGTCCCGAGTGAATGATGCTTAATCAAGAAAACCCAACGACACCCAACATTTTTGCTAGGAGGGGGGTTCACTAACTTTCAAGAGTTATTCTCTCAGAGAGTGGTCACCTCATTGTCCATCACCACTTTCCACCTAGGATGACTAACTGTAGCCACATGATTTTTAGGAGTGGTGGTAGAATTAAGAGCAGCAACAAAGTAGGCAGAGGGAGATTATCCAAGTAAGGCAACAAGTGTTAGAGATACAATATTTATTGCTACAAGTGTGAGGAGCTCGCGCCATTGGTTTGTTGATTCAGCTAGAGTAGACGATGGTAGATCAGGTCGTGGTGAATCAGTGATCACCTTGCGTTTTGAGATGAGCATTACACCGGGCCGGACCGATCCAACCCATGTCTTGACCCACATAACCATTAAACCTGATCCATATTGGTTACATGGGCGGGCTTGGGCCTTATTGATCCAGATTTTTGTAGGATCGGGTCAGGGAAAAGGCCATCCCACGTCTGAAAAACCCAAATACCCAGATTCATACATATACGTGTACATTTATCCACAATTGTAAGATATATTTGACTACAAATTTTCTAAATTACATTTGAACTAAAAAAATTTGGTTGGTCATATTAATAAGACTAAAAGAACAATGTACTCGAGTAAAATAAAGTTATGTGCACTGATTTGATATTTATCATGTTTGCAGTAATGTAAAACATAATCTAGCCTTATAGATTGGATGCATACTACTTACGTTTGATGTGTTTCAATAATCATCCAATCAGACATTTATAGACCATCTATTGAGACAAAATGTGCAATCTAGTCGATGCAAAGTTGTGTAAAATTGATAAATGGTTGGATGATTTTTAATTATATTTCATACATACATAGGATTTGATGGTGATTTTTAAACACGTGTAATCTAGAAAATATTCTTTTCATCCATTGGATTTAGTTAACAAGTGGTAAGTGTAGTAGTTTACAAATGATACATATTGGTTTGTTTTGGCCATAGATTTTTTTTGGTCAGATACATATAAGTTACATGTACCTTCGGGACAAACTTCTGTATATATTTGAAAATATCTTCATTTTAGTATGATATCCAGCCCGACATGAACCCGACACAAAACCCAAGCTTTGTCACACGGGTCCGGTGTGTGTAGAGATTTTGAAACATTATGCGGGCCTAGATCTAGCCCGCAACCGATTAACTCTGTTACACAGGTCGGGTATGTGTTGAGATTTTTAAACATTATGTGGGCCTGGATCCAGCCCGCAACCCATTTGACAATGTGTTAGGGCATGGGCCTACCAGAACCCAAGGAACAAGGTGACCAATACCGACGCCGTTTCGACAGCTTGGAAATAGGTATTTACCGGTATACCGACGAAAATACCGAGAGATGCAATCCTGGCCGTATTGATGCCAAAATGAACAAATTAGTCCATGAAATTTTACAGGTGTAATCTCCGCACCTAAATGCATCGTTTTATGCAATAAAATTCTATATTGGGTGGGGGGAGGGGGGTCCATCATGTAGGAGGTAAGGAACCTGTCCTGTTTCGTTGGGATTTCGATGAAGGATTTTGATGACAAAATGTAGGAATTCAGATATGAAATTTTACTAGCACAATCCACAAACTTAAATATACACAATTATGCAACAATATACAATTTACAACATATCAATAACATATTTACTTACCAACTCACATCAGTTGTATGTTGAGTGGCGCGCAGGTTGTCCATACTGTAATGAGTTGATACTATTGAGATATTCCACCCATGACATGTGCATCCTATAAAGTTGGTTGTATGTAGTCACATGCTCCTCATAGACAATATCGTTGACAAATTGCATCATCCCAATCTTTAGAAAATGTTGTTCTAAATCTCTGAGATATTGTGCCTTTCTTGGAGATGTAGGTCGAGGAGCTCGAGTGAGTGGACGTTCACTTCCTTGAGGAATATATTGAATAGCTACAGGAACAACCATAGGAAGTATTAGAACTGGAGAAATAGGAAGAACTGAATGACCACCACTCCATGTTTGCCCACCATCCTCGGAAAATGCAAGGGAGTTGTACTGAAAACTTCCATGCGGGCTTGAGATATTTGCTATATAGGTATATCCAACATGATCTACTTCTGGTTGTGGTGTTGGTGGTTGATTTTGATATCCAGAATACCCATATTGAGAGTGAGATGGGTATGGTTGTGCATGTGTTTGCCCAAATAGCATATCGCCAAAGCCCAATGTTGAATCATGTTGAGATTGAGAATCAGAAGCTGAAATACTCATGCTGCCAAATGAATCAACAATATCAGAATAATAATCACTGTTGTAGCCGTAGGAGCCTGTAGCCTAAGGTGGTAATGCACCACTGTAGTCTTTGCCGGTTCGAGTTTTCCTCCTTTGAAAAATTTTATCACGCATGGGATATTCTTTTTCTGCTGGAGGAGGAGGTGCAACTGCCGTAACACAAGGACGATCATCATTCTGAGGATCAACAGTAGGAGGATATTCAGGAGAGCGCTCACCACCGTCGTCATCATTGCCACTATCATTATCAGATTTTGATTTTGACCGAGATGTAGTATCTGAAGAAGGAGAATCTGTGCTACCCAACTCTTCTTCTACTGCTCTATTGATCTCCATATCAACATTTTGATGCTCAGACTCAGGCTCAAGTCTTTCAGGTGGAGTTTGGTCAACATTAGTATCAGAATCTCCTTCAAATTGCTCTTCTATGTATGGATCTGGACTACCATCTAGATTATCAAGAATGGGACGACCTATCTCATTCATCCATTCCTCTAAAGGATCTTCTAAGTCATCAACTTCTTCTATGCCTCTACGCCTGGATGGGTTGAATGTGTATGCGGTGTCAATGGGATCGTGGACGACAACAAAATCCACTTCCTTGTAGTTGGCATCTCGTATTGCTCTAGTCCTCAACCACATGTTGTAGTGAACATATACCAGATCTCTTAGCCTGTCTGCCCCCAACCTGTTCCTTCTCTTTGAGTGAATTAAATTGAAAGTGTTCCAATTTCTTTCACAACCTCCTGCAGATGTTGTTTGAGAAAGAATGTGAACAACCACTTTTCTTAGATGGGGGGCACTCGTTCCATTCCAAACCCACCACTCACAAGGATCACCTTGATCACGGTCGACAACTGCATTTGGATGGCAAAAACAATCGAGGCCTTCACGAAACTATCACAACTACAAAAATATTTAAGAAGTTCAAACTTCAGAATCAAATGATGAAACATCAAACAAGAATGAAGATGTTCATGACTTCATGTAAGTTATGTAATATATTTAGTTATATACCTCATCTATCACTATGGTGCGCTCTTCAGTAGAGGTAAAGAATTTGTTAGTTATATCTCTCATAGCAGACATTAGAGTCGCATCTAAGCCCAGTTTTCACGAGTATTGGAACCTCGGGTTCAGATAGTAAGCTGTCACCAATTTCAAATAAGGAAATAAGATTTAGATTGAGTTAACTTATAGCAAGTTATAGAGTTAGAAACTTAGAACACAAATCTGAATTTAGAAGAAATAAATTATATACCTGCTTTATGCAGTGGATGCAAAAGCATATCTGTCCAACGCTTGTCTACAATTGACAAGTATTGTGAATTGGACCTAAGAGCTGCTTGTTTAATACCTTCCACCATTACTTGCATTGCATCATACAAGTAAGACATTGTTGCGGCTTTGTCACCATCTACCAGCCTCAACACTTTGACAACAAGTTCCATTATCCGCAACACCTTTGTAACCTTATCCCAGAAAGCCCGACTGGCAATTAGTTCTTCAATCCTTCTGCCAACCGGGGTGTTGTGCTCCTTCATGGAGATCAACTCCACACCATTGAAGAGCCTCCTAAGTCCATCTTTTTTGGACTTTAATGAATTCAAGGCCAAGTAATTCGTTGCAAATCTAGTTACCCCTGGTCTAACTAGATCACCTCCACAGTACTCAGATCGCCTCATAGCATTTAACAAGAAGGAATGGTTGTAGATGAAACCCGTGATCAACCTACCATCAATTGTCACACTTTTGATGTAATCAATTGTGCCCATGTCCTTAAGAATTAGATCTATGCAATGGGCAACACATGGTGTCCAGTAGACCGGATATTTCTTCATTGTACTTTCACTGGCCTTCTTGAAGTTAGAGCCATGAACAGTCACTATTTGTACTACATTCCCAACCCCTACCTACTTGATGTATTTCTTCATTAACTTCTTGATGTAACTGTAATTCCTGACTTCACCAGAAGCATCAACAGAGTCTAGAAAAACAGTAGATCCACGACAATGTGCAAGAAAGTTAATAATTTGCTTTCTATTGCCAGATGTCCACCCATCACACATGAGTGTGACGCCATACTCAGACCACAATTGTTTCTGGCTTTCAATCCATACATGTAGATCTTTCTTCTCTTAGGGAAGATACTTGTTCATCAACTCATATGCAGTGGGGGCTTTGATACCCCTACCCGACTCCCCTATGACATCCACCATGTGCTGTAGATATGGTTCGGTTGCAACATGTGCGGGTATACCATGAGCAAAGAACTTAGCCACTACCTTGCCCACCTTCTCTTTCGCACCAGTAAACATTGCTTTTAGGGTTTTTTTGCCTAGCATCAGGCTTCCTAACCCCTGGCTCATCAAAATGCTTCAATGTCGCACTAGCAGAACGGAAAAGTGTATCAATGGTGCCTTTCTTTCTTTTATGTCGAGCATGCTGATCTTCATCATCATCATCTAAGTCAACAACAGGGACACGTGCAGCCCCACTGCCTCCACCTGTACCAAATGGTCCATATCTCTTCATAAGCCGAGCTGCCTCCTCCCTATCCCACTCACTTTTACGAGAGTCTCTGAGAGCACGCCTATACATATGATGTGTATAAGTAGTATCACACCCTGGAGGATATGCAATATCATCATCTGATTCAGCAGAAGAACCTGTGGCCCTAACATTAAAGAGTGTATCTGTGTAAGCCTTTTCAACCTACTTCAACTTTTGTTGTTTTTGCCACTTTGCACCCGTCAGTTTCTTGAAGTCATCCCTAACACTTGGAGGGCACTTCTGGCACATTGCCACATTCTTGTCACCACCAGTAATGTGACACTTGAATCTAGTAATTCCCCCACCACCAAGTGTTTTCTTACAGTAGTTGTAGACAATCTTTGCCCTATTCCCAGACCCAGGTATAGGCTTGCAGTGACTCCATGCAAAATCCACATCCTTTGATGCAGCATGACCAGCCGCAACACCCTCAACGTCACTTGAAGACGAAGACATTTTCTCAAAACTCAAAAGTCAACACTAAAAAAGACAAAGACAAACAAGCAAAGCAAATGATATTAGTAACTTAGCATTTAATAAAAAAGTACTAGTAAGAAATGTACATTGTCGTATTAACTATTAAGTCTATTCTCTATTGACAATACTAATATCAAATAAAAATAAGCCATTAAGTGAATTGTTAACGAGAGAGAAGGGAGACGAACAATGTTGGCGGCTGCTAGGTGCAGCTGTTGTGTGTGAGGGCAATAGCCGTCTCACTCCTTTTTATATATTAGGGTAAGATACAAGGTGGTACAAAGGAGAAAATCCAAGAAAAACAATAAAACAAGTGATATAATAAAAATAGAGACAAGAGGCAGATCGCCAGATTTCGCCGCTGACCTTCTGTCGATACCATCGATAGGTCTGTCGATGGTATCGACAGAATGATGTTCTGTTGCTGTGATAGTCTCGATACCATCGACCACCTGTCGATGGTATCGACCGGGAAGCAGGTTGTTTCACACTCCCCCTCAAGCTGGAGAGTACACATCGTGTATGCCCAGCTTGCCACATAACCTCTGAAAAGCTGCCGGACCCAAAGGCTTTGTCAAGATATCCGCCAGTTGATCTTCAGACTTGACGTATGGCGTCACAATAGTGCCATCTTTGATTTGATCACGAATAAAATGGCAATCAACTTCTATATGCTTTGTACGCTCATGAAAGATAGGATTCCTGGCAATGTTATAACAGACTGGTTGTCACACTTGAGCTCCATAGAAGACATAATAGGGATTTTTAACTCAGAAAGAACAGATTTGACCCATTGTAGTTCACAACATGCATGGGCCATAGCACGGTATTCAGCCTCAGTGCTGGATCTGGCTACCACATTCTGCTTTTTGCTTTTCCAGGTAATCAAATGGTCACCTAGGAAAGTACAATAGCCTGATGTAGACCTTCTATCAGTATGATCACCAGCCCAATCTGCATCTGAGTACCCAGTGAGAGTCAAAGTAGATGGAGGCACCTTGGGTTTAGAATATGTGATCCCTTTACCAGGAGCACTCTTCAGATATCTCAGAATCCGGCAAACTGTTGTCCAGTGTGACTGTCGTGGTGAGTGCATATGCTGACTCACAACTCCTACAGCAAAGGAAATGCCAGGTCGTGTAACAGTCAGATATATTAGCTTGCCAACTATTCTCCTGTAATATCCTGGATCTGAGTACTCAACATCATCAACCATCTCCTTGATGTGATAATCCATAGGAGTAGATACCGGTTTAGATTCAGTCATGCCTGTCTCCTGTAGTAAGTCCAGCACATATTTCCTCTGAGATAGATTGATACCTGCATGAGATCTAAGCACCTCAATGCCCAGAAAATATCTCAGTTTACCCAGATCCTTTGTTTGGAAGTGTCTCTGCAACCCTTCCTTCACGGGAGATATGCCTGTAGAATCACTTCCAGTAATTACTATGTCATCAACATATACTGCCATAATGATAGAGCCACAAGAAGAGCTAGAGTAGAATAAAGAGTGATCAGTCATGGAGCGAGAGAAGCCCATCTGGAGTACAACCTCACTGAACTTGTCAAACCACGCTCGAGGAGACTGTTTCAAACCATATATGGCTTTCTTCAATTTACAGACCTTCTGACACTCCCCCTGAGCAACAAACCCAGGAGGTTGCTCCATATATACCTCTTCCTGGAGGTCACCATGTAGAAAGGCATTCTTAACATCAAGCTGAAATAGGGGCCAATCAAAGGTAGTAGCCAAAGAAATAATAATTCACACAGAATTTAGACGAGCTACTGGAGAAAAAGTCTCAAAGAAATCAACTCCATAGGTCCGTGTGTAGCCTTTTGCTACCAATCTGGCCTTCAACCTCTCAACAGATCCATCCGGATTATGTTTGATGGTGAAAACCCATCTGCAACCCACTGCTTTCTTCCCTGTAGGTAAGTCAACAAGATCCCATGTGTCATTATGCAAAAGAGCTGACATCTCAAGCTGCATTGCCTGTTTCCAGCCACTGTCCTTCATAGCATCATAGTGATTCCTTGGTATATCAACAGAATCAATCCCAATAGCAAATGCGCGAGCCTGCTTAGATAAGTGGGACAGACAACACACATTTGTAATAGGATGTCTAATAGTACAAGAGCGAGTACCTTTCCTAACAACAATAGGAAGATCAAGATCTGATGCTTCTGTAGGAATCCCATGAGTAGAAGACGAAGATGAAGGCTCAGAGACTGGTGTCGCTACCACTTCTGGATCATGTCTGCCTCGCCTACTATAAACATGTGGGTAATGCTCAATAACAGACCTGTCTGCTGCTTGCTCATCTGGAATAAAAGTATAATCAGGAATGATGGGTGGCGCTCCCTCACTCTGCACAGATGGTGCCACTCTATCACTCTGAAAAACTGGTGGCACTCCCTCTCTCAATTGCTCCCCCTTACTTATAGCATCGGAGAAATATGGAGTGGTCTCATGGAAAGTAACATCCCGAGACACAAACATCCGACGAAGACTAGGACAGTAACACTTGTATCCTTTGCTAGTACTAGAGTAACCAAGGAACAAGGTTTTAACAGACCTAGGAGAAAGCTTGTCGGCCTTAGGGTCAACATTATGGACAAAGGAAGTGCAACCAAACACTCTAAGGGGGACAGAAAAGGGCTGATCCGTGGGTCGCAACACAGAGAAGGGAGTCTGTCCTTTAAGAACCGAAGATGGTTGTCTATTAATTAAGAAACAAGCAGTTAAAAGGGCTTCAGAACAGAATTTCTTAGGAACATTGGATTGAAACATAATAGATCGAGCAATATCAAGCAGATGGCGATTTTTTCGCTCAGCCACCCCATTCTGCTGAGGGGTGTAAGGACACGATGTGCGATGGATCATACCTACAGAGCTGCAAAAATCAGACATAGCCTTTTGAACATATTCTAAAACATTATCAGATTGAAGAATTTTTATATTGCAGTCAAACTGGACTTTTATTTCAGTATGGAAATGTTTCACAATAGATAGCACAAACTCTCGACTTTTGAGAAGGTAGATCCATGTCATTCGAGAAAAATCATCCACAAAAGAAATAAAGTAACGAAAACCATTATAACTCTGGTCTTTAACAGGACCCCACACATCACTGTGGACTAACTCAAAAGGACAAGAAGCCCGTTTATTGACATGACTGGGATAAGATAACCTATGGTGCTTTCCCAACTGACATGACTGACACTCTAAAGATGACACTTGGGACAACTCTGGTTCCAACTTGCGCAGGCTCTCTAAGGAAGGATGTCCATATCTGCAATGCCATAGTAAGGGGGAACCACTCAACAGGACGGATGGAGTAGGAGCAGATACTTGGCGAGGCAGACTGTCACCATGAAAAAGGTAGAGATCACCTTTTCTAGGTCCCCCACCAATCGTCCTCATACTCTTGAGATCCTGCAATACAAAACAAGAAGGCCCAAATGTTACCGTACAGTTTACAGTGTCAATCAATTTTGCAACAGAAAGAAGATTAAAAGGAAACTCAGGCACAAAGTGTACAGATTTGAGATCAATCTTGGGTGTTAGAGGGACAGATCCACTAGCTAACACTCTCCTCACTGAACCATCTGCCAATGTAACAGATTGGTGAGGGATATATGAGTCAATAGAGTGGAGCAATCTCCTCATACCAGTTATGTGCTGTGACGCGCTAGAATCAACCACCCAAGATGAAGTAGAGCCAGAAGCTATATGAGAGATGTAGCCTGATTACCAGCAGTAGATGCCAGGTTTGCTGACGATGATGACGATGATCCCATACTCATGTGTTGTGTAGCCTGAATAAACCGATCATACTCCTCTTGAGTAAGCGTGATACCGGTTCCAGAAGTAGTTCCCACAGCAGAAGAAGAAGAGGAATCTATAGTAGTGGCATAATGTGCTGTCCCTACAGGTGGTGTAGCAGGTCTCCCATGTTTCTTCCAGCACTTCTCCACTGTATGTCCCAATTTGTCACAGAAAGTGCACTTAGGACGTGTCCCACGTCCTCTGCCCATACCAGGTCGTCCTCCTCTCACCGCAGTAGCTACGGATGCATGAGACTCCCCAGAAGATATAGCAAGATCAGGAGTAGCAGACTCAAAGATAGATTGTTGTATTCTTGAATAGGCTTCCACAAAACTGGGTAATTTATCAGAAGCCAGAATGACACTCCGGACGGAACCGCACGAAGGGTTAAGCCCGGATAAAAATTTAGCCGTAACTAGATCGTCCCTGTCCTTGATCTGTTCAGCAATAGTCACTGGATGATAATAGCTCAACTCTTGAGCAAGTGCCTAAATAGCTCCAAAGTACTCCTCAAGAGATTTGTCACCCTGCCTCTCAGCAAACAAACAGTCATAGATCATGAATTGCCGAAGCGCATTTTTTTCTTGAGAATAATGCTGCTTCACTGCGTCCCATATCTCCTTAGCTGTTGAATAGAACATGAACCTTGCCGCAATTGCAGGTTCCATGCTGTTCCACAACCAAGTTTTCACCAGACTATCATGACGCTTCCATTCAGCATATCCTTTGTCAGTAGAGGCAAGAGGACCTGAGTCAACATGTCCCGCCTTGTCACGAGACTCCAGGATAGTGTGAACAACATTCATCCATAGAAGAAAATTCTTCCCGTCGAGCTTGATGGAGGCGATAGGAGACACCTCGTTGTAGATCATAGGCGTCTTGATGTCCCCCATTACAGAACGGGATTGTGTGACGGATTGATACACGCCACAAAGACGACTGAGGTGACAGAGATACACACGTCATACAAGAAATAAAGAGAAATGCGTTACTGACGCATTCACAGCCTCCAGACGATTTACCTAATCACACATGGAGGATGTGTGACTAGGATAATAACCTTAGAGAGACTAGTCCTCTAGTTCAGATTTTAGATCGCCGTCGGATCACCCGAAGATCCTCAAAGCGGCGGATTACGGCTGCATGCCGTGCGGCGGCTTAGCCGCAGCTGCTGCTGCCGGTGCTGCGGTGAGAAGATCCGGAGGGAGGAAGGAAGGGGAAGATCCGGCGGACAAGGAGGAAGAAGAAGGAAGAGGGAGGGACTGCCGGTGGAGAGAGACGGCGGCCTAGAGCAGACCTTGCTCTGATACCATGTTAATGAGAGAGAAGGGAGACGAACAATGTTGGCGGCTGCTAGGTGCAGCTGTTGTGTGTGAGGGCAATAGCCGTCTCACTCCTTTTTATATATAAGGGTAAGATACAAGGTGGTACAAAGGAGAAAATCCAAGAAAAACAATAAAACAAGTGATATAATAAAAATAGAGACAAGAGGCAGATCGCCAGATTCCTCCGCTGACCTTCTGTCGATACCATCGACAGGTCTGTCGATGGTATCGACAAAATGATGTTCTGTTGCTGTGATAGTCTCGATACCATCGACCACCTATCGATGGTATCGACCGGGAAGCAGGTTGTTTCACATGAACAAAATCGATTTCTTTTATGTAATGTAGAATCAAAATCGATATTTTATAATGTATGATGCTTGTAATTATAGAATCAAACACAAGATTTTTTAAGATTTTTCTTTTGAAGATTTTTTTAAAATATAAATAAAGTCTGAAATTATTTTTAAAATTATAAAACATGATATTTACTAATTAAAAAGACAAGTGATATGTTTTCCACATGCTAGTTTCATCTTATACAACATTAACACACAATTCTAAAGAAAAAATGTTTTTTTTTTAATTTTCAGCATTTTTAATAAATAAAAAGTACGAAATATTTAGATATTTTGGGTATATTTTTGTTTATATATGTTCATGTTAGTCTTTGATAGAACTTCTAGTAAACCTAAAGTAAATACCTATTATTAATGGTACTAATTGTATTATTACTATTAATTAGTGAAATTACATGTTAATGTTAATTATTAGTGAGCTAATTAGGTAGATCTAGTGATAAATCAGTAGATCTATATAATATAATCATAGATCTAGTGATAAATAGCATCAATCATAAGTATTTTGGAGTAGATCTAGGATTTTGGGGGTATTTGGTGAATGTTTTAGGTGAGAATAGAATTATAAGAAGAGAAGAGAGAGGGGAGAGGTTGGAAATGATGGGAAATGCAAGAAATTAAGTAAACATACCTTGATTAGGGCTGATTTGAGATCCAATCTCGAAAATCGCCCAAAATCCCCAAGCTTTTCCTCTTCAAACAGCAGCAGCAGCAGAAGACTCACAAATGACGGTGTCTCGGGCGGTATACCGCCCGTGCCGCCCTGTACCGGTGCGTAAGTGGTGCATTTTGCACCACCACCCTCGATATTTGGCGGTATTGGCGGTAAACCCACCGATATGCCGATATTTACGATCCTAACGGCAGAATCGTGCGTATATGTACCGATACCCGTCGGCATCGGTATTTCGAGCGGTATACCGCCGATACCGACGAAATCTCATCCCTTGGTAGAACCTAGTATGACTCAGCCACATACTCATCTCTACCTGCATTGGTACACGTTAGGGAAATATTGAGGTGGTGGTGATGAAAATATCTAGAACTGGAGGTGAAGCCGAATGACAATCTAGTGGTAAAGAAACAAACTCTGATGGTGAAGCTAGCGGAGTAGTGATCATGGAGGTAAAAAATAGTTGGTCCTTGTGAACAGTGACATTGTAGAGACATGCAACACTTGCATTTTCGAATCAAAACACTTAGACTTTTTGGACTTAAGAATATCCTAAGAGTGATAGTCCTAATGGCCTAGGGAGATAGCTTGTCAACTTTTGGATCGAAGTTATGCAAAAAAATGATTTATCCAAAACCAAGCTGGGAGAGAAAAAGGTTGTTCTTCAAGATGGAGAACAGAAAATGGTGTTTTACTCTTGAGGACTAAAGATGGTTGCGGTTGATTAAGAAATATGTTGTGAAAATGGCTTCCAACCAAAATCTATTTGTAGATTAGCATGGATGCCAAAGACCGAGTATAACTTGGATGCCAAAGACCGAGTAAGTAGTAACATCAAATGTCATTTTTTATGTTTGACAATCCCATTTTCTGGGATTATGAGCACATAATCGTTGATGCATCGTACTGACCTCACGAAAAAAAAAGAGGTAACCACATATTTGGACATATTCAAGCACATTATTTGAATTTTAGTGGATACCTCAAACTGAACAGGAATCATTTTAGGAAAGTCTTTGATTAAAGAAAAAACTTCTTCACGGGTCTTAAGTAAGAAAATCCAGGTCATCCTGGAGATATCAACAACAAAATTCAGGAAATATCTATATCAATTGTAACTAGCAGCACGAAAAGTGCTGCAAACATCACTATGAATATGTTCAAAAGGTTTTACATGCTTTTTTCTACTACGGGCAGGAAAAGACACCCTTCGATGTTTGCCCAATTGACATGCAACATAAGATAACGATGAAAAGGAAGGTATAGTTGGATCCAAAACTTTTATTTTTCTGAGTGATGGATGACCAAAATGGCGGTGTTGTTGTAGCGGTGAACTTGCAATGAAGGCTACATAAGATGTAGGATCAGAAGGGAAGTAATCATTGCTCCCTGTCCAATCATTGTCATATTCCACAAATCTTGTAGAGCAAAACCTGTAGGCTCAGAGGTTATGTAACATCTCAAGAAATCAACCAATTTGGAAACTGAAAGTAAAATGTACAAAAAATTTAGAACATAATGAGGATAACTTTAGTTTTATGGAGGAAGTGGGATGAAGCCTCATTTGACAACAGTTTTGGTAGACCCATATGCCAGGGTGATAGATGAGTGAGGGATGTGAGAGTTAACTGTTTGGAAAAAATGTGGGATACCCGCCCGTCATATGTTGGGTTGCACTTGATCAATAATCCAGTTAGGATCTGAAGCGAGCATGGCTGTCCCAAAGTTACTTGGTGGGAGGCTGCAAGGTGAGCAGATGTTGAGGTTTGTGGTAGACCCACAGAAGAGTCGCCACTCTGCCAATATGAGTGTGCAAGATACACAACAGGAGGTCCAGGTTGACCATGCAACGAAGAATCACCAACTTGGTGTGAGTCCTGGAGGAGATATTCATCTTCTTTGTTGGTGAGTGAGACATGAGTGGAGCTTGCACTCGGTGCTCCAATCGCAATGGTGGCGGAATCTGTGGAGCTTGAGTCAGACGAACAACACCTCCACCGTGGCCACAAGTTTGGAGGTCAACATCACGTTCATCCACATGCAGCAGTTATTACCATTCAGCTTGATGATGAAGATCATGGGCAATGTCATTGCAAATCAGAATTGAGACTATATGCATTATCATAAGCCATGAGGTATCGGATTGTAAGCATGTTATGTAGCTAAGTTACCGGTTAGCAAGAACAGTGAAAAATTATACTATCAAAATGTTGGCACGTCAGATAGATAAACTAATGAAGTTTAGCAAAGATAACACTATCGGTATAGGAGTGGTAGGAAAGTAAGAAAAAGATAGAAGATGGGCACTACCTGAGTATAATGCACGGTAGGAAAAAGATCTCAAGAAGATAGCGATGTGATGTGAAAGCATGAAGCCCCTAATTTAGCATATTGATTGCTCAGCCATGTGGTATAGGGAAACCACATGGAGAGGAAAAACAAGTTAGGCTTTGCCCCTTCCTCTTTTAGATGCTTTATTAAATGAGCACTGGGGTCTTTTCTACCTTTCTTATACTACATAAAAAATGAGTATAGATGAAATAGAAGGAGAAAGGATGACTTTTAGCCCATCGCCGACGAAGCGGTTGCGACAATGATGACTGAAGGTGGCGGTGGCTGCAATTGTGGCTGTGGGGCCTGCAACTGTTGTTGCGGCACACTGATTGCTGTATGGCTAGCTCGGCGGCACGCCGGCCGCTGTGTGGTGTGCTGGCTGCTGCCACCTATCGACTGCCCACCTGGCACCAGTGATGTTGTCTGGCAGCGGCTCTTCCGCTGCTGTGATTGGCACCGACCGCCTGCTGTTGCTGAGCCCATGGCTATGGCTGCTTGACGACACCCTTGGGCATTGGGAGGAGAGAAAGCGGGGGAGGGGCTGATGTCTAGGTTAGATTAGATCAACTTGCTCTGATACCATGTGGAATTTGATAATGCAACTTAAACTGAATTACTGAGAGCCCTCTCCTATATATAGGAGAGGGGATTATGTGAATCTAATACATGGATTTAAGTGTTATATGGATCACTTTAGTGAGTAATACTGAATGGGCCAAGCCCAATGGCATTATGAAACTGATTTTCTCAACAACTTTGAATTCTTTCTTTATAATGTTGTTATGCGAAGGTTCATCTGATCTGAGGTTGCAATTAAGTAGGATGGTCAACCAATCTATTATGCTGGTTAAGTATTGCAGTAATACTAGTGACAAATAAAATATTTAAAACTAGTAAAATCTAAACAACTGTAGTTACAGAAAGAGTAGAAGTTGTCATAAGGCAGAAATAAGACTTTTGCTTATTTAGCATCTCTGTAATGCTACACAAAGGTGTAGGTTTGCACATTGATAGATTTCTTGAATACTTTCTTAACTCAAGCTAATAAATGTTGCATTGGCATTAGTCCTCTTAAATCTAGCCAAATTGTAAACTCACTGACTATTAAAAAGTCTTTTTAATTTTCTTTCCAACTATAGCTTCTGCAATGTCTAAAGAATAGTTTTTAGTTCAGTGCAGAGAGGATTTGCACGTGCATATTATGCTATACTGGAAAAGAATACTTATTATCTTGGTGCTTGTGTTTTTTCATGACTAAGAAATGTGAAAAGCCCAGATTACTTGGCATCATACTTTAAATTTGCCTTCTGTGTGTTTACTGTTAAGAAAATGTATGGGCATTTTGACCTGTGATTGTATTTGGGTCAAAGTGTTAGAGCGGGTTCCTCTTTATTATATAGAGAAGACTATTTACATAATAGACCCAACAAGAACTTGAAATAGTAAAGAGATACATAAATTAGGAAACTTATTTCTAATACTCCCCCTCAAGCTGGAGCATACACATCATGCATGCCCAACTTGGAAGACATATGCTTGAAAGCTGAAGATGGAAGTGGCTTGGTGAAGATATCTGCCACTTGCTGACCAGTCTGAACATGAGGATTTTGAATCTTCTTGGAGAGCACTAAATCATAAACAAAATGGCAGTCCGCTTGTATATGCTTGGTCCTTTCATGAAACACCGGATTGCTAGCAGTATGAATGGCTGTCTGGTTATCACACACGAGAGAAATAGGTGTCTCAACAGACATACCCATTTCTGACAAAACAGACACAACCCACTGTAGCTCACAACAAGCATGTGCCATGGCTCGACATTCGGGATCTGTGCTGGATCGTGTTACCACATTCTGTTTCTTGCTCTTCTAAGTACCAGATGTGACCCAAGAAACACACAATAGCCAGGTGTAGAACATCTATCTCCAACATCACCTGCCCAATCAACATTAGTAAACCCTGAGTTTTAAGGGAGTATGTGTGAGATTCTGTCCTGTAGAGTAGGTAAGGCCCTTCCCTGGCGATCCTTTAATATAACGAAGAATCCATGTGACTGCCATCTAGTGTGACATCTTAGGCACACTCATGAACTGGATAACAACTCCCACAACATAAAAATTTCAGGACGAGTAATTGTCAAGTAAATCGGTTTCCCTACAATCTTTCTATACTTTGCTGGCTCAGAAAAATCACTGTCATCAGAAATAGAAATCTTGGTATGATATTCCATAGGTGTGGAGACGGTTTTGCACTGTGCCATGTCTGTCTCTGCAAGGAGGTCAAGGACATACTTCCGTTGTGAGAGGTTTGTGCCCTTCTTGGAGTGTAGAACTTCTATGCCAAGGAAATAGCGAAGATTACCCAGATATTTTGTCTGAAATTGTGTTTGCAGCCATTTCTTGAGTTATAGAATGCCAATAGAGTTGTCACCGTGATGACAATATCATCTACATACACGGCTAAAATACCCAGGAGGCCACTCCATATAGATCTCCTCAAATAGATCACCATGAAGAAAAGCATTCTTGACGTCCAGCTGGAGAAGAGGCCGGTGAAAATGAGTAGCAAAAGAAATCAGAACCCGCACAAAATTGAGTCGAGCAACTGGAGAAAAGCTCTCAAAGAAATCAACGCCATGTATCTGAGTATACCTTCAAGCGATCAATACCCATCTGGATTCTGTTTCACATTATAAATCCAACGACAGCCTACAACAGACTTGCCAGGAGGAAGATCCACCAAGTCCTAGACTCCTAGGTAGAGTTCTCATGAAGTGCTACCATCTCACTGTCCATAGCTTGAACCCAACCCTCTTGTCTGGCTGCTTCCATATAAGAACGAGGAACATCCGTAGAATCAATGTGAAGAGCAAGCATGCGAGCTGCATGTGACAAATGAGACAAGCAACAAACATTCGCCAAAGGATGACGAATAGTGCAGGACCGAACACCTTTCTAAGATGCAACTGAAAGGTGTAAATATGAAACAGAAGCATCAAGAGAACGATGAGGAGGTATTTTGCTGGACTGGTGACGCTACATCCTCTCAGCGACGCCCTGCGCCTGGTGTAAACCAGTGGAAAAGATTGAGGCGGCGGCGGCGGTGGTGAGGGTGATGGTGGGGGTGGTTTCTATAACACTCTCATCAAACGACACATGGAGTGGTGGCTCTCTCTCATGCTCAAAGATGTAGTCACTCTCAGGATTGTGCTCCCCCTCACTCTGAACAGAGTAACTAAAGAACGGGCTAGACTCATGAAACGTGACGTCAGCTGACACAAAAAGGCGACGAAGACAAGGACAGTAACACCTGTATCCCTTCTGTGTGGGAGAATATCCACAGTGCGAATTGCGCGAGGGGACATCTTATCAGCTCGTAGATCAAACACGTGAACGAACACAGTGCACCCAAACGCACGAAGAGGAACATGGAAAGGTTGCTCGTCAGGTCGTAAAATAGAGAAGGGGGTAGTCCCTTGTAGGACAGAAGATGGCTGACGGTTAATCAAAAAACAGGCTGTGAGAAGAGCATTAGACCAATATTTCTTGGGCACAGACATTTGAACAAGTAGCGTACGTGCTACATCAAGTAAGTGGCGGTTTGCATGTTCAACACAAGGAATGAGGTTTTGACGAAATCGTCAAAATTTCATCAAAAATTTCGATTTCGACGCCATCTGCTACAAAATCTTGCAACCATACCGCTATGTCGAAATCATCAAAATTTTTTGCCCAAAATTCGAAATTTTCCCTGGCAAATAGGAAAGTCTCCTTTCCTCCCACATGAAGGATCCCCCCACCTATCCCCATATCAAATTTTATTGCATAAAACGATGCATTTAGGTGTAAAGATCATCCCTGTGAAATTTCATGGCTTAATTTGTTGCTTTTGGCATCGAAACGGGCACTGTTGCATTTATCAAAATTTCAATTAATTTCGATTTCCAATGTGTCGAAACGACATCAAAATCGGATACCTCATTCCTTGGTTCAACAACCCTATTTTGTTGTAGTGTATGAGGACAAGTCATTTGGTGAATCATGCCAACAAAATTACAAAACGTTGAAACAACCTTTTGCACATATTCTAGAGCATTATTAGTACGAAGAATCTTAATATGAGCATCAAACTGAATTTTTATTAACTGATGAAAAGTTTGAATAATAGACAAGACTTCATCGCGAGACTTAAGTAAACCTAAGTAATGCGGGAGAAATCATCAATGAAAGACAAAATATCGAAAGCCATTATAACTTGGCTCTTTAACAGGACCCAAAACATCACTATGAAGTATGAATAAGATCAAAAGGATGCTTAGAGCGTTTCACAGTGCGACTTGGAAAAGAAATGCGATGATGAATGCCTAATTGACATGACCGACACTCGAACGACTTTATTGAGGCTAATCCTAGAACAAGTTTCTGAAGACTCTAGATGGATGGATGTCCATAGTGACAATGCCATTGCAAGAGAGAGCAGCTGAACATGGTGGAGGCAGTGGATGAAATCTGGCAAGCTGGGCGACCACCTTCAAAGAAGTAGAGATCGCCTTTCCTAGATCCCCCACCAATCGTCTTCCAGCTCCTGGGATCCTGTAACACAAAGAACGAGTCTCCAAAAATTGCTAAGCATTTCAAAGAATCAACCAGCTTATCAACAAACATTAAGTTAAATGGAAAGTCTGGTACATAATGTCAAGATTGTAAAGTTAAACTGGATGATGATTGTACGGTGTCACACGCCTGGACTCGTCTGACAGAAACATCATCAAGTATCACATAAGATGCAGGATATACGAGTTAGAGGAAAGAAGCATATATCGTATACTCGTCATATGCTGGGAGGCCTCGGAATTTACCACCCATGTAGAGGATGGGTGAGAGGCAACAAGTGAAGTTCCCCTGATTACCTGCACAGCCAAGAGAGGCTTGCTGAGTGGCCTGCAGGAGACAGTCATACTCCTCCTTGGAGATCGTAACATCTGACTGCATCTGTTTAGAAGCTCCAGAGGTAGATTGTCTGGAGGAATTGGCAATATAATGTGCATCACCCACTGGAGGCCGACCATGCTTAGAATAATATTTTTCTTCTACATGTCCAAGTTTCCCACAGAAAGTACATTTTGGACGATTTGCAGCACCTCCTCCTCGACCAGCACCCCGTCCTGTTCATTTTGCAGCAGCAATAAGAGAAGCATGATTCTCAATATGGTGTTCTCCTGGAGTAGTAAAAAAAGACTCGAATGATGACTGTTGAATCCGCACAAAGGCTTCTTTAAGGCTTGGTAATTTGTCTGTGGCCAAAATAACGCTCTTGACTGATGCATATACAAGATTTAAGCATGTTAGAAACCTTTCTTTACTAGATAGTATCGGTCTTTCATCTGGTCATCAATCTTTAGTGGCTGATAGAAGTTGAGTTCTTGAGAAATAGACTGAATAGTGCCAAAATAATCCTCAAGGGAGCGACTATTTTGTTTTTTCTGAAAATAGACGATCATAGACATTATAAAGACGGAAAGCATTCTTCTCGTTGGAAAAATGTTTCTTTGCAGCTTTCCTGATTTGTTTAACTGTAGAGTAGAACATAAATCTAAAAACAATCTGAGGCTCCATGCTATTCCAAAGCCATGATTTCACCAACCCATTATTTTTTCGCTAATTGGGATAGTCTTTGCTACCTACATCAGGGGGATCCGACTCAATAATGTCCACCTTCTCACGAGATTCAAGCACAGTATAGATAGCATTGATCCAAAGAAGATAATTATGTGAGTTAAGCTTCACAAAAGTGATATGAGATTGATCGTTGTAGATGACCGTAGTAGAAACAGCATCCTTGGCATCTCCCATATTGAGAAATTAAGAAAACAATAACAAACAGAGTGAAGAACACATCGTGCCGAGGACAGAACACGTGGGAAATGCACGACATGTCTGATTTTCCACACGCCGTGTGAGTTGACAGAGACAAACTCCAGGTACTCAACATGCCATGTCTGGTTTTCCACACGTCGTGTGAGTTGCCAGAGACTCCTGACAGATTTGCACACGTCGTGTTGATAGGGGACACGTCGTGTCTGATTTCGGAGGCGTAACTTTCAACAACTAGGATATGTTGTGTCAGGGATAAGACACGCCATGTCTTCTCCGAAAAGTGTCGTCAGAACAGGGATACTTGGGTGGCAACACGCTGTGTCGCCTGGGATACATGCGTGTCAGCGGCGGCAGACGTATACTTTGACGGGAATTGGCTTCGTCAAAGGGCAAAAATGGACCCCGGGAAGATGCACCGGAGAGAGGATGGCCACACACTAGGGAGAAGTGATGGAAATTAGCGTCGTCACTAGTCAATTGATGATGCGAATCTGACGCATCAGCAACCCCGAGAGATTGTGCACTCATCCACGTACGGGGACTACGTGGAGAGGAAAGAGGATGAGAAGAAAAGTACTCCTCTCTTTGGGATAGAACGAGGGGTTCTCCTCTCCTTCAAGCAGCCACCTTGCCTTGACGGATCAGAGGAGGAGGACCGACTACCCCGTGAAGACTACCTCCGACGGTTTTCGTGCTCCGTCGGCGACAGAGGATGTATCCAGATAAGAAAGAGGGAAGAAGAAGAAGAACGGGCGGAGGGAAGGAAGGGACGGCGACTAGGGTTGCAACAGCCAAATATGCTCTGATACCATGTGATTGTATTTGGGTCAAAGTGATACTCGATTAGAGCGGGTTCCCCTTTATCATATAGAGAAGACTATTTATATAATAGACCCAACATGAACATGAAATGGTAAAGAGATACATAAATAAGGAAACTTATTTCTAATATGACCCATATGAATTTTTACTGCGAGTGAAGAACATAGAACCTCCATATTCAATCATTTATAATACATCTTTTCTAAATCAAGGACAATTAAAGGGAGATGGGTGATGGGAATGAATAAATAACACAATGAAAATTTAATGGTAGAAGTGAAGACATGAAGAAAATGGAAACGTGGAAAGACAAAACAAAGTTGCGAGATGTTTAATTTTCATTTTCTTCAGCTATAAATCCCATTGTATAATTCCTTTGTACTTGTATGTTTTGAAACCACACGAGCACTATAAATGGCGTGTTTAAGGGAGGTTTCAAAACCATCCATCTCATCCTACTCGATGGAGATCTACACCATACTTCAAGGTTTTAGAGAGGTTTGGAGGGAAAGGTAGGTGGTTGAAGTACCATCTAGAATGGCAGAGATCTTGTTGGTGGAACCAACTAGATAGTGCATCGTGGTCATTGAAGGGAGTGACAATTGTCAAGTATGAAGTGGGTGTTCGGTGGCGCCCAAGGAGGAGCAATTAACCCCCTACCAACCTGGTTACGACGATGACCCCAAAACTGAAGACATTGACAATGACATGTGAGCACATGCATGCTTATCCTGAGTAGGGAAGAGTAATGCAACTTGACCATTCAGGGAAGTCAAGTTTTGGCAGGTGGATTAATGCAATGGCCTATTGTAGGTTGACATGGTTGAGTTTTTCATTCACTCAAGTTGTAATTATGGATAGATTCGACTACTCTTTGGGATTTATGGGGTAATAAATTTTGGAACTTTTGTTTTCCTAATTTATATTAGTTTGTCAATTTAACCAACACTTTTCTCCTTCCTCATTGAGACCACATTAATTTGGCATTCCTTGGTTGCTTGCTTGCTTGTTGTAAAGTCGTTCACAATTTTACCTTCATACGTCCGAATAGTCTTTTTCCCAACAAGTGGCATCAAAACCTAGGCGGAGCATGGGGAAGCACAAATGCCCATGATCAAGTTGATGAGTGCCAATTGGAAAATATGGATGCCCACTATGAGGTACATACTCTACTGTAAGGATTTGTATGAACCGGTTGAATGTACCAAGTTATAGGACATGAAAGAGATGGAGTGAACAAAGCTGAACCGCTAAATAATGGGAACAAAATGCAAGTGGTTTGGCATTAGCGTATTCCACCATGTATGTTAAGAAATAGATGCAAAGAAGTTGTGAAAAAAGTTGGCGGCACTCTACGAGCAGAGAACCGCTACACACATGCCTTCTTAATTAGAAAAGTGATTAACTTGAAGTCCAAGGATGGTGTGACAATTGCAGAGCAATTGATATACATTTGAAGTATGGTGAATTAGCTAAGTTTCACGGGAATAGCCCTTAATAGTTGCTAAAACCCTTGCTCTTATTTGGATCTTTTCCAAAAAATCAAGAGATTCTTGTAGAGTTGATCAACAATTTTGGACCAAAGAAAGAGTTGACGATGGACAAGGTAAAGAGCAATTGGCTAGCTAAGGAGATTGGAAGGGGTTTGTACGGTTAAGACAAATCTCAGACACTCTAATGAGGGGATCATATTTTAATATCACATTGCTTAATTCATGTGATAAACTCCTACCGAGCAATCTCTTTGGTAGCACTTTTTCTATTCTTTTTGTACTGTGCTTCTTCTAGGATGGTCATACTTATTTCATATACTGTGCTTACATTTTGGTAGTCTTTTGTTCTCTATGTAGCCCCAGGATGCAAGGCAGTTGGTTGCAGATGGGTCTTTGCTCATGACTATCTTCCTAATAGCATTGTTTAGCAGTTGAAAGCATGTCTTGTTGCAAAAGGGTATACACATGAAGCTAGAGTTGACTACTTTGAGGCCTTATTGCTAGCTACTAGGCTCGATGCAATGCATATTCTTTTTTTTTGTAACTATGAATCTAGGATGGTCTTTACATCAACGAGATGTTGAAAATGCATTCTTATATGGTGATGTTTTGGAGATTGCTTATATGAAGAGACCTCGTTGGTATGTTGCTCATGGGGAGTATCCACAGAAAGTTTGCTTACTTAAGAAGGCAATATCTGAACCGAAACAAAGTCCCGTGCGTGGTTTGACAAATTATCTCATATTTTGAGCAAGATTGGTTTCTCTTGCCCGCACTACAATCATCCGCTCTTTATCAAGAAGTCCAATGCGAGAGTAGCCATTCTTATTGTTTTTGTTGACGATAACATCTTGTGTGGAATTGATGTTTATGAGATCAATGCTGCTACGAACATCTTCAGAAGTACTTTGTCACTAAAGACCTTAGGAAGCTCGGATACTTCTGAAGTTTCACATAGTAAAGCTAGTGTGAGTTTGTCTCAAAAAGTACACTTTTGACTTACTAGAAGAATTTGGAATGCTTGGATGTCGGCCTACTGCCTCTCCAATGGACCAAGCTCATGATATGCAACCTAATATTCAAAACCTTCAGAAGCATAGTTATTGAGGCAGACGCCTAGGCGGTTGGGCATCGAAGGAGGGTCCGCCTGGGCCTTCCACCTAATTGAAATGACATTTGGGTGCTTGGGCAGACACCCAGGACCACTTGGGCGGCCACCTAGGGGATCCTAGTTAGTTTTTTCCACTTGTTAACTTTCTTGTGTCATGGTGATATCGTATTTAACATGTATAAATGCTTTCATGTTTTAATAGGCTTCTACTTCACTCTAACATGCTTATTTAGGATGTAGAGCACTATTTAAATACACAAAGTACCTTATACATGTGATGCATATAATATATTATTATTATACAAATAAAAAAAAAGGCCATACTCCTAGGCATCTTGCCAGGCCAGTTCACCGCCTGGTCGTCTCAACAATCATGATTGGAAGAAATTTTTTGATACAAATGTCTTGTGGGCAAGCTCTTATGTCTTACTGTGACTAGACCATATATCTTAGAGTTGGCAAAAACAAAGCCGACCCGTCCCGGCCCGACTAAAGTGGGTTCGGGTCTTGATTTTTTTGATCCGACCCGAAATGACCCAAACATGAAAACCCCGAAAATATTTGTGGGTCGGGTCCGGGTTTACAATTCTCGACCCACAAAACCTGATCGACTAAAAATTATATCTTCATATATAACCTTTTTTCATGTTGTAGCCATATAAAATTTTAACACATACAAACATAAAAGTATGATCGTTTATACAAGTCTTTTGCTTAAAAAATAATAATTAACCAACAAATTCTGCGGCGATTCCGGGTCTAATGGGTTTGTATTTTTGGATTTGTATATAATATGGTATTTTTGGGTCCATCGGGTCACAAACCCGCAATTAGGAAATTTGGGTTCGGGTTGAGCAGGTATGACCCAAAATTATTTTTGGGTTAGGTTCCGGTCGAGTATATTTGATTTGACCTGAATTGACCCAACATAAGACCCGCTCAACTCGGACCAATTGCCAACCCTAATATATCTGTTTTATTGCCACTATTCTTAATCAATTTATGGACTGTCCTAGATGTCATCCAAATGTTGGATATCATGTTCAACAATTTTGGAAAAAATCTACAGTGTAAGGGTTGCCTTACAAGAAAAATGGTCACTTGAACATTGTCAACTACTCTGATGCAAACTATGCTGGAAGTTGATCTTAGACGTTTCAAATCTGGTTATTAAACTCAGTGTTTTAAAAAGCGGTATGTATTATGCCTACGGAGAGGTCACCTTAAAGAGTATATGCGGTATGCGGAAGTATATGCAATTTTGGATTTTTTAATGATTTAATTATTATATATATTAATCACACAATTACATATTCAATTGCACAATTATGTATTTCAACCCTAAAATTTTAGATAGATTCAAATATGAAGTCTTAATGAAAAGTAAAGCACCATTTAGAATGCATTCTAGAATCATTTAAGCATAAACTCCAATGAAGCACACACGAAATGGTTTAACAAGTACATAACAATGAAGACTAACCAAGTCCTACTAAAGATGTCAACATGTCCAAGACGTCCAAAGCAACAAACATAAAATAAGAACGCTACTAATGTACAAAACATACAACAAATTAGTACATCAATAGAATGTTAATAATAAAAACATAATCTAGTATGGGCCGAGATAGCAAATGTTCATCTAAAAATCGGTGGCTAATCTGCCTTATAAGCGGCTAAGTATATGCAGGTTGCTTATGCAGCCCGTGCGGCCTTTTTTTAAAACATTGATTAAACTTCTATTGGTGGAAATTTAGTTAGATGTAGGAGCAAGAAACAAAATGTAGTAACCTAATCTAGTGTCTAGGTTGAGTATCGTGCAATAGCACCCACCACATGTGAGCTCCTCTGGATCCGATCTCTTCTTGAAGACATTGGATTCCCTGTGAGGCTGTGACTACTCTTGTTCCTATGTATTGTGTCAACAAAGCATCAACTTTTTTATAGCCAACAACCCAGTTCTGCAAGAGAGAACAAAACACATAGAAGTAATTGTCATTTTCTATGGGATGTAGTGTTGTTCAAGAAGATTGTCACACCTTTCCTACCTACCGAGGAACCAAAAATTGATATTTTTAACAAAGCTTCTCACAGGCAAACGATTTCAGAATCTATGTTCCTACCTAGGCATCATTGATATCTATGCTCCAGCTTGAGGGGGGTATTATGATATGTATATATATATTATGATACACACATATATTTATATATATATATATATATATATATATATATATAGAGAGAGAGAGAGAGAGAGAGAGAGAGAGAGTCATGCTAGAATACACTCGAGTGTACAGATCACGCCGTACACCCCAATGGTGTTTGCCTATCTAGACCATGTTTTTCCAAAATCTAATCCATTGATCTTCATGGTTACAATAATAATAGGTCACATACAAAATTTGAACTCATTTGGATGGGTGTAAGTCACTCATCCAAGGACAACAAAATCGACGCACAAAACTAATTTGAAATACATGATTTTTGCCTCCTTTGGATGCACGACCTATAAGTGTCCAAATGAGCTAAAATTTATTATATAGTATGTTCTTATGATAATAAAGAAGATCAACGGTTTAGATTTTTCAAAAATTTACTTCATCTTCAAAAATGACTGAGGTGTACGGTGCCTCCGGTACACTCGAGTGTACACTAGCTTGACTCTCTCTCTCTCTATATATATGTATATGTATATATATAACATAGATGGGGATGTCAAAGATGATGTTTGTCACATGATCACTACATGATGGTTAAAATGGAGGAGTGCAACTGGAATATTATGTGAATAGAAGATCCCTCTCAAATTAAAAGTAAGTTTTATAGAACAACTATATGACCATCCATGCTATATGGGAGTGAATGTTGGGCGATGAAGAAACAAAGTCTCAACAAGATGAATGTGGCCAAAATGTGTATGTTGAGATGGATGTGTGGGAAGATAAGAGAAGATCACTTGAGAAGACTATATGAAGAACAAAGCGGGGGGACGAGCATTGAGGACAAGTCGCATTAGGGCTGTCTGAGATGGTATGGACATGTGCAACACAAACTGACTAACACGCCTACTATTGAGTCAAGCACAATTAAAAGAAGAAGATGCGGACCTAAATTCACCTGGGAAGAGTTTATAAAGAAAGATTTTGAATCTTTACATTTTGATCAGAATTTGACCATAACAAAGCTGATTGGGAAAGAAGGATCCATGTAGCCGACCCCAACATGGTTGGGATTGAGGCTTAGATGATGAGGATGGTGATATATTTATCAATATCTATTTAGATATTTCTTGTTTTCTGTTTTGTGTATATTCCTTTTACTTCCTTAGTTCCACATGGTGTGCTTGGGGTTTGTCTGCCTATCGGAGTTATGAATATAGGTGAGTGCTCCCTCGTTTATTCAATAAGAAAGACTTTTCGTTTCCCAACAAATTGAAACTTTATTATTGGCAGTGGTTGTGCCCTCTTTGTGGCCCATCTTTCTTGTGCCAACCTTAGGGAATACTAGCTGTCGAAGTCTCTGTAATGGCATACTGCACTCATTATTTACTCCTCTAAGGCCAATGCCAGACTCTCTTGTGTAAACGAACTTGTCACCCATGTCTAAAATTTTGACACCAGGTTGGGGGCTGTTAAAGTTTGATCCTCCAAGGCGTTCTCATATTGATGACAATGACCAAGAGGTGGGTAATTATTGTAGGACTGGACCACCCCCCCTCTTATTCAATAAGAAAGACTTTTGTTTTCCCGACAAATTAAAATTTATTATTGGCAGTGTTTGTACCCTCTTAGTGGCTCGTGTTTATTGTGCAAGCCTTAGCGAAATCTGGCTGTCGAAGTCTCTGCAACGATATACCATACTTAGGATTTACTCCTCCAAGACCAATGGCAAACTCTCTTGTATAAAGGAAATTATCACCCATATGTAAAATGTTGACACCAGGTTGACAGTTGTTAAAGTTCGATCCTCCAGGGCATTTAGAGCAATCACCATTTGTTTCTTGAACACCCTCCTTATTTCTTTTGGGAGAGGGTGGGTTTGAGAGGATGTTATATTGATACTTTGTTGTATTGACTATTATACCAAACAGAACTTTCGATTCTTAATACCATCTGATCTTATTCAATATATTGCTTTAAAATTGATCAATGATTTTCTCTCATTGGTTTTATATTTTCTTGCAGTCCCCTTTGTCTTTACCAAATCTGTCATGTTCTGATAATACAGACATCTTAAGGTCACTGAAAGTGGGAAAATATACAGCGGTATGCCATTCTCGTCTTTTAATGGAGAAGGTGACATGCATTCAGAAATTGAGCGACTGTATTTTCTTATTTCAGTGGTTTAATGATGTTTTGAGTAAAGACATCTCTGATACATGCACGGATGCTATCAACCTGTTATCTTCGACTTCTGGATGCCAAGTCAGAATACTTTCCCGATTTTCTATTCCTGGTTTACCCAATGTCTTAGAAAAACAAATTGTTAGGCGAGAGGAATATGATCTAACTATGAATATTTAATTCTAATATTATGTTCTAATAAATTCGCTGATGTCACTTCCCTGGTTCTAGATAGTAGAGATAACATTACCGCAGCTTCAGGAGATGTCCGCTTCACATGTGGTTTCAATTGGTGCTGAATCTCAGTGTCCATTAAATCCTTATCACAAGAACAGGTACCCTTCTGTAAAGTAATCGCATCTTATGGATTACTTGAGTGATCTTATAGTTCACGTGGTCCAGAGATTTCAGTGTCATTATTTAAACAGTTTTTATGATCCTCCCAACTTTTAGGTGGCATAAGGAGTCAACGCTCGATACTCGTGCAAGTTTGGCTCTTTTTCAGTCCTACAGTGCGGCTGAATATTGTTCTGCTCAACGCCTAAGGTGAATGATGTTCCAGTACTAAAGTAACATTCTGAAACTTCTAGTGATGCAGTTAACTTCCCACATTATAACTTATATAATTCAATGATGTAGGTTGGTTCCTAATTTAGTATGTCGGTTAGTTATCATTGTTTCTAAGTAAAAAAATCTTATCTGCTATTCGGAAGCTCCTTAAAATTATGCTTTTTTCCCCTACGAGACAACTATGACTCGCAAAAATAACTGTGCCATAAATTGCGTAATGGAAATTGATTTTAATGTTATAAGCTCCTTTCAAATTTTTGCTTCGAGGACATATCTCATTTGTTCTTATGCTCGGAATAGGACCTTGCATGTAAAGCATCTAAGACCAGTAGTGCTGACTTAACAAAGAATTTGGTTTTCCTGGAACAAAAATAGATGGTGTACAGTTTGTCATTTCAGCTTACTAAATTTGTACACCACAACTTATGTTTTACAGGAGAAGGATAATGCACTACTTCATGGAAGCTTTTAAGAAGACTGATATTATAGTTACCCCAACAACTGGGTAAGATTTCTGTTCTTCCGTCCATTTCAGTTTCCTAAGAACAATGTGATTTTATGTCATGACAAGTACGTCTATGCAAACTTAGGAAGGGGAATTTTGTTCATTTACTCGAGTAATTTCCATTTCATTGTGAATGTTATAAGTTGAATACCCATGTTTTGTAGTCTTGTCATTATCTACTCTATAAATTGGTTAAGATATTAAAGCCAAGAACATTGATATAAACTAAATGACATCTGCACAACCATTAATGCAATAGAGTTGCATGGGTAAGAGATTTTCTCAAAGTCACCACCCCCTTATCCTAATAATTCATTGATGGAAATGTATATGATTAGTCTCTCTCTCTCTCTCTCTCTCTCTCTGCACACACACACAATTTTATTGTAATCCTGTTGTTAGTAAGAACTACGATTTAGGTAAAATGGCATACACTAGAGATTTGAACCCTCTTGTCATCACTCAACAGCCATACACTTGAACTCTTGACCAAAGTTTTATAATGCAGCTATTTTCCCGTTGTTGCTTGGAATTTAGATTTAACTAGCTTCTTTTTTCTTTTGTTAGTGTTTAACTGTTTATCCTTGCACACAGTGATATTTTTACGAAGTCCACATCTAATGCAGAGTTTCAATGCTGAAAGTTTGATTTTTTCAATGCTATATAGGATGACTGCGCCAGAAATACATTCAAGCGCTCTTAAGCTTGGGGAGACAAACTATGAGGTCCAAGGTTTGTTTCTAATCTTATCTATGATAGTGAACTTATGAAGAGTAGTTTTGGATTACTATTACTCATTGAAAATTGTTACTAAACAAGATAAAATGTTGCAAGTGTTACGTCAACCAAATTGTTACAACATCATGAAAGCTGGGAAATGATCCTTGATCTGCTTCTACAAGGGGCTATGCAGAAAATTTATTGGTTTCTCTATGCGACTTCTTTTCATCAGGCTCTACCAGATTGTTAACAAATGTGTGGATGAGAATCAAAATCAAATGACGATTTTGTCATCAGCTGACTCAATAATTTATACAACTGGTTATTAGTTCCAATATATGTTTTAGTATGTATTTTTGATGGAGAAGTCTAGGGCTCACGGGAGAGGCGATAATTGTCTTACAAGATGATCTTCACATGAAAAAAATCCCCAACAGGAACTGTTTGTAGATAATAATCCCAACATCAGTCAATATGGCCTAATCTTACACCACTTATAATGAAAACACAATACATGTCCAATTTGTATAATAACGAAGGGAAACTTTCTCAGTCTAATAGCAATAAGAATTCCTTGAGCATGATATCCGTCACATTTTCCAATTAAGATACAAGATATCACATACTCGACTCAAAGTTGCAAAAAACCATACAATGTCCATGTGGTGCCAACATTGTTAATAAAAGAATTCATTAACAGAGGAGCCTCCATCTAAATTATGTACATGCACATGTGAATCATAGTGGAGTTGCAATTATACAATACACAAATCCCTAACACTTTTCTACTTTATTCCTTAACATTTTATTTTTGTAACTTATATAGCATATATTTATCTTCTGTGATATAGGTTGACTTGGTGTGATTTGGAAATGGGCTTCTAATATGGGCCTCAAAGTATTGTCTCTTAGCTGATATCCCTTTCCATCTAATTAGTTGGCTTACTAAAGGACTTGAATCCGCGTGAAGAAAAGAAACTGGACACACAAAGGGGTTGGCAAGCCCCTAATTTATTTTCCTGCTTGGAGAAGAATGAACGTTAGGGCTCTTATTCACATGTTGCGAAACTCAGGTAGCCAACAACCTAAACGAGGCCAATTAGATAGTCAAAAACTAAAATCTTTTTTAGGGTTACCTATGATTTGTTTAACGCTGCTACTTGCTATCTTGTTTTTCTATCTATTGCAAGCCATGAGGGTAACACCAATGCTGAGTTTGGCTCATATTTGGAAGAGATTTTTCCCTGGATAGAAGTGGCAATAGGGCCCCATGGATGGACCACTTGCTATGCATAAAAATATGATGTTGAGAAGATACTCCTACATAATAATATATTACGCCCTTGAATCATGGTAACATCCTTAGTAAATCTTAAAGTGAGGGAGAGACCTCACAAGGTTTAATACCACATCTCTAGTGGGAGGAGATAGAGAGAACTATAAGCATAGCCTAATAATACCCAAGTAACATGGGCTCAAGCAATCTTGAGGGATTTATCCAAGTTGTTGGGCCTTCATCTGGCTTGGGTGTAGTAGGCACTTATGCTTCATAACCAACCAGACCACAATAGTGAGGCTTGCATCTGGTTTGATACAAATAGTATCCAAGCATATCCCCTCAAGTTGGCAGGGTCTACATGGACATGTGACAACCTTTTCATTAGTTATAAGATCGAGTCATGAGAACAGAACTATCTGCAAGTAACAATATAGATAGAGATACACTTGCACTTAGAACTAACTATATATGGAAATCGGATCTACATGGACCACTACAAGATTGCATCGAAGTTGGGAGAAGGTAATGAGTCTATAGAGCCAAGGATTGATGATGATGTCAGGTGGTCATGAGGGATATTGTAACAACTACATTACAACCTTAACTGAGAGAGAATCCATGGGGTTTAGTTCCACTTTGCTAGTGGAAGGAGATAGAGAGAGCTATATAATCATAGGCTTCTACTACCCAAGTAACATGTCATGAAGCATTTTGAGGAAATGGGCGAAGTTTTTGGGACTTGATGTGGCTTTTGGCTTGTAGGTACTAACCATGCAATAATATTCAAGGTTTGGGCCTGGTTCGTTACAAACGGTATCAAAGCCAGACCACCTTAGTTGGTGGGGCTCACATGGATATGTGAAACGGTACACCATAGTCATGAATTATGTAGTCTAGGCATGATGAAAAGGATATCCAAAAGTAAGAGGCAGAGATTGAGCTACCCTTGCAATGGAAAATGTGTACGGGAACTCGGGTGTACGTGTGCCACTATGGGCTTGCATTGAAGTATAGAGTAGGTAACAAGCCTATATACATAAGGCTTGATGGAGACGTGAAGTGGTCAAGTGGGGGAGACTGTAACTCCTAGTAAAACATGAAGTGGAGAGATCCCATGAGGTTTAGTCTCACATAGCTAGTGGAGGATACACACACATATATATGGGATTAAGAGAGAAAGATCCCCCCCCCTCCACGCCTGTGGCGGAGGCCGAACGCCCGGGAGGGTGGTAAATCAAGGCGGCAACTGAGATTCGAACCCAGGTCCCTTTATGTGTTAGGGGACACCGTGCTTGACCACTTGAGCCACTCCTTGTCGGCTACACACACATATATATACATATATATATATATATATATATACACACACACACACATTGTATATATGAAGGGACTCGAGTTCAAACAATACAAACAAGGACTTCTCGATTTACCACGTTCCCTCGCGTTCGACCTTTGCAACGGGCTGTGGGAGAGGGGATGGTATCTTGCTCTCTTAATTGCATAATGTATGTATATATATGCCTATGGCTAAAGGAATTGTGTACCTGAGTACATGTGGATTATATGTACTCATCTTAATTTAGCATGATTATAAAACTCAACAACATAATCCAACCTTAGAGATATGATGTATACCCCCTACATGTGTATAAAAAATCACCTCAATCAGACATTCACATATCATTCAGTGAGAGAAGATATATAGTTTTTAATCAACAGTAAGCTACAGAAATTGTAGGAACTGTTGAATGATATTTAGATATATCTGATGATATGTATGAGATATATTTCTAAATTTTTCAACACATGTAATCCAGATAATATAGATTCAACCTGTATGGCTGGATTCAATTAACGGAATTTAAATGTTCCATCTTTCAAGATTAGTGTGGGGGGCAAGAACTTCAGCGTTACAGCGGTATACGGTGAAAATGATGATTCTAAGAGGGAATCCCTTTGGGAGGACCTGACGGGGATAAGTAGAACAACTCAAGGATCGTGGTTCATTACTGGCGACTTCAACGCCGTCAGGAAAGCAGAGGAAAGAAAGGGCAGAGCTGCTCCTTCTGCGAAGTCTATGCGGGACTTCAATGAAGTTGTGCATAACATGGATGTCTTTGAAGCTGAAGCTAAAGGCTCATATTTTACCTGGAATAACCAGCAGAGCGGATCCAACAATACACGAAGCAAAATCGACAGTACCTTCAATGCTGCTGGTCTCATTGATTTTCCCAAGATGTGGATCGAGATCTTCTCGTCGATTTACAGTGACCATCATGCGCAAATTATACATCTGGATGAGGAGGTTTGTAAGAACTCCTTTCCTGTCCGATACTTCAATGCTTGGGCCAGCTTACCTGGCTTCAAGGAGGTGGTTTCCAAGGCTTGGAGTACTAGAATTGAAGGAAATCCTATGTATAGGCTGTGCCAACGTATAAAGCTAACAAAGAGAAGTTTGCAAACAAGGAACTGGGAGAACAATGGTGACCTGGTTGACTTAGCGAGGAACAAAGAAAAGCAGGCCCTAAAGGCTCAAGATGATGCGGACAGAGAGCCCTATAATGAATTACTATGGGATATTGCAAAAAGTCTAAAGGAAGAAGCTATTGCAGCTAGAGACATTGAGGAGGCTGTTGTGAGGCAGAAATCAAGAGTCTATTGGATAAAAAATGGTGACTCAAATACCAAATCTTCTATGCTTCCTTAAAGACTAGAAGAATGAGAAATCAAATTAGGGTCTTGAATGTTGATGATAACCAGACAATTAACATGGAGGAGATTACAAACGCCTTTGTCAATCATTACAAGAAGATCTTCAATGCAACTGGTAGGAGACAATCGATGAGATGGGAGCGCCTGCCTAAGCTCACTGAAAGTCATAAAAGATTGATGTGTGCTTTGGTCACTGATGAGGAGATCTATAAGATCGTTAAACAATATGATGATGACAAATCGCCAGGACCTGATGGTATGAATGCACACTTTTTTAAATCCACTTGGGACATAGTGGGAGAAGATGTGTGCTCTGCTATTAAAGACTTTTTCTTAAAAGGAAGGATGCTCAAGGAGATGAATAAAACTTATGTTGCCTTAATTCCGAAGGTCAAGCAACTCTTGAAGGTAGGTGACTGGAGACCTATCTCGTTGTGCAACTTCGTAACCAAAGTCATCTCCAAAATTATGGCTAACAGGTTAAGAGACATTTTGCCTCACCTTATTAGCTCAAACCAATGTGCATTTGTCAAGGGGAGGAGGATTGCTGATGCAATACTTATTGCAAATGAACAAGTGCATGACTTTAAGAAGGAAAATATCGAAAAGCTCTGTTTGAAGGCTGATCTAAGTAAGGCTTATGACTCCATCGACAGAGGTTACTTGATGAACATCTTAAGGCACATGGAATTCCCAACCTGCTGGATACACTGGATAGAAGAATGCCTAAACACTGCTTCCTTTCAAATTCTGATTAATGGTTCTCCCACTGATATAATTCAAGCAACGAGTGGCATTAGGCAGGGTGATCCACTGACACCTTACCTTTTTGTCATTGGGATGCAAGGATTAACTGCCATATTTGACGAAGCAGTGCAAAGAAAAGAGATTACACCCATTAGCTCTGGAGATACTGATGTCTCCCATCTGCTGTTCGCGGACGACTTGTTGGTGTTCACTAAGGCTACTGATGAAAACATCGAAGGGATCAAGCAATGCCTCCATATATTTAAAGAGGCCTCAGGTTTAGAACTCAATCCTCAGAAAAGTCAGCTGTTTCTGAGCAGAAGTGCCCCAGAAAACCTTGGTGTCTTAATAGGGGTTGAAACCTGTGAATTTCCTGTAAGATACCTTGGTGTACCTCTTTTTGCAGGGAGACTTACGAAGAAGATGTGCTATCCTCTGGTCGAAAAAATTAAAATGAAGCTGGAGACATGGAAGGCCAAACTCCTTCCCATGGCAGGTAGGCTTGAGTTAGTAATATCCACGCTTACTGCCTATCACCTGTACTGGACAGGTGTCTTTCCTCTGCCAAAAGCCATTATGGAGGAAATAGAAGTCTTATGCCGTAACTTCTTATGGGGGGATAAGGAGGAAAGCAAGCACATCCATTCTATCTCTTGGGATGTTATTTGCAGGCCCAAGAAGGAGGGCGGGTTAGGCATAAGAAAAGTGGAAGATTGGTGTGTTGCAGGGCTGGTACGCATTCTGTGGGACATTGCAAACAAGAAAAGTTCATTGTGGATTAGATGGATTCACAGTTTGTATATCAAAGAATACACTTCGTGGTCATGCCAGCTGAAGCAAACTAATAGCTGGATGTGGAAAAACATCCTCAACATAAGAGACAAGTGTCTCTCTAGTGTTCGTTTTCACATTGGAAAAGGAACCAAAGTGATGTTGTGGAAGGATCCGTGGATTGAAGGAAGATTCCTTTCTCAATGTGTTGAAGACCCGGGATACTTTCAACTGAGATCTAAGCTTGGACCTAGTAACATGCTGTGTGACATTATATCGAATGGAATGTGGGACCTTCCTGAGGTTAGAGGGATAGAACACATTCAGAACATCTGCAACAACATAAAGTTGGGCAATGGAGAAGACATTTGTATGCTCTGGAATCTGAAAACAATTATTTTAAAAGATGCGTGGGACTTCTGCAGGTCTAGGCATGAGGTGCTACCTAGGGCCAAATGGCTTTGGAAGACTCGGGCGCCTAAAAGAGCTATTCTTTGCTGCTGGAAAGTTATGCATGGAAGGTTAACTACTGAAGACTATCTGCAGAAGATCGGCTGCAATTTAGCCTCCAGGTGTAGCATGTGCTGCAAAGAGAAGGAATCAAATAACCATATTTTGTGGGAATGTGAATTTGCAACAGAGATTTAGAGCAGAGCTGCGCGCCCTTACTACCCTTTGTTCCAGGATGTAAAAGGGATCTGCACTTGCTGAAGAACAAAAACGAAGCTTTACTTGCCATCCTTATAATCTATCATATTTGGATCCATAGAAACAAAACCGTTTTTGAAGACAGTAGGAGCAATCCATACAATGTGTGGTGTTGCATTGCTACTGATTACAGAAGCTTGCATAGATAGTTAGCATCTTTTTGATATCTATACAAATAGATGTATTGAGCTTTGCTCCCCCAATTGTAAATTTTGTGAGTAATGATAGAGAAGCCCGCTTAATGATAAAAAAAAATGTTCCATCTTAATGGTCGGTGCTCGTAAGATACATGTACCGATTGGTACTACTTCCTAACCTTTATGTATATATACATATATATGTATATATACACTTATATATACATATAAGTATATAACACACACACATCATACACACACACATACATACATACATATATATATATATATACATATATATATATATATATATATATATATATATATATATATATATACATATATATATATATATAGAGTCAGGCTAGAATACACTCGAGTGTACAGATCACGCCGTACACCCCAATGGTGTTTTCCTATCTAGACTATGTTTTTCCAAAATCTAATCCATTGATCTTCATGGTTACAATAATAATAGGTCACATACAAAATTTGAACTCATTTGGATGAGTGTTAATCACTCATCCAAGGACAATAACATCGACGCACAAAACTAATTTGAAATACATAATTTTTGCCTCCTTTAGATGCACGACCTATAAGTGTCTAAATGAGATAAAATTTATTATATAGTATGTTCTATTGATAATTAAGAAGATCAACGGTTTAGATTTTTCAAAAATTTACTGCATCTTCAAAAATGACTGAGGTGTACGGTGCCTCCGGTACACTCGAGTGTACACTAGCCTGACTCTCTCTCTCTCTCTCTCTCTCTCTATATATATATATATATATATATATATATATATATATATATATAGTTAGGCTAGAATACACTCGGGTGTGTAGATCACACCGTACACCTCAATGGTTTTTCATCATGTATATTTTTTTGAGAATCTAAACCGTTGATCTTCTTAATCATCTTATGAATAGTTCATATATAAAATTTGAGCTCATTCGGACACTTATAGGTCATGCATATAAACAGAGCAAAAATGATGCATTTCAAATTGGTTATGAGTGTCGATTTTATTGTCCTTGGATGAGTGATACTCATCCAAATAGGATCAAATTTTGTATTGTGGCTTTTTTATGACAATGAAAATTGACGGTTTAGATTTTGCAAAAAGATAATCTATATAAGCAAACGCCATTGGGGTGTACGGTGCGATCTGTACATTCGAGTATATTCTAGTCTGACTCCCGCTCTCTCTATGTATATATCATCATCATCATCTAATCCTCAATCCTAACCATGTTGGGGTTGGCTACATGGATCCTTCTTTTCCAATCAGCTTTGATATGGGTCAATACTCTGATCAAGATGTAAAGATTCAAAATCTCTCTTTATAAGTTGTTCCCAAGTTAATTTAGGTTTAACTTTGCTTCTTTTAATTGTGATTGACTCGTTAACCTTGATTTTAATAGGTGCATTTGACAGACTTCGTTGCACATGTCCATACCATATTAGGTGGCCCTCACACAACTTGTCCTCAATGCTCACCACCCCCAGTTGTTCCTGATATAGTCATTCCTCAAACGATCTTTTCTTGTATTCCCACACATCCATCTCAGCATACACATTTCGACCATATTCATGTTGTTAAGACCTTGTTTCTATACTGCCCAACATTCACTCCCATATAGTATGAGTGGCCCTATAGCTGTTGTATTAAACTTGCTTTTTAATATGCGAGGGATCTTTTAGTCACATGCTACTCCAGTTGCACTCCTCCACTTCAACCATCTTGATGTGATCCTGTGACAAACATCATCTTGAACATCACCCTCCCTTTCAATAATAGAACCCAAGTAATGAAACTTATCACATATTGGTACCTCCATTTCATCCAACTTGACCCCACCATTCACAATTCTAGATTGACAACATTTACAATGCATATATTTGGCTTTTCTTCTACGGATCATAAACCCATTAGATTCCAGTGCATTTCTCCAAAGTTCCACTTTATCTCTCAATGAAGACCATGGTTAGGGTGGGAACTTGCACGGGAGGGAACCTGCTCCTGAGTCCTGATACCATATAGAAGACTGAATAGAATTGTATCGGATGATCCAAAAGGTTTACGATGCATTGTCTTATATAGGATAAGAGAATGCATTGTAAACCTTTTGGATCATCCAATACAATTCTATTCGGTCTTCTATAATTCCCGTCTTTGGTTCAGATACAATCCTGCAAATACTCACCATCTTTCAGTTTTCATTAAAGTTTTGCTTATATGAGAAATTCTTAGCCTATGGATAGTACGTTTTGTTGTTTACAACATGAATGTATAAGCTCATACGCTCATAGATTTTATCTACTAGCTTAGTTACTAAGACAATTTTGGTTGACCTCTGATGTTTCATAAAGCGGTATATGGGCTGCTTGGTTATTTTGGCCTATGGTTCACGCCACGTATAGCCAAGCGAACCCCCGGGCCCCTAGACGAATCTGAACCTGCGTTGGCTTAGTTGATTAAACTTTGATTTTTGATTGACACTGCTATACATGCATTTTGAATTTAACCACCAAACCCTTCCGAACTCCTTTACCACAACTACTTGTCCCCTAGGTTTGTAGCAACAACTATGGTGTAGTGTGTACTCCTCTCATCACCAAGGTTTGTAGCAACCGCTATATGTAGTGTGTAATTTCCAGTTTCCACTCCTCTCTGGTGCAGCGCATGGTGGTAATCCCTCTTTCCAGAGGGCCAATCCTCCCTCTAAAGACGGCGTCAATTTGTCCCTCTAGCAGTTGTGGTGCTTCTCCTTCAAGCGGCAATTTGGCTCAATGTCCCTCCCCCACTGTTGTCTTCTCCCCTCTCTTGCTCATGTTCTTCCTCTAATTTTTAGATGCATGTCTCCTTTTATCAAGAGTGGCAAACTTAATCTAGCGACACTCTCATAAGCCCAGTGCTGTTGCTCTTGGCATTTAGTTCTTCTGGATAGGCGTATTTATTTTGTAATGAGCCAGACACGTTTCACATTCCATCTTGTGGGAGAATGTTTGCAGATACAGGATTATCTTCTCGTTTAGTTGTTTCTCAGTTAGAACTTCTCTAAATCTAATTAGGTTAAGTTTATGTCCTTTTTACTTGCAATGATTTAGCAATATTGCCCCTGTATACATGGGAATGTATCTTCAAAGTATCTACTTGGTGCAGCTAATTCTGTTTTCCCGTGATTTCTCAGTAGTTCAGTGGCCTTTTAAGCCTTGGAGGAGGGTTTAAGATTACAACTCTGGTTACTCTTAATTGGAGTCCTTCTAACTTGTCTTATACCACTTATTAGGGAGCATTACGTTGGTATTGGGCAATAAATTCCTTGATTGGGAGGAATCTAGGCATGATTACAGTGATTATATTTGAAAGTGGCAAAGTTAACATGAGGGCACAGGAGAAAGAGAAACACTCAGCGCTAGCTGATCCTTTTTGTCCCTTCTAACTAACTTGCCAACTGGCTGTGGAGTGATGAGTAAAACAAAGAATGAAGTTGAGCCGTACTAATTGCATTAAGAAATAGAATCAACGCATCTCGATTCTCATTGGATATATATATAATCTCTCTGTGTGACTTGATATCCAGTTGCTAATACAGATGTAAAGGTTCATCAATCATAATTCTTTCATCGTAAGTAACCTAGCATGAGGCTCAACTGTACTGATAGATGATGCTAACTTCAAATCTACAAACATATATGGAGTTGGGCTTTTACAAGTTATAAGAGACACCTTTAATGACTTTTGCTTACATTGCTTATCTTGTTCTCTATGATTCCTTCATTTCAGGGTATCTTATGCAATTCATCGTAGCAGCAAACTTTCTTGGATTTCCAGCTATTTCTGTTCCGGTAAGTTTTCTTACGGGACAATGCTCTCTGATAGATGCAACTATATAATATTTCCTATCTAGATATGTAATCAGAACTTCGATTCGTCTCTAGAAGCTGTAATACTTGGATACCTGTAGTTTATTGCGATTTGCTAATATAATCTAACCCAGTCAATATGCAATAGCTGCTCACCTGAGAAAAAAGGGGTCTCATGCTTCTTGGATTTCCAGCTATTTCTGTTCCTGTGAGTTTTCTTATGACGACGGTGCTCTCTGATATATTCAACTATATAGTTTTTCCTATCTAGATATGTAATCAGGACTCAGGAGTTCAGGACTGGGATTAGTCTCTGGAAGTTGTACTACATGGATTTCTTTTGCAGTTTATTGTGATTTTCCAATATAATCCAACCCATTTAATATGCAATAGCTGTTCACCTAAGATAAAAAAGTTGTTTCTTCATTGAATCAGGGATATCTCTGTTTTTTCTTCCTATTAGTAGATTAGTTTGATGAGATATTCAAGACGCATTAACCACTGAAGAACAAGAGTATAGACTGGATCCACTAATGTAGAGTTCTATACCACTTCACAGAGTTATACCTATCTTTGTCCCTTGATGACTGTTTGCAAAAGTTTAACCAACATTAACTTACACTCTGTTGAACAATTTTGGAATAAACTACATAATAAACTCGTTTTACAAAGTTCATTATAAGAAACATAAAAGTTGGTCTCAAATTGACTTATCTATGTGGCAGTGTATGAAAGGGCCTGCTGAAGCTGGGAATGCGTGATGGGAGCCATCTGAAGGTGTGCCAGAAGAGTGAAACCGGCGAGCATCGAGAGTAGCCTTCGAGTTGTATGTGGTGTTCAAAACATCCCAATAGGATGAGTGCCACGTAGAGAGGTTTGATTTCAGAATACACCACATCCTTGTATACTCCGTGATGTGAAAAATGGACGATGCATCTCTGCATGACCTGTTAAAACATGTGGCCAATCCATCACAGGTGATAAAGTTTGAGAAAGAGGCTCAACCTTTTCTCCCATTGAATGTCTCATTGAGGGGACATCAATCTAGGAAGAAACATCAGCAAGAGGGACTAAATCTGAAAGCCAAGCCGGGCCAGATGATAAAACACATTTTCCTTTAGTTGGCGCTGAAGGTGGTTGCAATAAGATATAAAAGAACTAACAAACATGCACTGATTTTGCTAGGTGATGGTCCACATAGAGCCTTAGTAATCAATAGAACGGTACCATCACACAATTGCTAGTTCATTACTAGTTAGTAGTATATCCATCACAAATCACAGACATATAGACAAGAACATGAACGCAGTACAGCCAATCTCCTTCGCCAGTACTAGTAGAGTTCATTAGCGCCCCAACCCAACAAAATAATTCATTGCCGCACCGCCTTAAAGTAATTAGCTGGCGTCAGTGCTCTTCTCCAGTGTATTGTAGATGAGAAGCTTATCGCTAAGGTCAACATGGGTCATGAGCATCCCGCTACAAAATTATCACACTAGACCCAAGGCGTCGAGGGAATCTCCCTTGGAGTAGTCGGCCCGGAGGAGTTCTAGATACATGTCCCACTTGTTCCCAATCATGTTACCATGGGTGAAGCCGTGCACTAGGATGATCATCTTGGACCGGGATTCCGTGCACTAGGATGATCATCTTGGACCGGGATGCAAGCGATTTGACTTGAGCAACTCCAGCAAGAGAATGCGAAGAATGGCACAACCATGCATCCACATACCAAGTTTAATAAGAACCGACCCAAGGGGCTCAGCCTATAACCCAAGTGACTCTAGTTCTGATTCGGAGATGTTGGTCCTATCATCACTGTTAAGGGTAAACAAACACATACTTCTCTGTCAGTCTACAGTAGAGAAGAAGAGAGATGAGGTGAAATAGATCTGGATTTGAATTCCCATGTGCCTATAGTAAACGAGACATTATGTCGACCCACCATCATAATATCAATGCCAATACACATATCCTTGATATTCTCTTCTTCCTTGTCGGTTGCTATAAATGGTCATGACATGATAAGGCATGACGATGATGGGTTTCCATAGCCCTGGCAACTGAAGCACTACATTGACTTTGTTCATGGCATGGCTTTGGAGGAAGTAGGGGTCGTTGTGGCAATAGTAGATACGGGAGGGAAACTCAAATGTGGGAGGAGTTAAGAGTCTCTATTAATCAATGATAGAAATAATAAAGTACCTCTCTTTAAAAAGAAGGGTGAGAGGTTAAAAGCACGGATAAGAAATATGGGACAAAACTAAAAAACAAGAAAAATATTTAACATAAAGCACAATAACATAATTTAACACTTCCTTTAAGATGGAGCATAGATGTCTTTCTAACCCAACTTGTCCACCATGGTAGTAAATCCTGTCTCTAAAAGTAGCCTTGTGAAAGTATCTGCAAACTGGTCTTCAATCTTGATATAAGAATTAGAGATACGTTTAGACACTAGGAAGCACAGACACTTCCCCAGGGCAGTCATGGCCGTTCTGGACACGTGTCATACACGACTCAAAAGTGTCCACTTTTTTTTCTTCAAATCATGGACACGCCGTGGACATTTCTTGGACACGTGGATACAACATGCCAAAATCAGTTGCCTATATAAAAAAAATACAATTTATGTGTCTCCTCTCTCCATCCTTTTATTCCGGCACACTACATTTGTTCCTCCTACACCTCCTACTCCTAATTGTTATTAGATGGTAATCTATTTGTAGATGTGTATCCCGTGTCTATGTCCTATATCATTGAAAATCGTCGTGCCCCATGTTCATGTCTGTGTCCATGTCGTGTCCCGTATCCAATGTTCCTGGTATGGACATAGTGGACCCCCCACAAAGTGACAGTCTACCTCAATATGTTTAGTGTGCTCATGAAAGGTAATATTGCTTGCAATAAAGATACACACCTTATTGTCACAGTACATAGGAATAAGGCCCATAATCACAAATATCAAATTCTTTCAAAAGTCCCTGGACCCACACTAGTTCACAAGTAGTATGAGCCATGGCTCTATACTCAATTTCAACACTTGACTGTGCAATGAGTCCAATTACAGTCTCCTTCTTACTTTCATCACTGGACCCAGATTAGTTCACAAGTAGTATGAGTCATGGATATATACTCAACTTCAACACTTGACTGTGCAACGACAATCTGCTTCTTACTTCTCTAGGTAACCATATTTCCTCCAATAAAGGTGCAATATCTAGAGGTAGATTTTTGGTCAGTCCTGCTGACTATATAATCAGAATCAGAGTATCCAATTATTTTACAACCCTCATGCTTCTATACATAAGCCCTTTCCCAGGGGAGACTTTCAAGTATTTAAGAATATGACATACAACATCCCAGTGAAATTTTTCAGGTTTGTCCAGATACCTACTGCCAACTCCAAAAAAAGTGGTATCAACTTTAGTCATAGTCAAGTAAATTAGTTTACCAATGTGTCTTCGATATTGCTTGTTATCATGATAAGAAGGAGAAGAGTTGTCATCCCAGTTCGTGTTGGGGTCTAAAGGAGTACAAATTGGCTTAGATCCCAACATGCTGGTTTCTTGCAAGAGATCAAGAACATACTTGCGTTGAGATAGACAACGCCTAAAGAAGAACAGAAAACCTCAATCCCTAGAAAATAGTGAAGCTTGCCTAGATCATTGGTAATGAAGTGCTTCCTAAAATAAATCTTAGTGGCCCGATCTCATCATCGTTGCTGCCAGAGTATAATATCAACATACACTATCAGAATCACAAGCCTTGAAGTAGTCTTTTTTATGAAGACATGATCAAAATGAGAGCGTCTAAAATTGAATTGAACAAGAGTTTAACTTAGTTTAACAAATCACACTATCGAGCTTTGTTTGAAACCATAAATCGCCTTCCTAGGTTTGCAACCTTAGGATACTCCCCCTAAGCAACAAATCCAGGGGGTTGCTCCATATAGACCTCTTCCATAAAAGAAAACATTTTTCACATTCAGTTGAAGCAAAGTCCAATCATGATTAATCGCAACAATGACAAGCCCATAAACACAGTTAAGGTACCCAACATTAGAGAGATTTTCAAAATAATCGACTCCATAGGTTTGCATATAACCTTTAGCCACATGGCCTATCTTCAATCGTTGAACACTACCACCTGGTCGATATTTAATAGTAAAGATGCATCAACAGCCTACCTGAGAGTAGTGAGCGGGGAGATCAACTAAATCCCATGTATGTTCGTCAATTTGTGCATTCATCTCCGCTTCCATTGTCTGTCACCACACAAGATGTTATAGGGCTTGAGCCGTAGTTTTAGGAACAAAGACCTGTAGAAAGAGCATATGTAAAGTAGACAAGGCTCGTGCTATGGTTAGCAATTGAACAAAAGTTACTAATAGGATGCAATGTACATGAACACACTTCATCCTTGACTCTGATTCTGCCTCGACGAACCACTTTTAGCAGTAGTGTTATAGCATTATATCCTTCCTATGTTCCGGAGTACCCCCAAGAAAATACAGTTAATGGAGCATGGATCCAGTTTAGTAAAGCCTGGAAGAAGATTGTGAATAAAGTAGGTATTGCTAAATTTTCTGGGATGTAGGGGAAAGAGGGGTGCATCTAAATACAAGAAATTGAAGGACACATGGTTTTAGAACCTCTAGAAGACGAGAAGTGTTGCTTATTATTGGATGATTGAAAAAGAATACAAGGGGCTCTCTTTTATAAGACAAGAGAGTGTACAGGATTTAGAGATAACCCATATGGGATAAAGAGTAAAAGAGAAAAAGCAATAAGCAAAATACACTAAGTAAAGAAAAGCAGTAAAGTGTATATACTAATATTCTCCCTCAAGCTGGAGCGTAGATGTCAATCATGCCCAACTTGGATGTCATAGTAGCAAATCTCGTCTTTGGAAGAATCTTGGTGAAGATGTCAGCCACCTGATCAGAAGTATGTATGTAGGGAGTAGATATCTGGCCAGATAAGACAACTTTGCGAACAAAATGGCAGTCAACCTCAATGTGTTTAGTTCGCTCATGAAAAGTAGGATTACTGGAAATAAATGTTGCAACTTTGTTGTCACAATACATCGGAATAGGAGAGGAATCAGAAATACCAAAATCCTTTAGCAGGCTCTGAATCCAAAATAGCTCACAAGTAGTATGCGTCATGGCGCGATATTCAACTTCAGCACTTGAGCGAGCAACCACAGTCTGTTTCTTGCTTCGCCAAGTAACAAGGTTTCCTCCCACAAAGGTACAGTAGCCAGAGGTGGAGCGGCGGTCGATCTTGCTCCTCCCAGCATAGTCAGAGTCAGAATAACCAAGGAGTTTACAGTGACCATGTTTTTTATATAGCAGGCCTTTCCCAGGAGAGCTCTTCAGATATTTAAGAATGTGGCAAACAGCGTCCCAATGACATTGCCGGGGTTTATCCAGATATCTGCTAACAAGCCCGACAATAGAAGTAATATCAGCACGCGTAACAGTAAGATAAATAAGCTTACCAACCATGCGGCGATACTGATGATGGTCAGGATAGGCAGGAGAGTTCTCATCATCCCAGTTAGTATTTGGATCCAGAGGTGTGCTAGTAGGTTTAGCACCTAGAAGCCCAGTTTCAGAAAGCAGATCCAGAATATACTTCTGTTGAGACAAACATAGACCAGAAGCAGATCGAGAGACTTCAATCCTAAGAAAATAACGCAGAGTACCAAGGTCTTTGGTAACAAAATGTTTCTCCAGATAGCACTTGGTAGCCTGAATGCCCGCAGGATCACTCCCTGAGAGAATAATGTCATCAACATATACAATAAGAATAACAATGCCAACAGTATTATTCTTAACAAAGACATAATGATCCGACTGGGAGCGTCTAAATGAGAACTTCTGAAGTATAGTACTTAGTTTATCAAACCAAGCATGGGGACTCTGTTTCAAACCATAAATAGCTTTCCACAGTCGGCAGACTTTTGAGGACTCCCCCTGAAGCACAAATCCCGGGGGTTGTTCCATATAGACCTCCTCATGTAAGTCTCCATACAGAAAAGCATTCTTTACATCAAGTTGATACAAGGGCCAATCAAAATTAATAGCAACAAAAATAAGAATCCGTACAGAGTTCAGCCGAGCCACAGGAGAAGAAGTCTCAAAGTAATCGACCCCGTAAGTCTGTGTATAGCCTTTGGCAACAAGTCTCGCCTTCAGCCGTTCAACCGTGCCATCCGGTTGATATTTGACAGTAAACACCCAGCGACAGCCAACTGGAGAACAGTCTGTGGGAGGATCGACCAGCTGGCACGTGTTGCGTTCAGTAAGAGCTTGCGTTTCTTCTTCCATAGCTTGACGCCAAGCATGATTTTTAAGAGCCTGAGAAGCATTTTTAGGAATAGATATAGCAGAAGGAGTAGCAGTAAAATTTGTAAAATTAGTCCCCAAATTAGTGGTAGTACAGAAGTTGCCAATAGGATGTTTAGTGCAAGTTCTAGTTCCTTTCCTCAAGCTGATAGGAACATCAAGGTCAGAGAATATCTGCGGTGGTGGTTGATCTGACACGGAGGACGAAGACGTTGGAGGGGCCATAGAGGGAGTTGCTGTCTTCTGTCGTCGTTGGTATACCTTTAGAGGGGGCTTTTCAGTAGGAGAAGCAGTATCAGCAATATCATCAGTATCATTAATGATAGGTAAAGGTGTCTCCATTAATAAATCCGATGTAAGAGCCGACCCGACAGAAGAATAAAAAGGCATGTGCTCAAAGAAATCAACATCAACAAATACAAACCATTTCTTTGACACAAGATCATAGCAGCGGTACCCTTTCTAAGTGCGAGAGTACCCTAGGAAGACACACTTAGTTGCTCGGGGATCAAGTTTGGTGAGACCGGGACGAAGATTTTTGACAAAGCAGGTGCTCCCAAAGATACGAGGAGGCAGAGAAAAAAGAGGCGCATCTGGAAACAGAATCTGATAGGGGACTTGATTTCCAAGCACAGAAGAGGGCATACGGTTAATGAGGTAACAAGCAGTAGAGATAGCCTCAGGCCAAAAACACTGGGGGACATGGTAATGAAACAGTAAAGTGCGGGCCACGTCAAGTAGGTGACGATTTTTGCGTTCAGCAACTCCGTTTTGATGTGGTGTGTAGGCACAAGAAGTTTGGTGTATGGTACCCTGTTTTCGACAAGAAATACTGACCGAGGCTTGTACAAACTCGAGGGCATTATCAGTTCAAAAATTTTTAATGGGTTTGGCAAATTGAGTACGAATCTCAGCAAAATAAGCAGTGATACTGTCAAGTATGGTAGACCTGTCTTTTAGCAAAAAAATTCAGGTAGTTCTAGAAAAATCATCAATGAAACTCAGAAAATAGCGGAATCCAGAAGTACTCGGCACCGAACAGGGTCCCCAAACATCAACATGAATAATATCAAACGGCTGTTTTGAACTAATACATGATTGTTTTGAAAAAGATGCTCGCGTCTGTTTTCCCAGTTGGCAAGTCTCACAATGAAAAACAGAATCTAATACATCAGGTAATAAATGTTTCAGTTTTGCTGCAGAAGGATGTCCCAAACGATAGTGCCACTGGATGTCTGTCACAGAAGATGTTAGATATGCTGCGGTCTTCGGAACGTCCAAGTAGTATAGCCCATCTGGTCCCTCATGGCCCGAACCAATCGTCGTCCTCGTGCGCAGATTCTGAAAGAGAACACCATCCGGGTCAAAAGTAATAGAGCAACGAAGGCTCTTCACAGTTCTATTGACAAATAACAGATTGATAGGAAATTTAGCAACATAAAGAGTAGACCGCAGAGGTAGGCAACCAGTAGTACATATATCACCAATTCCGGTAACAAGGATCTTAGATCCATCAGCCAGTGTAACAGGAGGTATAATAGAAGTATTGTGCAGTTTAGAAAATAATGCAGGATTTCCAAAAATATGAGATGTCGTACCCGAATCAATCACCTACGAATTTTTACCAGATTGTGTTAGGAGTGTGGTTCTACCATCAAGTGAGGCTTCAGCAGAAGAGGCAAGACGAGCCTGGAGAAGTTTCTCGAACTCGGACCAGATCCAATCAGCAGAAGGCGGAGCAGAGGTAGTAGCAGTTTCAGGCTGATCCGTCGTGACTTGGTTTGCCCAGGCTGGCTTGCCATGCTTGATCCAACAGCAGTCTTCATTGTGGTTTGTCCGCTTGCAGAAGGTGCAGAAGCGAGGTTTAGTAGACTCAGCGCCAGAGCCACGTCCAGGTGCAGTAAAGCGTCCACGATCGCGACCACGGAAGGAGTCGCCAGTGCGAACAGCGAGGGCTGCTCCATCAAAAGTGTCAGGAAGATGCTGAGAGACAGATGGCAGTCGTTGAACCCTTTTCAAAACATCTCGCAGGGTGGGCAGAGGATCACTAGATAGGATCTGATCAACAACTCCAGCGAAAGAAGAGGGTAGACCAGCGAGGAACTGAACAAGCATAAGTTCGTTCCTTTGTCGTTGAACTTCAGTGATGTCGGCAGAGAGAGGATGGTACATCTGGAATTCATCCTAGAGAGCACAACAAGTGTTGTAGTAGTCCTCAATAGAATCAGTGGTAGAAAATTCGTGCTTGGCCAGTTGCTTAAAGATTTCAAAAACCTTCTTGGGATTTTGTTGATTAGAGTAGACGTGGGAAAGTTGATCCCACATCTCCTTTGAAGTTTGGAGACGAAGAAGAGACTGGCTAATCTTTGGCTCGACACTGTTGACCATCCATGTCATAACACCGTAGTGCTCCTTGGACCAGAGATCGTAGGCCTGCTTGGTCTTTTCATCAGCATCAGCAGTGGGGACCGCCGATCCCTTGGTAGATAGATGAGAGTAGCGCCCTTGTGCTTTAACATAGAGCTCAAAGGAAGCCACCCAGAGGTGATAGTTGGAGTTATCCAACTTCACAGTAGTAACACACAAAGTCCGTGGAAGGTCAGGAGTCGCCATCGGAAGATGTAGACAGAGGCAGAAGCACAGGCGCAGAGGGCAGCAGAAGTCAGCAGAAGTCCAGTGCATGGACTAGTATTAGAGAGCAAAAGATCCACACATGGATCTTAGAAAACCCACGTAGGGGCAACAGAAAGAGATAAAAAAACCTACGCCAACATGGAGGATCACTCACTCCACCATGAGGCGCAGGCAGTCAGAGAAGAAGAAGCCTTTTACGCCGTCAACGTGCCAGATTGGAAAAGACACCGAGGCTGTCCGGAGATTTCGGAAAGTGAAGCGGGGCTAGATGGAGGGATCTACGGCGAATTAAGCCACTAAGATGGAGGAGGAAAGAGGATTGGAGGTTGGCGGGGGGGGGTGGGGGTGGGGAGGTGGGGATAGGCGGCTGGATGGTGGTGGTGGTGGCTGGTAGCAGCGGCAGGAGGGGGAATAGGAGGCGGCGGCGACTATTGGGTGGTGGCAGGGGTAGGGGAGGGGTGGCGGCGGGTTGGAGAAGGAAAAGGAGGGTCGGCGGCAGCGGGAAGGAGAGAGGGAGGGGTGGGTGTGGCGGTGGCTAGGGTTGGAAGAAGAGAAGGGAATTAGGGAGGGTCGGCCCGCTCTGATACCATCTAGAAGACGAGAAGTGTTGCTTATTATTGGATGATTGAAAAAGAATACAAGGGGCTCTCTTTAATAAGACAAGAGAGTGTACAAGATTTAGAGATAACCCATATGGGATAAAGAGTAAAAGAGAAAAAGCAATAAGCAAAATACACTAAGTATAGAAAAACAGTAAAGTGTATATACTAATAGAACCCAAAGAGGGCATCCGATTTATTAGAAAGTAGACGAAAAAACTACTTCAGGCCAAGAAATCTCAAGGACATGATAATGTTGCATAATTGTCCTAGCTACTTCGAGAAGGTGGCAAATTTCCTTTCAACAACTCCATTTTGTTGAGGTGTGTATGAACAAGAAGTTTGGTGGAGGCACCCATACTTGTACAAAAATTACGAACATAATGTTGCATAAGCTCAAGTCCATTTATCCGTATGAAACATTTTAATGGGCCTTGAGAATTGTGTTTTAATTTCAGTAAAGAAGGATTTTACGGTGTCCATAATATGCGCATGATCTCTCAACAAAAACAACCAAGTAGCTCGACAGTAGTCACTATGAAAGTTATAAAATATCAAAAGCCAGATAAACTCGTCACAGAGTAAGGATCCCAGATTATAACATACACCACATCAAACAATGAAGTAGAAAAAATGGTCATTTTACTAGGAAAATGCTATGAGTTTGTTTACCTATTTAGCTACCTTACATTGAAAAACAGAATGAGAAACCGAAGTAAATGTTTCAATTTGTAGCGGAGAGATGTCCAAGATGGGAATGCCATTGTAATCCTGACACAATAGAAGAGAGAAGAGCAATATGAGTAGGACATGGTGTATCTAAGTAGTATAATTTGTAAAAGACAATGAGATTTGGAGAGCTTAGGGTTGCACAATGTGTGCACCCTTCTATTTATAGTAATGTAACAATTACAGAAAGGTCTAGATATAATGGAAAATAACATAACAGAAATAAGACAACACATATATTAACACTCTCCCTCAAGTTGGGGCATAGATGTCAATCATGCCCAACTTGTCCATCAGAGCGCAGAAATGCTTCTTAGGCAGCAACTTGGTGAAGATATCAACAACTTGGTCTTCAGATCGAGTAAAAGGTGTGCAGATCTTGCCAGTCAGAATAGATTCCCGAATAAAATGACAGTCGATCTCAATATGCTTGGTGCGCTCATGACAGACAGGATTGTTAGCAATAAAGATAGCAGCTTTATTATCACAGTGCATGGGTATAGCAGAAGAAGACTCAACACCGAAGTCTTTTAGAAGAGAGCGTACCCAAAGAAGCTCACAAGCAGTATGGGCCATAGCCCTATATTCAACTTCAGTACTAGATCTGGCAACCACATTTTATTTCTTGGATCTCCATGTGACTAGATTGCCTCCAACATAGGTACAATATCCAGAGGTGGATTTCCTGTCAATCCGACTCCCTGCATAATCAGAATCAGAATACCCTTCCAGAGAACAGTGCCCATTTTTCCTGTAATGAAGTCCCTTGTCGGGAGACTGTTTCAGATATCGCAGAATATGACATAGTGCATCCCAGTGGCACTGTCTGGGTTTATCTAGGTACCTGCTAAGAAGACCCACAGAAGTAGATATGTCAGCTCTAGTCACAATCAAATATATCATTTTACCAATCAATCTCCTGTACTTTTTATTATCAGCAAAAAATGGAGAATCATCATCCCAATTGACATTGGGATCTAGAGGATTGTCAGCAGGTCTAGCTCCAAGCATACCGGTCTCTTGTAAAAGATCTAGAACATATTTCCTCTGAGACAACACTAGTGCATTAGAGGTTTTGGATACCTCTATGCCCAGAAAGTAACACAGTTTACCCAAGTCTTTAGTAGCGAAGTGTTTGCAGAGATGGGCTTTAGTAGCCTGAATGGCAATAGAGTCACTGCCAGAAAGAACAATATCATCCACATAGACAATAAGAATCACAATGCCAGTAGTAGTCTTCTTAGTAAAGACAGAATGATCCACTTGAGATCTCAGAAAGCCAAACTAAATCAGACGTTTGCTCAATTTATCAAACCAGACACGAGGACTCTATTTGAGCCCATAAATAGACTTCTTCAACCTGCAGACTTTGTGTGACTCCCCCTGAGAAACAAACCCAGGGGGTTGCTCCATATAAACTTCCTCGTGCAGATCACCATACAAGAAGGCATTTTTGACATCTAATTGCAGCAGAGGTCAGTCTAGATTAATAGCAACATAAAGGAGAATTCTGACTGAATTAAGGCGGGCAACATGTGAAAATGTTTCAAAGTAATCAATACCATAAGTCTGTGTATACCCTTTTGCAACCAAGCGTGCCTTCAGCTGTTCTATAGTACCATCAGGTTGATATTTAACAACATATACCCATCTGCAACCTACAGGCTTACATTGAGGAGGAGGATCCACCAACTCCCAGGTGTGTCTGTCAGTAAAAGCACGCATCTCTTCTTGCATAACAGAAGTCCAGGCTGTACTTTGCAAGGCATCATGAGTATTTTTCGAAATATTGACAGCAGATAAAGCAGAGACAAAATTGCTAGCATGAATACTCAGATGTGCAGTAGATACATGGTTAGCAATGTTATGAGAAGTGCAGGAACGAGTTCCCTTTCTAAGAGCAATAGGTAAATCCAGGTTAGAAATTACCTCAGGTGTGGCAGGACCTTCTGGAGGAGGAGATTGGTGTTGAGTAGGGGGGTCTTGTTCAGGTGGTGTTCTGTTCCTGCGCTGATAAACACAAAGAAGTGGTGTCGTACTCTTAGATGGTACTTGATCAGAATTTTCAGACACACATTCAGTAGTAATAGGCAGAGGAGAAGCAATAATATTAGGCTGCAGATTATCTCCTCTAGTGGAGTAGTATGGGGTATCCTCAAAGAAGACAACATCACTACTGATGAACCATTTCTTTGCAGTAGGACTATAGCATCTATATCCTTTTTGTGTACGAGAATACCCTAAGAAAATATATTTCTCAGCACGAGGAGATAATTTATCATGAGTAGAACCAAGCAATCTCACAAAACACGTACAGCCAAAAATTTGAGGAGGTACAGTAAATAAAGGTGAATGAGGTTGCAGAATTTGGATAGGTACTTTATTTCCAATCACAGAGGAAGGCATCCGATTAATCAAGAAATAAGCAGTCAATATTGCTTCAGGCCAGAACGATCTGGGTACATGATAGTGCAGCATAATGGTTCTAGCAACTTCTAACAAATGTCTATTTTTCCTCTCAGCTACTCCATTTTGCTGTGGTGCATATGCACATGAAGTTTGATGTAAAGTACCAACAGACCGACAAAATAGTGCAACATCTTTTTGGACAAACTCAAGTGCATTATCAGTACGAAAAACTTTAACAGGCATAGCATATTGTCTTTTCACCTCAGCAAAAAAGAATTTAATAGTAGACAACACTTTAGACCTACTTTTCAACAGAAACAACCAAGTGGTCCGAGAAAAATCATCAATAAACAGTAAAAAATATTTGTAGCCAAACAAATTAGGCACATTACATGGACCCCATACATTAGCATGAATAAGATCAAAAATGTTTTTGCTACTAATCTAAGGACGTTTAGGGTAAACAACCCTAGTCTGTTTCCCTAACTGACATGAGTCACACTGAAACTTATGAGTGCCAACACTAGAAATAACATGTCTCAGTTTTTCAGAAGAAGGATGTCCAAGTCGGTAGTGCCATTGTAGTGCTGAGACTGATGCAGATAACGCAGATAAAGTAGAAGCCAACGCAACCTTGTCCACTTTTGGCAGATCATCCAGATAAAAAAGGCCATCAGATCCTTCATGCCCCCCACCAATCTTCATCCTCGTGCGAAGGTCCTAAGTCCTAAAAAACACACGAACCAGGTATAAAGGTCAAACTACATTGCAGGCTGCGTAAGATTTTGCTAACAGATAATAAATTCAGCGGAAAACGAGGCACATATAAAGCAGACTTCAGAAGAAACTCAGACACAATGTCTCCAACCCCAGAAACCGCAGACTTAGAGCCATCAACAAGCATAACAGAAGAAGCAGTAGCTGGTTTAGATAAATTTCTAAATAAAGCTCGATTTCCAGAAATGTGAGACGATGCGCCCGAATCGATAACCCATTTTGTATTACCAACACTAGAAGATGGAGTACTGAGGAAGGCAGTATCACAACCCGAGTAGGTCGCAGCATGGGCTCCACTTGTCGTGGTAGTAGATGACGAGCCAGTACGCTCCAGTAACAGGCGCTCGACCACGGTACGAATGAAGTCAGCAGTAGAAGTATCTGGGGCATCATGCTGGGTAGACGTCTCAGAAGATGTAGTAGCATCAGTGGCCGCATTGACCCAAGCTGGTTTGTCGTATTTTTCCCAGCACTTGTCTTCAACATGATTAGACCGGCCACAGAAGTTGCAGAAGCGTTGGCCAGTCTGAGGACAAGTAGCAGTAGTAGTAGTAGGCCCAAAGGATGCTCCACGACTTGAAGAATTCCTCCCCCGACCAGCACCAAGAGGAGGACGAGCATCATGTGAGCGACCGCTTCCACGGCCACGGCTACGACTAGACATCGCAACAAAAGCAGTCGAATCCCCTATATCAGTAGGAGTCTCCGAAGACGATGCAGGCAGGCGCTGTAGTCTCTGAAAGGCAGTCTGTAGAGTAGGCAGCGGATCGCTGGCTAGAATCTGATCTACCACCCCTGCATAGGAGTCAGGTAGGCCACAAAGGAACTGGACTACTTGCAACTCCTGTCGCTGTCGTTGCATAGTAGCCAAATCAGTAGACAAGGGATGGTAGGCTTCTAATTCCCCCACAGTCCTTTGAAAGCAGAAAAGTAATCCGTCAGATCGGATCCAGAGAAACGCAGGCGACTAAGCTGCTTGTTGATATCAAACACTTTCTTGGGATTCTGACTGTGTGAATAAGTGCTGGCAAGCTGATCCCACATCTGCTTCGCCGTTTGCAGGTATAATAGGGTGACGTTAATCTTGGTCTCGCTGCTATTCAGAATCCATGTCATGACGGTGGAGTCGTCTTTCACCCAATCATCATAGGCTTTCACATCCTTCGAATCAGCTGTTGCAGAAGGCACAGGTGGCGGATCTCGCGTCAGGTGCGACATTTTCCCTTGTGATTTAACATATATCTGCATAGAGCACACCCAGTGCTGGTAGTTGCGCCCATCCAGCTTCATAGTTGTCACCTGGCGTCGCAGATCCTCATGAGTAGACGCCATCAGGAAGAAATAGATGCAGACGTAGAGGTACAGGTAGGTAGCAGCAGGCAGGTACAGGCAGAAGAAGGCTGCCTACGTCTCCAGGTAGGCAGCAGCAGGCACAGATCTACCGATCAAGAGGACCGCTTCACATAACGGCTACGCCGGAGCGCAGCAAGGGACCCGGTGACTCAACCAGTCACACAGGCAGGCACACAAAAAACAGATCCGGAGATGGCCTCAGACAGAAATCAAACCTGTTGGCAAACGAATTCCAGAACCAGGCGGGAGAGAGGACCTCGACGGCTACGTGCCCCGGCGCAGCAGCGCGGCTGCCCGACCGACCCGACGGCTAGCTGCCGCGGCGCTGCACTGCCGGCGGCCGGAGAGGGGCGGGGCGGGGGGGGGGGGGCGGCGCCGGAGAGAGAAGGAGAGAGAGGGAAGGGAGGGAGGGCACGAACGGCGGCTGGATCTAGGCCTGCTCTGGTACCATGTAAAAGACAATGAGATTTGGAGAGCTTAGGGTTGCACAATGTGTGCACCCTTCTATTTATAGTAATGTAACAATTACAGAAAGGTCCAGATATAATGGAAAATAACATAATAGAAATAAGACAACACATATATTAACATAATCCATTTAGAGCCTTGTGGCCCGAACCAATCCTCATCTTCATGCAGAGATCCTAAAAAATACAACCATCAGGGTCAAAGGTAATCGAGCACTGAAGATGTTTCACAATTTTGCTAACATATAGTAAATTGAGGGGAAATTTAGGGACATAAAGAGCAGATTTGAGCAGTAGATGGGTAGATGCTCGAATATTCCCAATGCCATGCTTTGAAGATCGAGGACTGTCAGAAACCAGGATAAGAGGAATGAAAGTAGTTTTAGTAAGATCATAAAATAAAGACAAATTCCTAGAGATGTGGGATGAGGCATCAGAATCTATCATCCATCTATCTTTACCATATGCAGCAGGTGAAGCAAGAAAGACATAATTTCCATTTGGACGAGCCATGACAACCTGGGTAGGGAGACGTTGCTAAAACATCTTCTCGAACTCAGATCAGAGCCGGTCAAAGGAAGGAGTGGTGGAGCCAAATGGGAAACTATGTCAGAATAAGCACCCTCAACAAAGACTTGATTAGCCCATGTAGGTTCACCATGCTTGGCCCAACATTGTTTCTTAGTATGATTGTTGCGCCCACAAAAATTGCACTCTCTCTATCCTACAATAGTCTATTCGTGTCCAGGTTTAGGGTCCCCAGAAGAGCGACCATGGCAACGACCACGATCTCGATCTCCCGAGCGAGCAACAAGGGCAGAGGTGTCAGAAGACACTGAAGGCAGTGCAGTGACAAAAGGATTACACTTAGGGCTTCTTTGGTAGGGAGTAGTTGCAGTTTGTTACAAACGAATGTGCTTTTTTCAGTTTTGAATTTTGATTGCTTGGATGTTTTTTAGCATAGTTGGTTGAATCGAATTTACATCCAACTTCATAGTTTCTTGAAAAAACGCTAAATTGGTACCGCACCAAAACCGGAGGTGGTCAAGTGCAACTTCATTTTTCGGGCTACATTACAGCTATGACGCGGGATGTTCGTACGATTACATGGAAAAAGGTTGCAGGTTATGCCTCGTTCTCGGTCCTTCACCAAACGGTTGCATGCTAAACTGTTGAATCTGAACTGCATGTACCAAATGTAATTTATGTACCGCAAAATATGTGATTATATTTGTTTTGTTTTCAAAATCATCCAATTACACCTCACGACACCGTACCAAATTGGCCTTTAACCTGTTTGAGAACATCACAAAGAGTTGGATGAGGATCATGAGAGAGAATTTGATCAACAACATTGAAAAAAGATGGCGGTAAACCAGCAAGGAGTTGAACAAACTGCAAAGCATTGTGTTAACACTAGATTTCGATAATATCACCAATGAAGGGGATGATAGATTTCAAATTCGTCCCAAAGATCACAACATTGATTATAGGAGTCTTTGACAGAGCACTCTGTAAAAAATTCCATCTTGTCCAAGTTCTTGAAGATTTGAAAGACCTGCATATTTTGTTTCTTGGGGTAGACATGTGAGAATTGATTCTAGATAGCTTTAGTAGTTTTGAGGTGAGAAGGGTGATTAATCTTTGGCTCAACACTATTGAACATCCAAGTCATAACACAAGAATCATCCTTGAACCAAAGATCATAGGTCTTCTTGGCTTAGTCATCCATAGTAGCATCTGAGGCACCTAAAGCTGCAATAACGGAGTATATCCCTTGCGCCTTCACGTATAGCTCAAACAAGGCGGACCGGGTGTGGTACGTAGACTTCGAGTTTGATTGTGTAACACATGGTACAAAAGGCGTCATGAGCAGTCATGACAGATAGACAGGGGCCGAGATAACATGTGCATGGCTATATATGCTTAGCAACAACAACTAGAGGCAGGAAGAAGTTCACAATAGGAGCATAGAAGGAACCAATACATGGCCAACAATAAAATAGAACCTATGTCATGATGTCAGGCTATAAAGACATGTGACGTAGGTATGAGGGAGATATGCCCTTGAGAAAGGAAGGAGAACCGCTGGAAAAGTTTGGGATTTCAAAAGGAGACAACATCATAGAGAAGGACAAAGGATGGTGATAAACACCTGAGATGGCTAGTTGGAATAAAGGGAGATTGGCAGGTAACTGGGAGTTGGACTACATGAAGAAGAAAGTGGTGGTGGGGGCTATGGGCGGAGGGCGGGGTTGTTGCTTTTGTGGGTAAAGAGGGAGTAGCGACTGGGATCTGGGGTGGAGAAGGTGGTGGCGGTTGTTGCAATCGGTAAAGCAGGTGTTGGTAGAAAGTAGAAGGAAAGAAAGGGGTGGCGGGGGGGGGGGAGGCTAACGGCGGTAGAAGGGAAGAAGGGGGCGGCGGGGTGGCCTTTTTAGGACAACTAGATCTCACCCTATGATCGTATCTCATGTTCATCTAGTTGCATCCATTGCATGATTTCTCTTGATCTTAATTGCTTACTAGATCTTTTCATGCTTTATCTAGTCAAATTACTCACATTGATCTAAATTGTGCATTGAACAATACTAGATACTTTTCTTGCATGATTTGGTCATATGCTTGTCTTGTTAGTTCAAGCATCATTGCTTATAATTTCTCACATCTATTTAATTGTTCTTTCTTAAGAAATATCATGTGAACGTTGATTGTCTTAAGATTGCGACCTTGCTCGTGATTCCACATCTCTCTTTGATGCATCTTAGTTGTATCATATGAAAATTGATAAATTTAAGATCAAATTAATCACCTACATCTTTATCTCTCTTCATATTTTGAGTTCTCTTGCCGTCTCATTAAAGCCTACAAAATGCATCTTATCTGTGTTGCCCGATGGATCTCTACCGTGGGAGGTCTTGAGGCGTTCAGGATCCTTAATCTACTGGAGTCCTTAGGGCTGATGATGGAAAGTTCACAGTCTTCTTAATGCCCCAAGAACGCACAAACCTAATAATGTTTTGTTTAATTACTTATTTTGTTTTCTTAATTCGAAACTATAATCCAAACCAAACCACTTTACAAACTCAAGTTTATAGTACTGAATTTTCAGGTGATGTGGGGTGCCTAACACCTTCCTCTACCCTAATATGATTGCCTTACATGGTCTCACAACCAAAATTTCCTCACTTGATCCACCTTTGGTGGACTCATGTTTTGATCTCTTTATGTTTTTTGTTGATTAAAATGCTCATCAATAGTTTTCCTTTTAACGAATCTGAATTCCTTATCTTTTTATTTTCTTTTACTTTATCAGTGACCACACAGAAGATGCATGGTTTTTCTAACGTGTAAAACACTAAACATTAAGATGCCGCAAGAGAATGCACGCTTACGTACTTGAAACTTATTTTCCACCTGGGGTACTTATGTGGATCCCTATGCCTATCGATGGGTATTTGTGTTCTTTTCGAGGGTCATGGTATTCAAATTAAATGTTTTTGTCCACAGATGGCTTTTAAATACTGCTAATGTGATGTTAATATCCTTAAATGTTCATTTATTATTTGCCTTCATGTATGCTTGGAATACAATTTCTTTGTTGATGACATTATTGCATTCATTAGAGATTTAATTGCTACATAAAAGTTCATAATAGTTATACTAGAGCCACTTTGCATATCATAGAATTGATAGAAACCCATATTTGATAATAAATATATGTATACATAGCCTTATAAAGGTGAAAATATTCTAAAATATAGGAGTCTATGGAAATACAATGTCATCCCTACAAAAACTTTAGTTGCAATATAAATGTGAGAACAATCCCACATCGTTGAGTTAGGTGATGATGCTTGGGCTTATATGGTGTGTGGTCCCTTCACTCATTGCCATTTGGGTTTGAGTTGTGTGAATAGAAAATGAGGGTGTTGCAATGTGCAACTTGTGAGAGGAGCAATGTGCTACCTCTCCTTTTATAATAACACAGCTGGGAGAAGTACATAAGAGTCCAACAGTAAATAAAAAAAACATAATGAAATACTAGGAATATAAAACAACTATATTAACACTCCCCCCTCAAGCTGGAGTGTACACATCATGTATGCCCAGCTTGTGACTCAGACTCTAAAACATTAATGGACCCAGTGGCTTTGTAAGAACATCAACAAGTTGGTCTTCAGATATGACATGAGAAGTCACCACTTTCTCATTCTTGACATGATCTCTGATATAATGGCAATCAACTTCTATATGTTTAGTGAGTTCATGGAAAATTGGGTTTTTTTGCAATGTAGATAGCAACTTGATTATCACATCTGATCTCTATAGGAGATATCACGGGGATTTACAATTCAGAAAGCACAGATTGGACCCACTGTAACTCACAACAAGCATGAGCCATTGCTTTGTACTCAGCTGCTAGAACGAGCCACAACATTTTGCTTCTTGCTTTTCCAGGTAATAAGATGATTTCTTAGAAAAGTGCAATACCATATGTAGACCTTCTGTCATTCAGATTACCAGCCTAGTTTGCATATGCATAGTCAGTAAGAACCAGAGTAGATGGAGGAGTTTTAGGTCTATAGTATGTGATCCCTTTTCTAGGATCTCATTTCAGATATCTCAGAATGCGGCAGATTGTTGTCCAATGAGAGTACTTAGGTGAGCTCATATGTTTATCACCACTCCTACAACAAAGGAAATGTCAGGACGAGTCACTATCAAATATATCAGCTTCCCCACAATCTTCCTATAATACCTTCGATCTGAATAATCAATATCACCAACATTTTCCTTCACATGATAGTCCATAGGATTAGATACAGTCTTGGATGCACTCATTCTTGTCTCCAGAAGTAGATCCGGTACATATTTCCTTTGAGATAAATTAGTACCTGTATGAGAGCGAAGTACTACAATGCCCAGAAAATATCTTAATTTTCCCAAGTCCTTCATATGAAAGTGCTTCTGCAATCCGTCCTTCACATTGGATATGCCTACTGAATCACTAACAGTGATAACAATATCATCAACATATACTGCAATAATAATAGATCTAGCAGAAGAACTAGAATAGAATAAGGAATGATTAGTCACAGAACGTGAGAAGCCAATTTGTAAAATAATAGCACTGAACTTGTCAAACCAAGCTTGAGGAGACTACTTCAAGCCATAAGTGGGTTTCTTCAATCTACACACCTTGTGACACTCCCCCTGAGCAACAAATCCATGATGTTGCTACATGTATACTTCTTCATGTAGATCCCCATGTAGGAAGCCATTCTTGACATCGAGCTGAAATAGTGGCTAGTCAAAGGTGGTAGCTAGAGAGATAAGGATCCTTACAGAATTATGACGAGCCACATGTGAGAAGGTTTCAAAGAAATCAACACCGTATATATGAGTATATCCTTTCTCTACCAATCTAGCTTTCAATCTCTCTATTGAACCATCTGGATTATGTTTGACAGTGAATACCCATCTGCAGTCGACAACATTTTTATCTGTAGGCAAATCGGTAAGCTCCCATGTTTCATTCTGAATAAGTGCAGACATTTCAGAATTCATAGCTTGTAACCAACCAACATCCTTCATAGCATTAACATGGCTCTTTGGAAGTATTATAGAATCAATCCCAAGAGCAAAAGAGCGAGCCTGCTTAGATAAATTGGATAAACAACAAACACCCGCAATAGGATGTCGAATAATACAAGTGTGAATACCTTTGCGTATAACTATGTGAACATTGAGATCAGATGGATCTTCTCTTGAGCAAAGGAAGATGGGAGAGGCTCATGGATTGGAGTTGCTACCTCATCATGGTCTGGTCTGCTTCGTCTGTGATACAAGTGTGAGTATTGCTTAATTAAAGGAACATCTCCAGATGGCTCTTCGTCAGAAATGACAGGTGGCACTCTCTCACTATATTGTGGTGGAAACACTCCCTCATTGATTGGTAATGGTGGCACTTCCTCACTTTCACACAATTGCTCCCCCTTATTGGGAACACTAGAGAAATATGGAGTGGACTCATGAAAGTGACATCCCTAGACACAAACATGCGACAAAGACTAGGACAGTAACACTTTAACCCTTATTGGTAATGGAACACCCAAGAAAGAGAGTCTTAATAGATCTGGGAGACAATTTGTTAACTTTATCCCTTATCAGTGGTGACTGGAGGATCAGAATCAATGTGCTTTGCCTTATCTTTGGACTCTAGCACGGTATGGACAACATTCATCCACAACAGAAATTTTTTCCCATTCAACTTGATAGAGTGAATTGGTGACACCTCGTTGTGGACAACAAAAGCTTTATTTTCCTCCATAGTCTAGATGAAAAAGGAGACAGTGACGGAGAGATACACGTCCTGTTGACGAAGATGTTACAGAGAGACATGTCATGATAAGAAAAGGGAGTGACAGAGAGATACACATCACAATGAGAAAAGGAGTGACAGAGAGATACACGTCACTCTATGAAAGACGAGATGATACGTTTCCGATGCATCAACAACCTCCAAGCAAATATATCCTAATCATACATGGAGGAGATGTGATTAAGAAATCTCTACGTAGATACGGACTGCTTGATGTGGAATTTTAGAATTCCCTTGGAGAGATCCAAAGAGGCCTGCGCCTCCTGGCCAAAGATCCGGCCTTGATTGGCCCCTAACCCGGCGGCAACCAGCCCGACGGAGGCCTGCCTGGTGGCTGCTGGCCGACTGCGTTGGGCCTACCCGACGACGGCGATCTGCCTGTCGGCGGCCCTGTTGGTTAGGATTATGGCCGACTACGCTTCCCTTGGATCTGACTACTCTGATACCATGTAAATAGAAAATTAGGGTGTTGCAATGTGCTACTTGTGAGAGGAGCAATGTGCTACCTCTCCTTTTATAATAACACAACTGAGAGAATTACATAAGAGTCCAATAGTAAAGAAAAATAACATAATGAAATACTAGAAATATAAAACAACTATATTAACAAGTTGAATAATTACACTCGCACAATAAATAATTGTGGTACTTATATGATAGCCTTTATCCTTTTTTAGGGATCTCTAAATACTCATATTAACTATAAAATATATTTTGGTTATGTTTTATACACATCTCAATGAATGGTTTTTGAGATTGACATAAAAGTTGTATACATTTTATGTATATAATCATAAATGCTATTATGTATTTATGTATCTTTCCATAACATATTAGTATATATAAGGGGGATACTCAAATCAATAAGATAGGCTGATATAGAAAGGAAAATAAAAAAAGCACCCAGGCACACCAAGGCGTCAAGACACCAAGCCTTGGCACCTTAACAAGTATGGTTGGGCACCACAACAATCTTAAATCTTCATATTGTTTCCTAATTTGTTCTTGATGTAGTATGTGTTGTAAGCTGCAACGAATCTTGTTATTTTAGTACACACTTTTTTTGTTTTATTGACTAAACAAACATGAAAGAGTAGTTTCTGGGTCTCATCATCATCATCATCATCATCATCATCATCATCATCATCATCTAAGCCTCATTCCCAACCATGTTAAAGTTAGCTACATGGATCCTTCTCCATTCAACTTTATTTTCGTTCATATTCTCATTAAAACAAAGATATTAAAACTGTCCCTATAAGCTCTCACCAAGTTAGTTTTGGCTTGCCTCTTTTTCAACTTTGCTCGCTCTATAGTATTATTTTAGATTTGTGCATTTTCTATAGATATGCACATGTCTATATCATCTGAAGTGACCGTCATGTAGTTCTTTCCCCCACGACTTTATGCCTTGTATAGTTATTTATCAAGCAATTGTTTCCTGTCTTCCTACACATGCATCATAATGTTTTTTTTCTTCTGCCACATCTATCTTGTTGACATCTTGTTTCTTCATTGTCCAACATTCAATCAACACCACATGGCTAGTCATATAACTGTTGTGTAACACTTAGCTTTCAATCTGATAGACTTTGTCTGGTGACAAACTAATGGAATTGCACTCCTCATTTCATATGTCCTGCCGTGATCTTTTGGCATACATCATGTTGCACATTACCATCTGTATATTAAACGAAACCAAAGTAAAACTTATTATATATTTGTACATCCGTTCCATCCAACTTGGTACCATTCACAATGGTAGACTGGCTAAAGTTGCAATGCAAATGCTCGCTTTTTCTTTAGTTAATCTTAAATTCATTACTTGAATGCAATCTTTCTGTTAGATTAATTAGTTATGTAAATGGGCCTAATTGTCTTGGCCCATTAGGGTTATGATATGCTTCCTTGTACTTGCCTCCTCTCCTATATATAGGAGGGGAGTTTGCCATCTCTCAATAACAGATATCCTTCTAACCTCCTATCTTCCTTTCCACATGGTATCAGAGCATCATCCTGACCTCCATCGCCGTCTCATCTCAAAATGGCTGCCCGCCAAGCATCGTCCTAACTTCTATAATCGTTTCCTCCATCATCTTCACACTGCTTTTATGCCAGCCATCTTCTTCTTGTGTTAGTAAAGATCTCACCCAGGCTTCACGACTCCCTGCAACCGAGAGTACTCATGCGGCATCTCAATAGCCGTGCTCACTTTATCACTCAGGTCCTTTTAACTTTTTGGTTTCCAAGGACGACATCACCACTCGACACCTGTCGTTTTCGTCTGATAAACAAAAAAATATTATTTCCCTTGCCTTATCCATTGACAACTCCAGATCATGTTATCCTCCGGTCAAATCTGAAATCACGGCGCCGCCAGGCATTGTTCTGTGATTCCCATGAAAATATGGTAGTGACCGTTCTCCCTGTGATTGTTAATTCGAACAAGCATCCGGCTTTATTTGTTACTGTTTTGTTCCCTGATGTTGCCATAGATTGCAACGACCAAATCCTCTTCTTGACTGCCTTTAGATGGAAAAGATCAGACGTGAATCTTCCTGTTAATCATCCACACCCCAAACAGCAGCCAAGAGGGGTGCACAAATCCAACGACGAGCAACACGATCAGGATCTGATTCAATCTGCCTTCTACACGCAAGTCAGTATGTAATAATTGGTACACCCTCATCATCAGCTACCACTTTGCCGATTGGAAAAGGAAATTACTTCCTTTTGATCTTTGTTTCCAATTAAATGTCATCCCTTTGCTTTTGCTTTGTAATTTCGATCCTTGTCTTCAAAGAACATTCTGTTGGGTTGTTGCTATTTCCTCAACCAAAATCCAAGGAGTCGAAACCTGCTATGTGGCCGCACCAGTAGAGGGCTTTTCATCTGTGCCATCCTTTCCGACGGCACACCGTGCTACCCAGTCACAAGTCTGGCAAAGGACATTCATGCATTTCAAGGCTTACTCTATGCACATCATCCATTGTATTGACAAACGGTGACAAGTTAGCAGGATTTATTTCTCCTCACTGAAACAGCCTTATACCTCCCTCAATTTTTTGTAAACCCCCACATATATTATTAGTTATGTTTGCGGCATGTCAGACAAAAAAAGAAGATCCCGTGTTAGTTTAGAAAGTAAAAAAAAGAAGGGGCAATGCATTATTTTTTCTTCCTACCGTGCTTATTCCGGTAGTGCTATGTTTTCCTACCGAGATCCATTCCGGTAGTGTCACTCATCTTTCTACCAAGTTTCATGTAGGTTGTACTGCTTTACTTTTCCTACCAAGTCCCATTCCGGTAGTGCTACTCCTCTTTCTACCGAGTTTCTATTCCGGTAGTTTATTTGATTTTGTTATACCGTGCTTATTCCAGTAGCGATTTGTTCTTCCTACGGTGTCTTTATACCGGTAGTGCATTATTTCCATGCCGCCATTCCTCTACTAATTTATATGACTCCCCACTCCAACCACTCTCATGATCTTTTTCGTGGTTGGAGTGAGGGGGAGAATGGAGGAAGAGGAGAAAAAGAGAGAAGAGGAGATAAGATGAAGAGAATAAGTCATATCATCCGACCATGTTTCCTAGTTTCTGCATATTCATCCATATTGTTGATACCTACTATAGCGCATATTCCTATAGTGGTCCATGTCAAACACGTGCCCACCTGCTATGACGCAATATTCCTATAGTAATGCTATTATCCTGACTATCGTGGTGTTGGTGCTAGTTGTGGGGAAACACTTTGACAACAATGGTGAATCAAATTACTTCTATATATGTCCTCCACCATCTACATTGCTCCAGTTGCTCGTCAAAGATTCAAAAATTTATTTTTGTTTGCTTCAACGAGTCTGCAGATCTTAAATAAAATGATTTGTGATTACTTCGACAAGTCTGGCGATTTTCAAATTTAGAGGGAGTGTGTACTGCTATTAATGCTTCTGCATTGATTTTATCATCATCGGGGGGAGAAGACTTATTTTGTTCTACGTGCTATCTTCTTCAAGAGGAGTGTTAGATTACTTCAATTTTGCATTGCAAGATTTAGGGGGAGATCATTTCTTGTAAGGAGAGATTAATTTTCTATTTTATCTTTTTTTATGTATTGCCAAGCTGGACATGTATTTCGCCCATGCTCCAGTTTGAGAGGGAGTGTTAGATTAATTAGTTTGTTATGTAGATCAAGGAACGAGGTGACCGATACCGACGCCGTTTCGACAGCTTGGAAATAGGTATTTACCGGTATACCGACGGAAATACCGACAGATGCAATCCTGGCCGTATCGACGCCAAAATGAACGAATTAATTCATGAAATTTTACAGGTGTAATCTCCACACCTAAATGCATCGTTTTATGCAATAAAATTCTATATTGGATGTGGGGTAGGGGGGGTCCATCATGTGGGAGGTAAGGAACCGTCCTGTTTCGTTGGGATTTCGATGAAGGATTTCGATGACAAAACATAGGAATTGAGATATGAAATTTTACAGGTGTAATCTCCACACCTAAATGCATCGTTTTATACAATAAAATTCTATATTGGATGTGGGGTAGGGGGGGGGTTCATCATGTGGGAGGTAAGGAACCTGTCCTGTTTCGTTGGGATTTCGATGACAAAACGTAGGAATTCAGATATGAAATTTTACTAGCACAATCCACAAACTTAAATATACACAATTATGCAACAGTATACAATTTACAACATATCAATAACATATTTACTTACTAACTCACATCAGTTGTATGTTGAGTGGCGCGCAGGTTGTCCATACTGTAATGAGTTGATACTATTGAGATATTCCGCCCATGACATGTGCATCCTATAAAGTTGGTTATATGTAGTCACATGCTCCTCATAGACAGTATCGTTGACAAATTGCATCATCCCAATCTTTGGAAAATGTTGTTCTAAATCTCTGAGATATTGTGCCTTTCTTGGAGATGTAGGTCGAGGAGCTCGAGTGAGTGGACGTTCACTTCCTTGAGGAATATGTTGAATAGCTACAGGCACAGCCATAGGAAGTATTGGGACTGGAGAAACAGGAAGAACTGAATGACCACCACTCCATGTTTGCCCACCATCCTCAGAAAATGCAAGGGAGTTGTACTGATAACTTCCATGTGGGCCTGAGACATTTGCTGTATAGGTATATCCAACATGATGTTCTACTTCTGGTTGTGGCGGTGGTGGTGGTGGCTGATTTTGATATCCAGAATACCCATATTGAGAGTGAGATGGGTATGGTTGCCCAAATAGCATATCGGCAAATCCCAATGTTGAATCATGTTGAGATTGAGAATCAGAACCTGAAATACTCATGTTGCTAAGTGAATCAGCAATATCAGAATAACGATCATTGTTGTAGCCGTAGGAGCCTGTAGCCTGAGGTGGTGCAACACCACTGTAGTCTTTTCCGGTTCGAGTTTTCCTCCTTTGAAAAGTTTTTTCACGCATGGGATATTCTTTTTCTGCTGGAGGAGGAGGAGGTGCAGCTGTCGTAACATAAGGACGATCATCATACTGAGGATCAACAGCAGGAGGATATTCAAGAGAGCGCTCACTGTCGCCGCCATCATTGCCACCATCATTATCAGATTTTGATTTTGACCCAGATGTATTTTTTGAAGAAGGAGACTCTGTGCTACCCAATGCTTCTTCTACTGCTCTATTGATCTCCATATCAACATTTTCATGCTCAGGCTCAGGCTCAAGTCTTTCAGGTGGAGTTTGGTCAACATTAGTATCAGAATCTCCTTCAAACTGCTCTTCTATGTATGGATCTGGACGAGCATCTAGATTATCAAGAATGGGACGACCTATCTCATTCATCCATTCCTCTAAAGGATCTTCTGAATCATCAACTTCTTCTATGCCTCTACGCCTGGATGGGTTGAATGTGTATGCGGTGTCAATGGGATCGTGGACGACAGTAAAATCCACTTCTTTGTAGTTGGCATCTCGTATTGCTCTAGCCCTCAACCGCATGTTGTAGTGAACATATACCAGATCTCTTAGCCTGTCTGCACCCAACATGTTCCTTCTCTTTGAGTGAATTAAATTGAAAGTGCTCCAATTTCTTTTACAACCTCCTGCAGATGTTGTTTGAGAAAGAATACGAACAACCACTTTTCTTAGATGGGGGGCACCCGTTCCATTCCATACCCACCACTCACAAGGATCACCCTGATCACGGTCGGCAACTGCATTTGGATGACCAAAACAACCGAGGCCTTCACGAAACTGTCGCAACTGCAAAAATATTTAAGAACTATTAGAATGTGTGATATTCAACCCAAAACTAATTGGCAATGGGTGAAGGGACCACACACCTTATAAGCCCATGACCTTTCCCAGAACTCAGCGGTGTGGGACAATTCTAACATCCCCCCTCAAGTGCAGCCACTTTTGTGTGCTTGCACTTGTTCTTTTTTTTTTTAGGTAGGGTGTGGTCCTCACACTTGTTTCATGGGGTCCGCTCTGATACCATATTAGAATGTGTGATATTCAACCCAAAACTAATTGGCAATGGGTGAAGGGACCACACACCTTATAAGCCCATGACCTTTCCCAGAACTCAGCGGTGTGGGACAATTCTAACAAGAACAAACTTCAGTAGAGGACCTAAAGGTAAAGAATTTGTTATGTATGTAATATATTTAGTTATATACCTCATCCATCACTATGGTGCGCTCTTCAGTAGAGGTAAAGAATTTGTTAGTTATATCTCTCACAGCAGACATTAGAGTCGCATCTAAGCCTAGTTTTCGCGAGTATTGGAACCTCGGGTTCAGATAGTAAGCTGTCACCAATTTCAAATAAGGAAATAAGATTTAGATTTATTTAACTTATAGCAAGTTATAGAGTTAGAAACTTAGAACATAAATCTGAATTTAGAAGAAATAAATTATATACCTGCTTTATGCAGTGGATGCAAAAGCATATCTGTCCAACGCTTGTCTATAATTGACAAGTATTGTGAATGGGACCTAGGAGCTGCTTGTTTAATACCTTCCACCATTACTTGCATTGCATCATACAAGTAAGGCATTGTTGCGGCTTTGTCACCATCTACTAGCCTCAACACTTTGACAACAGGTTCCATTATCCGCAGCACCTTTGTAACCTTATCCCAGAAAGCCCGACTGGCAATTAGTTCTTCAATCCTTCTGCCAACCGGGGTGTTGTGCTCCTTCATGGAGGTCCACTCCACACCATTGAAAAGCCTCCTAAGTCCATCTTTTTTTGACTTTAATGAGTTCAAGGTCAAGTAATTCGTTGCAAATCTAGTCACCCCTGGTCTAACTAGATCACCTCCACAGTACTCAGATCGCCTCATAGCATTTAACAAGAAGGAATGGTTGTAGATGAAACCTGTGATCAACCTACCATCAATTGTCACACTTTTGATGTAATCAATTGAGCCCATGTCCTTGAGGATTAGATCTATGCAATGGGCAGCACATGGTGTCCAGTAGACCGGATATTTCTTCATTGTACTTTCACCGGCCTTCTTGAAGTTAGAGCCATTGTCAGTCACTATTTGCACTACATTCCCAACCCCTACCTGCTTGATGTATTTCTTCATTAAATTTTTGATGTAACTGTAATTCCTGACTGCACCAGAAGCATCAACAGAGTCTAGAAAAACAGTAGATCCACGACAATGTACAAGAAAGTTAATAATTTGCTTTCTATTTCCAGATGTCCACCCATCACACATGAGTGTGACGCCATACTCAGACCACAATTGTTTCTGGCTTTCAATCCATACCTGTAGATCTTTCTTCTCTTTGGGAAGATACTTGTTCATCAACTCATATGCAGTGGGGGCTTTGATACCCCTACCCAACTCCCCTATGACATCCACCATGTGTTGTAGATATGGTTCGGTTGCAACATGTGCGGGTATACCATGAGCAAAGAAGAACTTACCCACTGCCTTGCCTACCTTCTCTTTCGCACCAGTAAACATTGCTTTTAGGGTTTTTTGTCTAGCATCAGGCTTCCTAACCCCTGGCTCATCAAAATGCTTCAATCTTGCACTAGCAGAACGGAAGAGTGTATCAATGCCTTTCTTTCTTTTATATTGAGCATGCTGATTTTCATCATCATCATCATCTAAGTCAACAACCGGGACACGTGCAGCCCCACTGCCTCCACCTGCACCAGATGGTCCATATCTCCTCGTAAGCCGAGCTGCCTCCTCCCTATCCCACTCACTTTTGCGGGCGTCTCTGAGAGCACGCCTATACATATGACGTGTATAAGCAGTATTACATCCTGGAGGATATGCAATATCATCATCTGATTCAGCAGAAGAACCTGTGGCCCTAACATCAAAGAGTGTATCTGTGTAAGTCTTTTCAACCTGCTTCAACTTTTGTTGTTTTTGCCTCTTTGCACCCATCAGTTTCTTGAAGTCATCCCTAACACTTGGAGGGCACTTCGTGCAAATTGCCACATTCTTGTCACCACCAGTAATGTGACGCTTGAATCTAGTAATTCCTCCACCACCAAGTGTTTTCTTACAGTAGTTGCAGACAATCTTTGCCCTATTCCCAGACCCAAGTACAGGCTTGCAGTGACTCCATGCAAAATCCACATCCTTTGATGCATGACCAGCCGCACCCTTAGCGTCACTTGAAGACGAAGAAGACATCTTCTCAAAACTCAAAAGTCAACACTGAAAAAGACAAAGACAAACAAGCAAAGCAAATGATATTAGTAACTTAGCATTTAATAAAAAAGTACAAGTAAGAAATGTACATTGTCGCATTAACTATTAAGTCTATTCTCTATTCACAATACTAATATCAAATAAAAATAAGCCATTAAGTGAACAAAATCGGTTTCTTTTATGTAATGTAGAATCAAAATCGATATTTTATAATGTATGATACTTGCTTGTAATTATAAAATCAAACACAAGATTTTTAAAGATTTTTCTTTTGAAGATAATTATTTTTTAAATATAAATAAAGTCTGAAATTATTTTAAAATTATAAAACATGATATTTACTAATTATAAAGACAAGTGATATGCTTTCCACATGCTAGTTTTATCTTATACAACATTAACACACACAATTCTAAAGAAAAAAAATAAAAAAAACGTTTTTTTTTTATTTTCAGCATTTTATAAATAAAAAAATACGAATTATTTAGATATTTTGGGTATATTTTTGTTTATATATGTTCATGTTAGTCTTTGATAGAACTTCTTCTACTAAACCTAAATTAAATACATATTATTAATGGTACTAATTGTATTATTACTATTAATTAATGAAATAACATGTTAATGTTAATTATTAGTGAGGTAATTAGTGATAAATCAGTAGATCTATATAATATAATCATAGATCTAGTGATAAATAGCATCAATCATAAGTATTTTGGAGTAGATCTAGGATTTTAGGGGTATTTGGTGATTTTTTTAGGTGAGAATAGAATTATAAGAAGAGAAAAGAGAGGGGAGAGGTTGGAAATGATGGGAAATGCAAGAAATTAAGTAAACATACCTTAATTGGGGCTGATTTGAGCTCCAATCTTGAAAATCGCCCAAATTCTCCAAGTTTTTCCTCTTCAAACAGCAGCAGCAGAAGACGGCTCGCAAATATCGGTTTGTCGGGGCGGTATGCCGCCCGTGCCGCCCTGTACCGAGGTGTTAGTGGTGCATTTTGCACCGGTACCCTCGAAATTTGGCGGTATTGGCGGTATACCCACCGGTATGTCGAAAAATGCGATCCTAACGGCAGAATTGCACGTATCTGTACCGGTACCGGTCGGTATCGGTATTTCGACCGGTATACCGCCGATACCGACGAAATCTCATCCCTTGATGTAGATGAGCCTAATTGTTTTGGCCCATTAGGGTTATGATATGCTTCCTTATACTTGCCTCCTCTCCTATATATAGGAGGGGAGTTTGCCATCTCTCAATAACAGATATCCTTCTAACCTCCCATATTCTTTTCCACATTTTCAAAATTGACTACTTCACAATTAAAATTGTCTTTAGTTTCATCAACCGTTACAACATCATCAACAAATAACATACACCAACATATATCACAATGGACATGCTCTGTCAACTCATCCATAATGAGAGAAGAAGACTATGGGCTCAGAGCTAATCCTTGATGAACTACAACCGTAAACAAAAATCTTGTAGTCTCCCCTCCTGGACTCTCGATGCTTGCAATTGAACTATCATACATGTCTCTAACCATATCAATATATTAGATTAGCACATCTTTTTCTCCAAAATCCACCAATGCACTTTCCTTATCGATAGATCGCAATATTCTTCTAATTAATGAAAACCGTGTGGAGGTCTTTTTTTCTTTCCCTATACTATCTTCTTCATAAGCCTCCTTATCACACGTTGTGGATCTTTAAGATGATTGAACTATTTAATATGAAACTGTTCAACTTTTCTGAATTCCACAGAAAGGACTGAATTAATTCAATATGAAACAATCTATCCTCACTTGAAAATATGCTGGAGTCACTTTTGTTCCCAACACTAAGACGTAGGGATGGTAAAATGCATTTACCATGTCCAGCAACCCACCACCCGAACCGCCCGTCATTTTTAGTTTGAGGCGGGATACCATGTCATTAAGCATGGTGCAGAACTAGTGATCATGTGTGGGTGGAACGGGAAACCATTAACCATATCATTAAGCATCGCGGCATGGACCTCACCAATGTAGTTATTGTTCTCAAAATTCACTTGCCCACAATGAAAGAACTAGTCAGCCTTGGGATCTGGCTCTTGGCATTAGCCATGGCAATAAGCATTGTTGTGGAGAAAGCAGCAGCTTCTCTAGCTGGACTCGTTGACCGTTCACGGGAGTAAGAGATCTTCCTCCTGCATGCAACCTATAGCTTCCTCACCCCTTACTACGATGATGAACCAGAGGTTGAAGAAAGGACATTGTGGGAATAAGAGGTGACTGGGTAGTTGTGCCACTTATTGGGCTTGCCGATTGCTCTGCAGAGGGAGGCTACCTCTGCACCAACACCTACTTCGGGCATAAAAGAAGTGAAACTTGACAGGTGCAAGTTAGTGCTGCCTATGGAGCCTGACTTTGAAAGATCTTGTGCCACTCCACCAGGTCGTATGAAACTGACATGCATCCTAGCTCCCGAGACTCTTTCATAGAATTCCAACAATTTCTCCCGCTCCTCAAAAGCCTAAAGGAATGGAGTTAAATTTCTCGGTCGGCTGAGTCTGAGGAGATTGTCGTCGAGGACGGAACTGCTTGACTGTTTGCTTCTTCCCTTTTTGGTCTTTTCCATCCATTCTCTGGGAAGGTCAGACGTCTTTGGAACGCAATAAGAAAGAAGTAGGAAATGAGTCAGGGGGGAGCGAAGCAGGGGGAGAGAAGAGCAAACACATGTCATGTATAGAAGGGTGGGTATTTGGTATTCTATTCTAAATCTAAAGGACTGACATCTGTCATTTCTGAGCCGGAATCCCTACCCTTAAGTTTGTTGGAGGTTCCGTAGTGCGTCATGAGCACCGGTCCCGGAGGGGGGGGGTTGAGCAACTCAAGCAAGTATGGTTTCACTTTTTTGAGGTACCGAAGGGAGAAGGTTGTGAAGGTGGCCTCGTTATCCACCTCCCCGTGCTCCCGCACAGCTTGGTCCACTGCACCCAGGAGCCATGGAGTCGTCATGGGTGTTCACGGTGTCGGCAGCATCCGTGAAGTACCATGGAGTCCACCGCTGCAGTGAGTTCATGAGACCTGGAAATAACCGTCTACTCACTGGAGAGGCACGACGGAGCGGCAACCTGTTCGTGCCTAGATGAAGAGTACATGTACGGGAAGGGGGAGGAATTGAGTAGAGAATTGCCAAATGACAATGAAGAAGATGAAGTTAAGGCTTAATCTGCAGTGGCTACTAATTGGCCGTAGCTACAGTGGAAGAAATATAGCCAGTGCAGTTTTTCCAGTGGAGGCAGGAGGGTGTAGCTCATAGTATCACACCGCTTAATTTGGATTCCCAGTCAACCAGTACCATAACTGCGGTTTCCCATCATCGGGGCCCTGCTGGTATAGTGGACGTTAAAAAGTCCGCTCAAATGGAGTGGTTCGGTTTGGGGGCTGGTTTGGGGCTGGTATGTGGTTATAATTGCCATCCCTACTAAGACACAAATGAATATTAGTAGTTTCCATAACATATGACCATTTTGATGTTCCTTCTCTAGCAATTATGAACATAAACATGCCACAGTCAAATGTGGACATCAATTAGGATCTCAGTGATAAGAGATTTCAACTTAACTAGAATTTACTTGTATATTTTATTTTGGTGTATATTGCACAGATATCCAATCGCATACATTTATTTCTCACTATATTTGATCACCTACAGCTATTAGTTGTCTCTTTTCTGCTGTACTCGATGATAGTGTACTGATGCAAACTTTAGTGATATCTGAGTTTAGTGATATTTAAGACAACAATGTTTTGATCAAGACCGGAATCAATGTAATCTGAACAAGTTTCGCTTCAGTAATACGTTTTAAACTACATATCTGATTTTGTTCGTTGAATAAGTACATCTAAGTTGTAATCCTTATTTCATTCCATATATAGGTTGGTCACGATAAGCAAGGACTTCCTATAGGCTTACAACTGATAGGTCGCCCTTGGGGTGAGGCCACGATTCTTCGAGTGGCATCTGCAATAGAGGTTCGCTCAGCTTTCAAAATAAGTGACATCTTTTCTACATAACTCTGATAAGAAAATATATTTTCTAGGAGTTATTCCATTAATAACGTGCTCGTATTTTAGGGAATGTCCTCGTGACGAATTATGTGCCTCTGAAAATTCTGTTTAATATATGTATTATACCAAAATGTGCTACCTTACATGAAATCTCATTTCTTATTGCAGCACCTGTGTCTGCCTTCAAGGAAAAGGCCAGCAACTTTTTACGACATTTTGAAGTAAACCTAAACCAGTGATCACTAATTGCAGCAAATTGCAAGAAGTTCGACTTGTGCAGTGTGACATCAACTTGGAAGTTTAGAAACCATATATATTTGGTTTTCTTATATTTAGGATTTGATTGGTATAAACGTTGGGAGAATAAAAGGGGTTATAGTTTTGTTTGTAGCATTGTTCCATAGACTATGTAACTTCCATATGCTGCCGATTGTCTCAAATCTTGAGTGTTCATCAAATATCATATAAAACCATTTTATAATTATCTGATGGTGTTACCATGAGAAAAACAAAAGAGGTAAATGCAACTAAATCTGTGAGTAGTAGGCAAGTTAATCCCTCATACAAGACAAGATAAACACTTGGGGATCAAACCCACTTTGCCCTGTAGTGTCAGCCAGGAGCCGAATCAGAAACTTATACCGAATTACAACTATTAACTGTTAGTTGCAATAAGGAAGGTGAGTGTAATAAACCCAATCATTTTTGTCTGAGCTAGCTGACAAGGACAATTTTTTTTTTTTTTTTTATCATTGTCATTTTGTGCATTGTCTGTGTATACATTGTATATTGTGCTTGTGCTGTCAGCTGAGTAACTACCTACAGGTGCCAACTTTTAACTTGTTACCCGTCCATCTATGTCCAGAATCCAAAAAATCTAGTGATTGCAGCTCCTTTTGTCAGCATGATGGTGCAATGGTAGGCGGGTTGAACCTCCAGCAACATGTTCAGTAGAGATGTTCCAGTGTACATGTAGAGGTGCTACAGTTACTCCACTATTCAAATGCTAAGGGGGGTACGTGGGATGAATAAAAGGAGTGCTTTGCTAGATTTTCAAAGATGCCCCCACATGAAACTATCACACGTTGTCAAAAGATTCATATGCGTGGTCTGGATTGCGTTTAACATATCCTACCAATTGTCAGCTTCAAGTGGATATGCTCTAATGTACCTGTAGAGGCATTGCAATGTTCAGAGTAGTTGATTTGTTATATGATTGTCCATGGGGTGTACTTGCGATGAACAAAAAAAAGTAGTGTTCCGCTAGATTTTTAAAAATACCCCCAGATGATCTGCGTCGTAGATGTAAAAAGATTGTCATTAGTTATCAAAAGATTCCACATGCACGGTCTAGACTGCGTTCATCACGTCCTACCAAAAGGGATTGCCAGCACCAACTCCTGGTTGATTGAGAAAGAGGTTGACATTGATCCATTACCAATAGGGTGCATCTATACTAGAATTTACAACTATTATGCCTAAATAATTAAGATCATAGAGTAAGTCCCTTGAATTTGTTTTAGATCTAGATCATAAATACGTCTAATAATAACAGCTGAATTATAGCATGAGTGGTGTATTTTATGGTAAGGGGACTCTAGTCCTGTATTGCCTACCTCTGAGATGGGATCAACCATTATAATATACAAAGGTTTGTGAGCACTTATTCACAAAGACTATAGGAGGGGAACGATGGAATACAAACACGGACATACATGCCACACTAGGTTCGGGCCTCGGGACTGGAGGAATGATCTTTGATTTTTTATACAACAATGTTAATGGATTTTTTTTCTAAATGGAACTATACTTTAGTGTTGCATTCGACCAGTTAAAACTGTACTTAGATGTTATATTAGATCAATTGTAATTGTATTTCAGACATGTATTCAATCAATATAATTATAGTCGAGTAGTTATAAAATTTGGTTGAATACAAGGTGTCTTTGCTGGGAGACAAACCAAGCAACGACACAACTAATCCATTGATGTTTCTGATTACAAAACCTATGATTTGTGTGAGATAAAGATCATTTACCCAGAATACACCTCTACTATGATTAAGATAAGAAATTTATTTTTAACCCTTTTCATTGTGCGGTGGCAACAGTTGGAATTTGAGCGAACTGCCTTCTTCGTTCTCTTATTGTTTATTAACTGCTTTTTTCCCCCTCATTGATCACTACTATATAACAAGCCTTTAGCGTCGGTTAATTAAGGGCTTTTAGTGTCGGTTTCCAAGCGACATCCAAGTGGGCGCCGCTAAAGGTGGACCCCTTCGGCGTCGGTTCCCAAACGACGTCAAAACGCTTCCCACCATTAAAAACGCGCCAGCAAAAAGACTATAGGCGTCGGTTGTTTAGTAAAACTGACACTATAGAATTGTTATAGACGCCAGTTATTAAAAGAATCGACGTCAAAATACTTCCCGCCATCGAAAAACGCGCTAGTAAAGGGCCTATGGGCGTCGGTTTTTAAATATACCCGACGCCATATCATCATATCCCCTGCCTATCACAACGGCTGTGCTTCCCAGTATGGCCGTGGTACCTGGTCACATAGATGTCGATTTTAGGTCAAAAATAGCCGCCGTATGTCTTATGTGTCGGTTTGGTTCAAATAACCGACGTCAAAATGCTTCTCGCCACCACGCGCTAAAAAAGGGCCTATGGGCGTCGGTTTTTAAATATAATCGACGCCATATCATCTGAACCGACGTCGGTTTTGTACTAATAACCGACGCCATATCCCCTGCCTGTCACCACGGTTGTGCTTCCCAGCACGGCCGTGGTACCTGGTCACATAGACGTCAGTTTTAGCCCAAAAATCGTCGTCGTATGTCTTAGGCGTCGGTTTTGTTCAAATAACTGACGCCTATGTTTTGATTTTTTTCTTATCAGTTTGCAGGCTTGCTGTATGGCTGGTCAGCAAGATGAGAACCTATAGTTCAGTTCTGAACTGCAGATTTACGACATCTATTGATATCAGCCAACAACATGCCACACACCTGCAAAATTAACAAGATGGACAATATTATATATATGTGATTCACACACATGTATAAGCACATTTAATTCATATTATTTTTTCATCACACACATGTAGAAACCAGTAGCAACCTTCAGTTCCATTCATTTCATCTCTTTTCACATTCAGACACATGTAGAAATATTTACGTATTGATCATCTTCACACACATATGACAATTCATAAAAATTCATTCACATTCACACAAAAATAACTATGAGAACAAAGTTATTCTTTATTCATCATTGTCAATAAAATTATATCTAAAAATTCCCACTCTTTGTAGGGCTTTTGCCCATTCTTCTCTTACAACATCTAATTCATCTCTCGTATAGGGAGTATGTACATCGAAACACTTTCCACTTGTGCTGAAATCAGCCATTTTAACGACATGTAAAGAGAATGACGTATATATATAATTAATAATATATAATAAGATTGATATATTTCATATTATCTAATGAGACTATGTATAATACTTGTTGTATCTTATCGATTTCCATTACGGCATGTTTGATGATTAAGTCCATAAATAGCATCACATAGTAGGCACATGCCCATCCGTTGTCTTGTGTAGCACACTATAAATTGAAACATACAAAATATTAAAAAATACAAATAAGCACAGTTCACATAAATAATATATACATTGGAGTCGGGAAATTACTTTCACATTCTCCCAAATTAGTGATAGATCCTTTTTCCTGGGGACCTTTCCTCCAGCTTTTTTGTACTCTTGTAAAGCCCTACATATGTTAATGTAACCCATTAAATTGTATAATTAAATAGTAATATAGTAACAGGTGTTAACAGATATAAAAACATAAAATATTTCTCACGAGAATAATGGCCTTTTGATTGCATGTCCATATAATGTATCCAACTCATTCTCCGCATGATCTAGATAATAGACAGTGAACGTATTGAGGACAATAACTAGTAACTCCCAATGCTTAACACTACATGTAAGAAAGTTAAAAATTAATAACTCAAAATCCACAATAAAAATGTATTTTTCTTAAGTCCAAATTATAAGCAAAGTAAACTTACTCGACATTGAATGGAGCTATTATCACCATCTTCTTATTTTTACCAAAATATTCAAAAGCATCACAGCAGTATGAAGTAATTGAAGAAGGGTCTGTATCTACAAGACTAATCAAAGATGGAACAAAAAATCCCACATGGGAAAACCCAAAATCTGTACATATCTTGTGTAAGTGGCTGCAAAACATGTATTATGTATGCTTTAATATATAAGAAACCAGATCACCATATATAAAATAAGGTATATGAATGTATAAACAAGATCTCACCATATCCACAGCTCTATCATAGATGTGTTCAGCCATTCATAACTAAACAACTCCAAAATATCTTGTATAAATATCTTATTTTCGTATGATTGACCTGCATTAATACCTATGCATTAATACGTACGTATGCAGAACTTGTATTACGTATGCATTAATATGTATGCTAAACTTATATAAATAGATTGTTATCATATGATTTACCTGCAACATCCTTTGGAATAGTAACAATTATAGGGCAATTTGTATCATGTTTGCCGATCCATACCGCCACACCCCTACAATTAGGACCTATCGAGGCGTGCATGTCCCTTGGAAGCCAACTTGGTAGTCGAGGAGGTGGAGGCCGAGATGTAGCGGGTCTCGTCTTTTTAATCTGTATATATAATTTCACATCAATTGACTCATATATACACACTAACAATTAAAGTAATGGAAATTTATCATACACTATCAGTATAGAGGACATCCACTTCGGGCTACAGTATCACTCCGCCTACTGCCTCACCAAGTGTTTCAGCATCTGGGTGTGCATGAGGTAGTGTAAGATCCGTCCAGTCGGGGAGTACATGTATCGGGCTCACACGTACCACACCATCTGGTACTGGATACCCATGAAACATGCACCCTTTAAGGGGTGGGTAAGTCGACGCCTCTGCAACGATATATTCTTGACTTTTTAGTCGGCATGGATTCAACCCCTACAAATTTATGTAAAGAATATTATATGCATATATACACAAACATATAATCTTAAACAGACTAGCTATTATGTCATAAAAATACTTACAGAGGACGTGCTAGGTGGTGGGTCTATAGGATTACTCCCAACCTCTATAGTACGAGCAGTAGGAGAAGAGTGGCCCACCACAGGTACTGTCTGAGTGGCAGTCTGAGACGCCTGCCACTTGCTAATTGCTTCATGGAGTCTCTGATCAAGTACTTCCTTGACTTTCCTATTAATTAACGAATCTACCTATACATGGACAAAAGAAATGCTAACTTCTGATTATTGAATTCCCTTTCGCAATAACATTCTAAAATAAGAGAATAGGTTACCTCAGCTTGTGAAAGTCCCGCTTTTGGGACATGTTTGCGCTGGGATGGCCCAAAGAACGCTTTGATGCCCAAACCAGCGCCTGCACCCCTAACACGTCCAGAATGCTCTGGGTTACCCAAAGCAACTGTTAGTTCATCCCTTGTACCCTGAGGGATGAACTTGCCTTCCTTCCTCTGCTCGTGCAGCTCCCACTAATCACCATCAACAAAAATTAGTAAGTAATTAAACATAACAATAATCAATATCGATCGATTGCTGTAAGAGTTGATTTTTACCATTTTTGCAGCCGCCTCAGCAGTTGCGGGCTTCAGTATGTCTCCGTTCTTATTTTGCCTCCCAGCTATCCACATAGCATGGTGAGGTAGAGGTACGGGAGCAGTAGTAGAGGACTCTGCACTCTCCTGAGTAGCAGTAGGCTGAGTAGACTCAACCTATAGTAGTCTTTGGTGAATGCCTACATATCCTCTTGGACCCATTGTGTGGTCGTGCACATTCAGTGCACGCCTTGCCTGTTGAGCATCGCTGAATACCTAAAGGTTAATCTTGAATAGGTGAATACATAAAAACATATATTAATTAAATTGGGAGTGGCGCTTAATACCTTGAATTCATCTGTTGTTCTTTGGGTAACAAACACCTCAAAGTCTTTGGGGTCCAGGTAGTTCCATTGCTTTGTGGCTTCCTTCTGCCTAAATTTATTTTTTAAAGAGAATAAAAACAAAAATTATTAGTGTAGAGTTAGTGAAATAGTGATCAATGTCTAGAATTGGAAATCAATCAAGAACCTCTTATCAACATCGCGTATGTAATCTTGGGTTAGATTGGTCCTATAGTTCTTTCGGACCCTCCCATAGCGTTGCATCACACATTTACGATGCAGCTTTTCATCCAGATCAAATATGCTCTGCAAATTAAATAGAATTGCTATTAACTAGTATCCTAAAAATTAGTAATCTATACAAATAGAATTACAAATAATAATAACTCATGCATAGTTCCTTCCATATGTGGTCTTTCTTCCCCTTAGGAACTTTATGCAAGGATTCTAGGATAGGACTGCAATGGCTGCGAGTAAGAATCCCAAGATATGAAACAAATGAGTTGCGGTTCACTCCATATGGATTTCCTGCATGATCAAAATCCACAGCCAATTTGGGTCCATTGCCCCTTTGATGTATTAACTTGTTCATCATTGTGATGCCCCTCACTTTCTCAATTTTCTTTTACTGCTCATCAAGTGCTGTAATTTCTTCAGGGGGTACATCACCAACCTAAAATTTGATAAAAAACACACTTACATAATATAATTATAAATGAACATATAGATAGAAACCTCAGGGATATATTATTAAAACTTACATTATCAGGCGGCGCTAGCACGTCCTCACCCTCACGGTGATCATCAGCACGGTCATCATGTGAATGCTCAGCCATCTGAAAGTTCACATTCAAATTATAAATTTCACATTGTAAAGTAACACTAATTGTAAAGTTCACATTGTAAAGTATACATTCACATTGTAAAGTTCACATTCACATTGTAAAGTTCACATTCACATTGTAAAGTAATTCATATTGTAAAGTTCACATTCACATTGTAAAATTCACATTCACATTCACATTGTAAAGCAATTTGCATTGTAAAGTCCACATTCACATTGTAAAGATCACACTGTAAAGTTCACATTCAGAAAAATAAAACATATAAAAAATATAAACATTCATGCCTCTAATATTGTGATCTTTTATCAATTAAGAATCCTTCATTGTGATCCCCGCGAACATACAAGTCATTGAGATCCCCAGCTTCAATGTTTGGTGGTGTTGGCAACCCAACTAAGAATGGACTGGAGTCATCATACTTATCATAGTACTCTTCATCATACTTATCATAGTAATCCTTCAGGAAGAATTTTTTTCAACAAAGACAACAATGACGTGAAGCTTTTGTCGCTCCATCGATTGTTAGCTTTCAGTTTATACAATCTCAACACAGCGCTAAGCTTCGTAAACTTACAACCTGTGTATAACGGTATCTCAGCATCATGCACAATGTTTCTAAACATGGGAGGTGGATCGGTGTGCTCTACCCCACAACTATCCAGCATCACATCAACGATGTCTACTGGAACTGGTTCGTTCACATCTACGTCGTCGAAGGCAATTTCTTCTTCCACACAAGCACTGTTATCAACAACCACTGATTTTAGGTTTGAAATCTCTCTATGCCAGTGCCATTCTGTATAGCCTTGTACAATATCGTTGCACATGACATGACTTTTGATTTCGTCACCACTGCTGACTTTCAAGTTGTTACCGCAATGCTTACATGGACAGTAGAACATATCTGCAGGTTTTTTCCTATGTTCCTCAGTAAATCTAATAAACTAGTCAAGACCAGAAATAAACTCGAGGGTGCAGCAATTTGGAATGGACATCCATGATCTATCCATTCTATGATCAAAGAGAAAACAAGTATATATTAGTACAAGATTAGGGTATAGGGTTAAAAGATTAGGGTTTATGGTTAAAACTTTAGGGTTTAAGGTCTTATATATAATTAATGGTTAAAACATCCTAAGTGAGATTAGGTGTTCAAGAACAGTCCCAAACCGGGGACTGTCCAAGATTTACTCCTAATGAGTAAATCTTGGACGGGTTTCTAGGCCAACAAATACATGTACTGTCATTCTTATATATAATAAATGTGTACCACCTATCCCATTCTTGAACACCTAATCTCACTAGTAAGTGTATAATGTGTATTGGGTTTTCAAGAAAATTTCAGCAGTATTTCCCCACTGTTCTCTAAGTACAAATGGGGAAATACTACTGAAATTTTCTTGAAAACCCAATACACATTATACACTTACATCCTAAGTGAGATTAGGTGTTCAAGAACAGTCCCAAACCGGGAACTATCCAAGATTTACTCCTAATGAGTAAATCTTGGACGGATTTCTAGGCCAACAAATACATGTGTTGTCATTCTTATACCTACAATCCTAGTTTCATCATTCATATCTTAAGTTTTGTATAACATCATTTAATCATGCTTGTCAGGAAATAATAAAAGATCCACATGTGAGTTAAGTTTTAGACATCAATGTATCTTTAACACACACGTTTCAAGGTTCAAAGCACATAATCAAATACATATTTAATTTAAGTAATCACATTAATCTATCATTATGAATTGATTATCATCAACCAAAATATAAAAATGTTGCAAACATCAAGCATCATTTGACAATTAGGACAAGCGAGAAGGGAAAAAATCACAAAGAGAGAGGAGCACAATCGATGCAACATGGGCAGAAGAGAGTGTATAAAGAGAGAGCTCTTTTTCAAGAGATAGTAGTAGAAGCAATAGGGATGGCAGTAGTGGTGGTGATGGAGGAGTTAGCAGTGTCGGCAGAATTAGCATGCAGTATCTGACACAGAGGCAGTGGGCAGACAGTTTAACAATGGAACGAAAAGCAGACAATAAGGTTGGGTTGGAGGTAGGTGAGTGTACCTGTGAAGAGCTTAAATGTTGTAGGGGTTCCCTTACCGGCAAGACCAGGAGTGAAGCAGCGGTGACCAGTGAAGAAGGCGGTGACCAGGTTGGGTTGGAGGTAGGTGACGGTTGCCGGAGCAGCAAGCAGACGGCAACCAGGGGAGCGACGGCAACCAGGGGAGCGGTGACCAGGGGACCAGAGCGGCGGCTGGAGCAGCGATGACCAAGGACCGGAGTGGTGACTAGGGACTGGTGGCGGAGGCGCACAGGGAGTAGGGGAGCGGCGGCGGTGCACAAGGAGCAAGGGAGGGGAACTGGTAGAATCGTGAGACCCTAACCGGCGGAATCGACAATGAAATAGAGAAAGGGGAAGAACCAGGTTCGTGCGCGAGTGCTATTAAGTCAACATTAGGCGTCAGTTATCTAAAAAATCGACACCTAACATCCATCAGCGTCGGTTGCCAGAAAAAACCGACGTCCATTGGACAATCTTAACCCTAAAAATTTTTGCGGGGACGGCACGCGAAACCTTATCAGCGTCGGTTATTCAGTCGAAAAACCGACGTCGTATGTAAAACTTTGGGGGTAATTTTTTTTTCGCTCGAAAAATTAGATTTGGCGGGCTATTTTAGGTGTTGGTTCATTATAGGCAACCAACGCTAAATAAAAAGTGATACCCGTGTCTGGCCGGTCTTCAAATATAGATGTCGGTCTCTGTAATTAGCCGACGTTATAGGTTTTAGGTGTTGGTTTTCGTTAATAATCGACGCCTCAAAATGTGACGTTATAAGCTATTTCTGTAGTAGTGGATCTATTCTAGGAATATGAGAATATTCTATTCTGGAAGAGAAATTGCAAACACCCATTTGCATCATTAACGAGATGTTATTTTCAATAAGGCAAGTCCTTTGTGGACGACCAATTTTGAGATAATTTACATATCTACATTTTCTTCTTCTTTGATCTTTATACTGCTTGATTTTCATGTTTTCTATGGATATTGTTTCGAATACACATGCATGTTAACTTTTGTCATTGTAATATTTCTAATATTATATGTTATGTAGTTTGTATTTTTAATAATCTTAGAGAAAATATATACAATATCCTTTGTTAACATGGCATGTTCTTCTTTTATCCATGCTAAGAATGGCATGTCTACCACGTCGAAGAAGTTCTCTGGGCCTCACTTCAAATGCCAACAACAATGTATGAAGATATGATTGACGATTGATGATGGTAGGACTAGTTCATGCTTTGGATTCAAAATGTCCCAGACTGGATGAATCAAACCCTAAAAGCTTAGAAAATAGTATTTTGGGAGGAAAGGATGAACTAGATTGATGTTGTGTATTATTTGTTTTTTTGAATGTTCTTTTCAATGTGTACAATTGTTCTCCTTCAAAAGTTATTCATAAAGTTTGGGGAAGTTTGGATTGAGAGTATAATATCAAAGACATCATATTGAGGATTTCTCTATGCCAAAATTTTGAAATTCTAGATCGTTGTTGTATGCCTAATAATTAAGATTATAGAGTAAGTCCTGGGAACTCCTTTTTGATCTAGGACATTGATAAATTAAATAGTAACAAACATATTGTAGTGTGAGTAGTGTGTTGTGTGGTAAGGGGAATCTCTAGTCCTACATGCCTGTCTCTGAGTTGGGATCATCTATTATATATAGGACTAAAAAAATAAGACCCGAACCGAATGACCCAACCCAAACTTGAATTTTTTAAGCAGGTTAGGGTCTAAATTTTTTTGACCCGACTTGAAATTGACCTGAACTCGAAGAACCCAAGATCAATTTAGGGTCAAGTCCAGGTTTGAACTTTAAACCCCCATGGACCTGATTGACCCAAAATTCATTACTATATATTCAAATTAAATCACAAATACTAAAATTTAAGACGTCCAATGGCCTATCAAATTATTAATCCATCACTCATGGAGTTTATTTTGGCATCTCTACATAGTTTTGTTTTGGTTTGTATGATTTATTATGCTAATTGTTTTATTAATTTGTGTTTAAAAGTTTCAAACAAACTACAATACTATGTATATTTGTTTCGTAATCACATTGTTAGTTTGTTTACATTAAAATTTGTTGATTACACTTGGTACTTATTAATGATTAGACATATCGTATCATTTTTATAAAATTGTTCTCTTGGTATTAGGAATTACAGATCAAACCTGATCGACCGGAAAATATTTATGGGTCAGGTTACAGTCAAGGGTTTCAACATGAAAATCCATCTTTTGCAAGTTCAGGGTCTAGTGAAAAAGTGTTGACCCAAAATGACCCAAAATAAAACCCGGTCAACCCGAACCCAATTGCCACCTCTAATTATGCATGGGAAGGTCTGTGAGCACTTGTTTACGAGGACTAGATAAATTCATGGTGGATTACACACATGCACATGTACATCACACTGGGATCAATCCTCAAGACTAAGACTCATGGAATGGTCTTTATTTTTTTAATATAGCAATGTATGTGAATTTTTTTGCTCTAAATGGAACCATATAATTGTGTTGCATTTCTTAAATAAAAATTATATTTTAGTGTTATATTTGACATGATCAACCTATATTTCACACATATAATCAACCAGTGAAACTATATTTGAGTAGTTTGGTCATATATGTGGTCAAATACAAGGTGTAGCCACTTAGACACAAACCTGAAGATGATGTAATTAGTTCATTGATGTCTCCAATTTAGAAACATGTGATCATGTGAGAGAGAAAGATGGTTTACCTAGAATATGCCTCTATTGTGATTAGGGGAACAAGAATTTTTGTTAGCCCTTTTACTGTGTGATGAAAATGGATGGAACCTGAGTGAACTGTCTTCTTCCTTCTCTTGATATTGAGGTCAACTAATTTTCATGCTCAATAATATGTTCCATGTGACTGAGGCATGATCAAATATCTTATGAAACTATGTGTGTGTGTCTCAAACATGAGATCATTATAACATGGGGGAGAAAATGGAGACACTTTCTTGCACTATTGGTGGGGTGCTATTTTTCTCTAAAACAAATCCTTTGTAGATGGCTCGTTTGAAGACAAAATTACTAATATTTGTTTATTCTTCTTTAATCCTTCTACTGCTTGATTTTTGATGTATCTTATCGAATCTTACTTGAAATACACCTACATGCTGTTAACTGTCATCATTTCTCTATTTCTCATCTTATAATGTTAAATGATTCATATTTCCAACAATATTAGACAAAATGTTTAAGTTAGCCTTTGTTAACATGGCATGTTCTTCTTTTATATGTGCTAAAATTGACATGTTTACCATGATGAAGATTTTTTTCCAGACCCCACTTCAAACATTATCAACAATGTATGAAGATATGGATGATGATGGTGAGACTAATTCATGATTTAGATTAAGATGGTCTCAAATCAATTGAATTAGTATCTAAAAGGTTATAGTCTCAAATTAGATGAATTAGTCTCTAAAAGGTTATAGTAGAAGCATGCTGGGTGGAAAAGCATGAATAGTGTTCGTGTTGTATATTATAACTTTTATCAATTGTTCTCTTTGATGTGTACAGTTAGTCTCCTTCCAAAAATATTAGTGAAGTTTTGGGAAATCTAGATCTAGAGCATAATATCAAAGACCTCTGCATTGAGAAATAGTCTATTGCCAAAGTTTTGAAATATCAGATGGTATAAGGAAGAATCATTTTTGAGCAAGCGTATGAATTATTACTCATCATTCATAGTTTGTGAGAGGTTGACATGCAACTACCGAACAAGCTTATTGTTGTGTCTATCATTGAAAGGTTTCCTATATCTTGGGAGGACCTTGCTCTAGATCTCAAACATAAGAAGGGAGGCATTTTTCAATGATTTAATGACATATTTAGTAATATAAGAGCAAATTAGGATGTATAAGAATATCACACATGTTGAAATTTATCCTAAGGTCAATCTTACAATGGGAAAGAAGGGAACTCAATATTATAAGATAAAAATAAGGTAACTAGAAACCAAAATGGACAACCTAAAAGAACCAAATTGTGTCATATTTATAGTCAGGTTGGACATTGGGTTAAGGAGTCTCCCTTTAAGAAACTCCAAGAAACTTGTGCGTATTGATGGAGTTGTGGTCAACATTATGCCCAACACTTTTGACAAAAATAATGAGTATGCATTCCTTAAACATAAAACTTTTAATATATCTAAAAATATGTATAATATTGTTGATATTCAGGCAAATGTGCATGATTTTGTCAACAAGTCCCTATATGTATCCTACTAGACCATCAATAATAGGTCAGTGACCTTGGCTAATAACTCTAGCACTATAGTAAAAGGTGAAGGATGCATAGATATGTAGGTACATTAAAGATGGGATTTTACTCTTCACACAATGAAACATTTCCCTACAATTGGACTCAATGTCCTTAGTGGTCCCAATTGATTAGGAATGATTTAAAAGCATATTTTAAATGTAATAAAGGTGTATTGCCTTGTGGTTGTAATGGTTTATTTTATAGATAAATCTTTTTGTGTGAAGTAGAGGAGCTCTTTAGATTAAAGTTGAACATGATTCTATTTATTTGTTGAATAATAATGGGAGTTTTATTCTATGGAATCTTGAATCTGTGTATTATTTGCAAGAAAGTTGGAACATGTCGATTATGATTCCACGAAAAAGAAGGATGAATTGTAATTTTATTCCTAATGATTTCATTGATGGAAAACATGAATGTTTTGTTTGTGTGTAAGCTGAATAATCTAGGATACCTTTCCATTTGGGTGATAAAACATATCATATATTAGATATAGTGCACGCTAACATTTGTGAGTTCAAGGTCTAACCACTAGTGATAACAAAAAAAAGTTCTTTATACCTTCATTGATGAGTAATAGTACCAAAATGTTTATTTTGTTAAAAATAAAGATAAATTATTAGAAAAATTCAAAACCATAAGAATGAAGTGGGAACTCTAACTATTAAGGTAGTAAAACACTGAGATTTGACAGGGGAGGAGAATTTATCTCAAAGCTTTTCTAGAATATTATTGTAGTGCTGGTATTGTGCATGAGGTAACAATTCTATACTCACCATTCAAATGAAATAGTAAAATATAAAAATAGAACCTTAATGGATATGATCAACACTACACTAAAAAGTTTGGGTTACCTAATTTTATGGGAGGAAGCTCTAAATATGATCACAAGCATAAACACGGTAGTCCATTTGAAACTTTATATAGTAGAAATATAAGTCTTAAATATCACAAAGTGTAAGTGTGTTTTGCAAAACTAGCTATCCTAGAACATAAGCAAAATTAGTTGGGACCTAAAACCGTTGACACCATATTCTTAGGTTATGTGGAGACATGCTATATATACAAAGTTTTATCATCAGATTTGAGATTTTTGGTACACTAACACGAAATTATAACTATGTGATGCAATATTCCTTGAGAGTGTATTTCCAATGAAAATGGATGTACCCAAACTATTATACAGGAGCTTATAACCCTATGTTTTCCCATCATAGTCAAGTGGAAAAGATAGTTGATGTGGGGGTTGATATTGAATGTGCCATTTCCAAATCATATGTTTCTAAGGAAATAACTAAGCCTAAAAGGGGTAAACGTGCAAAAATATCCAAGGAGTTTGGAATTTACTGTGTCAATAACAATTTTGAGGAAGATCATATTTACTTCTAACAAATAGTGGCTTCTTCTAAAGTTGGGTCTGGAAAGAAGTTGTTAAAGATGAAATTTGATCAATTGTTTCAAATGGAGCTTGAGATTTGATACATCACCTGATTGTTGCACTACATTTGGATGTAAATGGATATTCAATTAGAAAGAAAATTCGTATGGATGTACTCATAAGTATAAGGACATATTAGTTATAAAGGGATACATACAAAAGAAGGGAATATATTATTTTCATAACTATTCTCATATTTTCTCTTATGACCACAAATCAAGTTTTTATTACACTGGCCTCCATGTATGACATCAATATCCACAAAATGGATGTTAATATTGCATTCATGCATGGTGATCTTTATGGGAAAACATATATGATCATCTAGGGGGATTTGTGGAGTAAGTCTCATATGAAGTATATGGTGTTGACCTAGAGGTTATACATTGTCCATATTTTGTTAATGACAACCATTCCATTCATATGTATCTAATATGTGTATTCAAGATTAATCTCAGGTTTTAATTACATGAAAAGGACCAATTTACCAAGCGCTAGCTTGTCAAAGTTCAAGTCAAATGCAATGCAAGTGTGCTAATAAGGAAATCACTTCAAACGACCTTAGAAGATTTTTTGTAATAAGTTGTATTGATGATATGACTTGTAACTAAGATGAGAAAAATATGTGGGACACTTAATACCAAGTTTTAATCACTTATTTGCCAAATTATAAAATCAATCACAGGCTTTTGATCGGTCGAGTTACAATCTCGACCGATCCCATGGATTGATTTTCTGATAGTAGCAATCGGTCGAGTTGTGCATTCACAAAACTCGACCAAATGACCCTCTGACCAAATGTAATTTTGGCTGATCGGTCGAGTTCCCTAGAACAAACTCGACCGATAGTTTGAAAACTGGGTTTGTCTTTTAGTCGATCGGTCGAGTTACCTTTATTGAAACTCGACATATACAAAGCTGGAGCTCTCTTATAATAAGCCCAACTCACTCACAAATCATGAAATGAAGTGTAAACTAGAGAGAGAAAGGAGATCAAGGAGTAGTAGCACACTCAACTATAGTAAGGACCTTGAATGTAGTGAATGAGAAAACTTGGAATGAACTCCAAGGGGTCCTATTTATAGCTAGGAGTGCTCCCATGAGTTGAGGAACACTTAGGGTCAAATTATAAATGTTTTTGCACAAGGAAACTGGTCTATTTTTGTCCAAACAAGTCACCAATAGTTATAATCACTTTTCTACATTTTTCGTACAATACCTATTCAAGACAAGAGTCTTCCACCTATACAAGGACTTACCCACTTGATCAAGATGTCTTCATCCTTCAACAAGGACTTACCCACACTTGTATCAAGTCTATAGCCTTGAAGGAATTTGCCCACTCTTCTTGAATGTTAAACTTGTCCTTCTCCTTCACCTTGAGAAGATCTTCACCTATTCTTCAACCTTAAAGAAGAATAACAACAACTTCACCTTCACTCGGAGTAGCTTGCTTCACCTTTGCTTCTTTGAGAAAAGGGGTATGGAAGATGAAATGGAATGAGATCTTTACAAGCACAAGGAGGTAGCTCTCTTACAAATGGCCTAACTCACTCATAATCATGAAATTCTTTGTAAATGAGAGAGAGAAAGGGGCTCAAGGAGTTGCAATACTCTCAACTATAGCAAGGACTTAGAATAGCATGAATGAGCAAACTTGGAATGAACTCCAAGGGGTCCTATTTATAACTGGGGGTGTTCCCTTGAGTGTGGGATCACTTCAGGGTGAAATATAGCCATTTTCCAAGTTACAACAGATCTATTCTCTCTCAAAACAACTTACCACCAGTTATAATCACTTATTCTGTGTTTTTCATATAGTACATTCGGTCGAGTTTCAATAAAGATAAATCGACTGATCCACTAAGATACAAAGCCAATTTTCAAACTATTGGTCAAGTTTGTTCTAGGAAACTCGACCGATGAGTCAAAATTAGTTTTTCTTAGTTGATCAATTGATCGAGTTTTGTGACTGTGCAACTCAACCGATTGGTCTCTCCAGAAAATCCATCACTGGATCGGTTGAATTTCCAACTCAACCGATAAATAGCATGTGACAAATTTTCTAAATTGACATTTGAGTGATCAAATGTTGGAATTAAGTGTCCCTAATTTTTTCTCATCTTAGTTACAAGTCATATCATCAATACAAGTGATTATGAAAATCATCTAAGGTCATTTGGAGTGATTTCCCAGATTGCACACTTGCATTTCTTTTAACTTGAACTTGAACAAGCTAGGGCTTGTGTAATTTGATCCTTTTCATGTATGTAAAGCCTGAAATCAATCTTGAACAAAAATATTAGATACATAGGAATGGAATGGCTAAGTCATTATCAAAATATGGGCAATGTATAACTCTCAAATCAACATTCTCCCCCTTTTTGACAATGACAAACTATTCCTCAATCATATTGAAAAGGATATGTAAAGTTATACATTTGCCTTGTGAATTGTAGGGGGGGTCATGATTTAAACAATGTGAATTGCTCCCCCTCAATCTATGCTTACTTTTACCTCCATAGTTAGCCTATCTACACAGAACAACATGAATATATATACTATATGGTCCTTTAGCAAGTCACATGATAAATCATATAATAAACATGAAAAAGATCACATAGTCAATAAAGGCAATATGGTTGAGCTTCAAAACTTTGACCTTCTCTCCCCCTTTTGACATTATCAAAAAGGAAGGGGGTAGAAGAGCACATAAATGGGTCTTCTCCAAGAACAACCAAGCATACATCCACAACATGCAATCTCAAAGCATACACCAAGCAGAGATAAGAGAAACATACAGTCTAAGTCATAATCAAAATATGGTAAACATGGCACCGACTCATGAGATATAGTAAATCTAAGCGTAAGTGTACAAAGGATGAAGATTACAACCCATAAATCATGTTCACAGAAACAAATACAAGCCAAAATGATGAAAACAAGATGATAAAATGTACAGCTCATAAAATGTGCCCAAATGTTTTAAATACAAAATAGCCTAGAAAGATACATATGATCAACATCTAGACTAAAAACTAGAAAATCTAAACATATTGGTCATCTATGTCCACATCATGAACATCTTCATCAGAAGCTTCTGGCTCGTAGTCATCATCTCCATCTAAAGGTGCATCAAAGACAACAACATCACCTTCATCACCAGAGGCACCAACAAAGCCATCAGAACCATCATCATCCTCAGAAGCCTCATCATCGGCAACAACAACCTCCTCATCAGCCTGGTTTGGCATCTCCTCATCAACAAGGGAACCAAAACCACGACCAGGCCAACATGCATTCTGCTCAGCCCAAGACATGCCAAGAGCATGAAGCTCATTGTCTTGTGGGAAGGAAGGAGTAGAACTACCAAGACTAGCAAGCAAGGTAGCTAAGGGGCCAGAAGTTAGAGGCATCACTCCAGAGGTAGATCCACCAACAGCAAAGGGTGTAGCAGTGGAAGCAACAGGTGGAGGGGCTGGGTAAAAGTGATCATATGCATAGGATGCATAGTGACCTCTTAGGTAGGGCTAGTAGGCAGGATAAGGATGTGTACAAGATAGGTTCGTATTGGACATGATGGCACAAAGGTCCTAATGCATGTTCTCCTGAACTTAAAGGTTATACACATGTTGATGCATCATGTAACCCATAAGGGTTTCATTAGATAAATGGAACGAGGCACGGGTAGGTCGGGTAGGCTAAGGTGGTTGAGGTGCAGGGGTGGAGGTAGATGTGGAGGCACCGAGTGTGGCAGAGGACGGGATAGACACAGACTTCTGAAGTGTGGCCTCATTGATGCAAACTTATTTCTAGGCATGTTTGTAGTGAAGGTCATGGAAAAGAGATTTGCCAGTGGTTAGCTAAAAAAGACTATAGATCAGGGTTGGGTAGGGTGGGTGGGTGCCAGGGTGTTCTTTCCTGAGTCAAAATAGGTAAAATGATGGAGAACATATCTTGCCCACTTGAATCCTATGTTCTTCAAGAGACATTACATAATTACCACAGTATTTTCTACAATTTTAGTCTGATTTTTCTTGGGATGAATATTGCAGTTAACAACAAAGGCAAGTATGTTGTTCTTGAGATCTAAGGCAGAGGAGGGAAGGGTACACTTCTTCCTATGTGGGAATTGAGGCTTCTTCAAGAATTTATGAATATCAGGAAGAGTAAGATCATACTTACTTGTAGAAGGCCTCAGGATCGACTAGGTCAAAATACTCAGGGTAGTCCTTCCTCCAAGTGCCAGTCACTTCAGTACCTAAAAAGAAGATGTTCAGGGTATCCTCAGAGACTTGGAATTTCTTCCCAACAATCATGGAAGTGAGGACTACTTGAGTATTGAGTGGTGGTACGAGTGTGTCATAATTCCATTGCAAGTTAGTATAGAATTCATGAACGAATTTTGTGCTAGTTATGGAATTGTTGTAGCACAAGCATTTGACACATAAGGCGGAGAGATGGTGATTGTAAAGCAACTCGGCCACTTGATCAATGACCCTTTGTCTATGAGGGGATGGCTCAAAAAGGGCACGGAATGGAAAAGTGTTCCTAGGAAGGAGGTCCTTGTACCTATTTAGAGCCTCATTGGATACAAAGAAGGTGTCATCAAAGGGAATGAGACGCAAGTGGGAAGACGATGAAGGTACTCCAGCAGGGGTGGCCCTCTTTCTCTTGTTGGACGCCATGGAGACGAAATGGAGAGAATGGAGAGAGAAAAGGCAAGAGAAACACCACCAAAGCCCGTCCACACACCTAGGGTTGATAGGAAGGAGGTCAAGGGAGGTCGATCTAGGTCGAACTAGGGCTAGGGAGAGGAAGGTCGGGGCTAGGGTTGAGAGCTTGAGGGAGCTAGAGGTTGGATTGGTCGATTTTTCTCTAGTTGAGAGGGAGAAAAGTCGACCAAACCTAACTTATGTTTGCTCCAGCCCAGCCATCGGTCGAGTTTTGTGACTCGGAAACTTAACTGATAGGCTCTTTAAAAAATCTCTCGGCCTCAGATCGGCCAAGTTGGCAACTCAACCGATGGTCCAAATGAACCAACATTATAAAATCTAATTTCTAGCCATATGAGTGCTAATTAAATTTATTTTTCAAGTCCATTTTGCATTTTAAACATACTTAGGCACATATCACTCATCATTGGGTACTATTTTGCGATAAAACATGTGTTTGCAAAAAATACCCAAAACAAGAGAAAAACAAGGCAAAATGGACATGAAAATTGATTTTTAGCATATTAGCAAGCAATGGTGAGAATAGATGACAACTAGCTAGAAGGAATGTCAGATTCATTCAAAGCACTTATGAGCAATTTAGATCTAATAAAGTTAAATTGCTTTCTAGCTAGAGGCTAAGTGAAAATGTCCGCCAAATGATTTTTTGTGTCCACATGTGTGATATAGATATCCTTTTTGGCAATGTGATCATGAAGAAAATGATGGCAAACCTCTATATTCTTATATCTACTATGAAAGATAGGATTATATGACAATTTAATTGCATTAGTGTTATCACAATAGATAGGAGAAGCGTCAAAATGAATGTTAAAGTCTTGGAGCATGTGCTTCATCCATAGGACTTGGGCACAACAACTCCCGACTGCAATGTATTTATCATCGATAGTTGATAATGCCACTGTGCTATATTTCTTGGAGAACCAAGACTCCAAGCATGGTCCTAGGAGAAAGCAAGTGCTACTTGTGCACTTTCAATCAATCAAGCATCCTGTGTAATCCACATCAGTATAAGCTGTAAGAGTAAAGTCCCTTGACTTGGGATACCATAGACCAAAATTTGGAGTTTTGGCTAAGTACCTTAAAATCCTCTTAATGACTATAAGATGTAATTTCTTAGGCTTTGATTGAAAGTGAGCACACAAGCCCACACTAAACATTATATCAGGTCTCATGGGAGTTAAGTAAAGTAAACTTCTAATCATACCTCTATAGAGATTCTCATCTACCTTCTCACCTTCTTCATCCTTATCAAGTTTGGCGTTGCTTGACATGGGTGTGTCCATCGGCTTGGTGTTCTTCATCCTAAAGCGCTTAAGTATCTCACTTGTGTGCTTTCCTTGGTTGATGAAGTTCCCATCTTTAGCTTGCTTGATTTGAAAGTCGAGGAAGAATGTGAGCTCACCCATCATACTCATCTCAAATTCACTCTGCATAAGATCACTAAATTCTTTGCAAAGATCAAAGTTAGTTCCGCCAAAAATGATATCATCAACATATATT